>CP139505.1:219386028-219789448 GCA_021014915.2 Artemisia tridentata subsp. tridentata | reverse complement strand
ATTCGGGATTATTACAGTACTATGCCTTCGAAACCCCATCCTATCGATGTATCATCTGATTCAGAGAATGAGGATCCTATGCCTTTCACCTCAGACTTTGCTACGGCAGCTATACCGATGTCACCTGCTACTGACCGGTACATGGAAAGCTAGCAATTTCTACCGGCATCCGACCTGGAGATTTCACCTCCAGCATCACCAATCCCATCACCTGGCCCGATTCGCCAGCATGGACGAGTGCGACAACTCCAGCCATATGAGCCAGAACCCTTTGGCCAACTTTACCAACGCCCCGGAGAAGGTCATATTAGCAAACACACTCCCCGGAAACGGGTACGTGCCCCACCGACACTGATCATACCACCACCAGTCCCACTCATACCAACTCCGACTCCAGTGATATCACCACCCCCAGCTCCTGAGCATTCCAGGACACCACCACTTACACCACTATCTTCAGTTCCACCACCTACTATCTTTTATCACCAGACCACCACTGTTCCATTACCATCCTCTACTCCACCACTTGCTTCTCCACCCTCAGCTACTCTCAGTGAGCCTCTGCTACCTTACAAGAGGACATACCGCTTGGTTCCATCTTTATCGGACCCCTATGCCCAGGTCAAAGATGAGGCCGCAGTTCGCACCGGGACCCACAAGAGGGTCGATGCTCGCCGATGGTCTTTCTTGCGACCGATCATCCGTCACTGGAGATCCCAGGAGGGAGCACCGAGAGCTATGGAACTAGGAGAGAGTTCGGCTACAGCTACTTCGAGGATTCTTCCGGTTACCGGAGAACCCATCCATCACACCCTACCCCTACTGGCAGCCAGATTAGTCCGACATGAGGATCGTCTTGACGACATTGTAGAGATTCTTGATGGCTTACCACTCGATCAGGTTGAGACACTTGGGGAAGAAGTGGAGAACCTTGTGATTGGTCAGTTGGCGATGGAGACAGTCTTCGATCAAGTAGGTACTAGTTTAGAGGAAGCCATTGAGACTATTTCTATACTAGGAGAGGCCACTACTTCGATGCAGACAGTGATTGAGACACTAGATTCTGAGCTTGACCGAGTTAGCTCTCAGGTTCTGATTCTTAGACTTATGGTTGAGGATTCCCAGGCTAGGGAAAGAGCTCGAGACCAGACAGTGGACACCTTGATGGCAGTGATTGCAGATCTTCAGCGCCGCTTAGATGGTGCACCAGGAGGACCATTGATCAGGGACGTGTCAGTATAACTAAGAGATGTCTTAGTCTACCAATGTTGTATTAATAAAGAATCTTGTATCTTTATGTTTTGTAAAACAAATCGAACAAGTTATTAATCTTATGTTGTGTGGATGTATTATATTGATGTTGATTTATGTATTCCATGGTTGTTTCTTGCATATGTATTATGATTCGCCATATATATTATCTCGTGAAATGTTGGTTCATACAGTGCAATTCAATCATTTATGTTCTCATGTGTGTTGTGATTTGATTCAGACATGTTGTGAATGTATTTATGATGTGATACTTGCCGTGCCTACAAATATAAACCAGAATTATTATCCTCATAAACCCAAATTGTTGTGGTTAATATTATATTATTATAACCCATATTCAATCACCTTCCAACTTATTCTAACCTAACATGATCATTATGAGATTTCTAAAAATATGCTTTTGCGATATTGATAGAACGATGGCACGTACAAGAAAAGCAACCTCATCCGCAAATCATGAAACTTCAACGGCTACGCCTACTATGACTCCAGAAGCTATCCGAAAAGCAATCGCTGACGGTGTAAATGCAGTCTTGGCAGAACAGGCGGCAACAAATGCTCGCAACAGTGGCACTAGTCTACCGACAGGAGAAAGTGCAACAGCTGCGAACCGTAAGTGTACCTACAAGGATTTCATGAGTTGTCAACCAACTTCCTACAAAGGTACTGAAGGAGTAACTGAACTTGCTCACTGGTTCGAACGATCTGAAACTGTCTTTCAGAGAAGCGGTTGTACCGAGGACAACAAAGTCATTTTCGCTACTGGAACTCTCATGCAAGATGCTTTGTCATGGTGGAATGCTACAGTCAAAGCCATGGGAATGACAGCAGCTTACCAGCTCACTTGGACTGAGTTTAAGACCAAGATGCTAAAGAAATACTGTCCCCGTTCTGAACTAAGAAAATTGGAAGATGAATTCCATCTACTGGTAGTGAAAGGAATTGATCTTAAAACATACAACAGGAGATTCCAAGAGCTTAAGATACTATGTCCTACTGTTGTGCCAAATTTCGAAAAAGAACTGGAAAAGTATATCGAAGGGCTTCCCCGTAGTATTGAGGGAAATGTCACTTCATCGAACCCGCCAACTCTAGAGGCAGCCATTGAACTTGCTCAAAAACTATTGGACCGAGAGGTCAAGTACCACAATGAGCTCAAGAGGAAGCTCGATGACAAAAGAACCACTCACCACCACAGTAACAATAACCACCGCAACAACAACTTTAACAACAACAACCATAGAAACAATAACCCGTACCATCAAAACCGAAACAATCGTCACCATCATCAAAACCAAAGACAAGAAACCGCCAAGGCCTATGCTGCTACTGAAGGCAAGGGATACCAAGGTCAGAAATCCCAGTGTAACAGATGCAAACTACACCACAGTGGACCTTGCACAATCAAATGTTTGAAATGCCAGAAAGTGGGTCATCAGACAAAGGATTGCAGGAATCCCGCTACTGGTAGCAACCTACAGCCTGTAACTCCAACTTGCTACTCCTGCGGAGAAGTAGGTCACTTCAAGAACCACTGTCCGAAAGGAAACGGTCAGCAAAACAACGCTCGAGGGAGAGCATATGTGCTAAAGGAGGAAGATGCCTCACTAAACCCTGACGTTGTCACGGGTACGTTCTTACTCAATCAATATAATGCTAGAGTATTATTTGATTTTGGAGCAGATAGAAGTTTTGTGTCAACTACGTTTGCTCTTTTGCTTAACATTACCCCCTCCAAATTAAACACCACTTTTGAAATTGAAATGGCGGACGGAAACCTAATTGGCACCGACACCGTAATTCGTGGTTGTACCATAATCCTACAAGACAACCCTTTTCCCATCGACCTCATACCTATTCAGCTCGGTAGTTTTGACGTAGTCATTGGTATGGATTGGTTATCCAAACACCGTGCTAGAATACTCTGTGACGAGAAAGCCGTGCATATTCCACGTAATGGTGAAACTCTTATTGCCCATGGTGACAAAAATAAAACTCGATACGGTATCATCTCATATATCAGATTGGTGAAATACATGAATGAAGGATGCCAAGCATTCACGGTTCATGTAACGGAAAACAAATCGAAAGATAAACGAGTTGAAGACGTTCCGATCGTTAAAGAGTTCCCAGAGGTATTCCCCGAAGATTTACCCGTTCTTCCACCTCCCCGTCAAGTAGAATTCCAGATAGAACTAGTGCCTGGAGCGGCACCTGTGGCGAAAGCACCTTATAGGTTAGTGCCGTCTGAAATGAAGGAATTGTCAGAACAATTGAAAGAATTGTCTGATAAAGGCTTTATTCGACCCAGCTCATCACCTTGGGGAGCTCCGGTTTTATTCGTTAAGAAGAAGGACGGATCTTTCCAAATGTGTATTGATTACCGGGAATTGAACAAACTCACTGTAAAGAATCGTTACCCACTACCTAGGATCGATGACTTGTTTGACCAATTACAAGGATCGAGTGTATACTCGAAGATCGACCTAAGGTCAGGGTACCATCAGTTAAGAGTTCGAGAGGAGGATATTCCCAAGACAGCTTTTAGGACGCGTTACGGACATTACGAATTCCAAGTAATGCCATTTGGTTTAACTAATGCACCTGCAGTGTTCATGGACCTAATGAACCGAGTGTGCAAACCATACCTGGATAAATTCGTAATAGTATTCATAGATGATATTCTAATCTACTCACGCAATGAACAAGAACATGCCGAACATCTAAAGATTATTTTAGAGTTACTCAAAAAGGAACAATTGTATGCCAAGTTCTCCAAATGCGACTTTTGGATTCGAACTGTACAATTCCTTGGGCATGTTATCAACAGTCAAGGCATTCATGTAGATCCTGCAAAGATTGAGGCCGTCAAAGGTTGGACATCTCCTACAAATCCCACAGAGATACGCCAATTTTTGGGTCTAGCCGGTTACTACAAAAGATTTATTGAAGGTTTTTCAAAAATCTCAAAGCCTTTGACCGAATTAACTCAGAAGAACAAAAAGTATATCTGGGGAAAAGAGGAGGAATCAGCTTTTCAGCTATTAAAGAAAAAGCTCTGTGAAGCACCAATATTAGCACTACCCGAAGGAAGTGAAGACTTCGTAGTATATTGTGATGCCTCATATCATGGTTTGGGAGCTGTACTAATGCAACGAAACAAAGTGATAGCTTATGCCTCGCGACAACTCAAACCGCATGAAGCAAACTACACGACTCATGATTTGGAGTTAGGAGCAGTAGTATTCGCCCTTAAGTTATGGAGACATTACCTGTATGGCACCAAGTGCACAGTGTTCACCGACCACAAAAGTCTTCAGCATATCTTAGATCAGAAAGAAATAAACATGAGACAACGTCGCTGGTTAGAGCTACTTAGCGATTATGATTGTGAAATCCGTTATCACCCAGGAAAAGCCAACGTTGTGGCAGATGCATTAAGTCGGAAGGAACGACTGAAACCTCTTAAAGTCAGATCGTTAGGAATAACCATTCGTTCGCCCCTGCCCTCACAAATACTCATCGCTCAATCCGAAGCTCTTAAGGAAGAGAACCGACCTGGTGAAAAGATCCACGGCATGCCAGAAAATAAGAATGGCTTTGTGCAAAGAGCAGACGGGATGCTCTGTTTCAAAGAAAGAAGTTGGGTTCCTCTATACGGAGGTATACGTGATCTCATTATGAATGAGTCTCATAAATCCAAGTACTCCATTCATCCAGGTTCCGACAAAATGTATCAAGATCTCAAGAAACTTTACTGGTGGCCAAACATGAAGGCCGACATCGCCAAGAGTAAAAGCGGAATATCAAAAGCCGTCAGGATTACTCATACAACCCGAAATTCCTGTATGGAAATGGGAACGTATTACAATGGACTTTATCACTAAGCTTCCTAAGACATCAACTGGACTTGACACCATCTGGGTCATCGTTGATCGTCTCACCAAATCCGCTCACTTCTTAGCAATCAAAGAAACTGACGAGATGGACACACTCGCAAAGCTATATCTAAAAGAAATAGTTTCACGACATGGAGTGCCGATCTCAATCATCTCAGATCGTGACAGTCGTTTCACATCTCATTTTTGGAAGTCTTTGCAAAAAGCCTTGGGAACCAAACTGGATATGAGCACTGCATATCATCCACAAACCGATGGACAAAGCGAGAGGACAATCCAAACCTTAGAAGACATGCTCCGATCATGTGTTATTGATTTCGGAAAAGGTTGGGACAAACACTTACCTCTAGCCGAGTTCTCCTACAACAACAGTTACCACGCCAGCATTAAGGCAGCACCATTCGAAGCACTCTACGGTCGAAAGTGCAGATCGCCTGTTTGTTGGACCGAAGTCGGAGATATACAACTCACCGGACCCGATCTCATTCATGAGACAACAGAGAAGATAGTCAAAATTAAGAAACGACTGCAAGCTGCAAGGGATAGACAAAAGAGCTATGCCGACGTGAGGAGAAAACCTATGGAATTCCATATTGGGGACAAGGTCATGCTGAAAGTATCTCCTTGGAAGGGAATGGTACGTTTCGGAAAACGTGGAAAACTTAACCCTAGATACATTGGTCCATTCAAAATCCTAGAAAGGATAGGACCAGTGGCTTACAAACTCGAACTACTAGAGGAACTTAGTCGAGTTCACGACACCTTTCACGTATCAAACCTTAAGAAATGTTTGTCAGATGAATCTCTTGTAATTCCTTTGAAAGAGATTCGACTCGACGACAAACTTGTCTTTACAGAAGAACCCGTGGAAATCATGGACAGAGAGATCAAACAACTAAAACAGAACCGCATTCCCATTGTCAAAGTCCGATGGAACTCTAAACGAGGACCGGAATATACTTGGGAACGCGAAGACCAGATTCGAGCCAAATACCCACACCTATTTTCGTAGACACTCCTATCACCTATCTTAGACTAGAATTCCGGGACGGAATTCAGTGTAAGTGGTAGGTACTGTAACCTCTCGTAATTTTCCATATGAATAGTAAATGCTAATAAATGATTAACGAATTATTACGTTATTTAATAACCATTTCTACTGATAACAAATTTTTTTTTGTTATTTATGCTATATTATTTTAATCACAACGATACTTGTGATTACCGTTTACCTAGAAACGATGCTTACACACGAGCCTTGATAGTCTAAAAATCGCGAAGATTACATAAAACAATTAACGTTTAATACTTAACGTCTATACGTTTGGTCAATTAACCGAACGTGATCAAATACATTCCTGAGCTCACGAAAATTTTCACAAATACTCAGCAGGCCCGGATATAAGGGTGTTCAACATGAGCAATGAACAGGGCCCAAAAAAATATAGGGGCACCAATTTTTTATAGATATTATGTATAGCTATAGCCCATAAGTCGCAGGCCACAACAAGCATAATAATAGGGATAGGGAACCGACTTTATTCGTGCCTTTATATACATATTACATTGGAATTGTAAAGAGACAAAGAGTCAACATCACAAATTAATAAATCATAAAACTTGGGAGTTGGGATCGACTGATATTCTCATTCACTTTTTATCAGGTTTTTTTTTTTTTTTTCCTCCTTATTGACTATTGTTTTATGCTTTTGTTTTTCTTTTTTTATTAATTATTTATTATTGAATAATGAATATTAACTATGACTAAGTCTATTACACTAGTAGTTGGGATTTTGGATTGAATATATATAACATGGATGTTCGTAGCTTTTGAGGCAGACACAAATACCCTAATTGAATACATAAATTATTTAATTAGTGCATATGACATAAATAATTAGGCAATTATTATTATTTATTTTTCTTATGTGATTACTTTAAGTTTAGAGCACTATAATTAGTTAGGGGGCCCAATTTTTCTTATGCTAGTATTTACAGTATTTGCGTTTAGAGGGCCCAATTTTTTGTAACTGAACAGGGCACCCAAATTTCATGGGACGGCCCTAATACTCAGTAACTATATTGGATCTCGACTCAATACCCGATAAATACCAAATGGGCTGCTAGACTCATTGGGCCTCAGCCCAATAATTTGGCAAACCGAACACACCAATCGGACCCTTAGTATTATTATTATTTTTATTTATTGGGCTAGTCCACCAGTCGAGCCCAAAACGCAAACCAAAGCCCACGAATTTAACCCAACATATATAATCCCAACTATTAAACTCGACAAGGATCGAACACTTTGGCTAAATTACGTGCAATCTAGCTTAACAACGACATCATATTTTTACATGACTCAATTCTCGTCCCAGCCGAGAATCGAGTGAAAAAAAATCACATCCTAAATCGATCATTTACTTGCTTAAAATCTATCAAATCTCAACGCACTTGACATATTGAGAACACCACCCAAGTTTCATGTTTCGGCCTAGTTATGTCTCGTATACTTTATAACTCGACCCAAAAATATGTTTTGGCTAGCAAATGAATTCGCCCAAGTAACTAACGACTATACAAACCATCAAACCATCAAACGAATCCTACACTTATTTTGGTCACGCTTAAATGTGAGTTAGACTCTTAAAATACTCGACCAAGCCACAAGAATTAACATCAAATTCATTTTGTCTCTTCCCCTTGGTTCCTTATGCCGACTAACACAACCAAATGCCACCATCATTTGGTTTACTTACACACTCCAAATTGACTAAACAATGAACCTCCCTGCTACTCTCTTACACCTTCATCATACTTCATCATTTCATTTACTAAAACACTCCATGATTCACCTTTAAAATAGCCTCAACCGATCGGCATTCTAACACACAAACAAATCCAACTCAAAAATATTACTAAGTCTTTTCTGTTCATAAGCACGCCTAGCTTTTATTATTTTTCATGGTGTTCGAATCAAAATAAGAAGCATCCAAATCTTGTTCCTAAATATTCGAAGTCTAAAGAATCGAGCTACACAATTCTTTTGGCATAACTCAGTTTCGACATTGTGATACGCCCCACCTTTTGAGGTGAAGTGAGCACATTCGAACTCTTCTCATGATTATATATTTTTATAATTTCATTTCTATCGCGAACCACATTTTACTTTGTCTAAATATTTCGTTATTTATATTAACAATATATATATGTAAATCGACACCCTAAGTATTTGTCATGCTAACTATCGAGAACAAAAATCACTCGAACCTTATATAATCGTATCAACTCTAAAAATCACACGTTCCTAAGTCACATTGGACTCTTTCGAATTCTATAAAACACTAAGAATTATTTTGAGCTTTAAAACTGTTTTCAACATGAGCTAAGTTGCGTTAACTTTAGCCTTGTATTTACCAAACTCGACACACAACCCATGCATTTTATAACTCGACTTGATAGTCGAGCTACCAAACTAACAAACCATGTATTTCATTCGACCTAGAAAGTTCAACTCGAACCTTGTTAAACCCCAAAGCAATCGACCAAAAACCAGTCTTTCACTAATACTAAATATTAGCGATTGGGCTTATAAGCCCACTAAGTTAATTTTAAGCTTATCGTATAAGCTGGTTATATAAGCCCTTTTGATATATTTTTACAACCCTAAAATGAGCCCGTAACCAGGCCCAACTCCCCTCTAAACCCATTGGATCGAAAACCCATAATGGGCTATATATTTAGCTCGTTAAAAGCCCATAAGCTGAAAAATAAGCTCTCGACAAAAATAAGCAGTTTATATAAGTTACAAAAACTGTTTTAAACTTATTTATGAAATAAAAATAGTAAACTTTGATTTTTATAAAATTCGGACTTGTTTTGCAAAAGTCTACTAACCGAAGGACTAAAACTGCCAAATTTGGAAACTTAAAGTAAAAACTGTCATTTTGATATCTTGTGATGAAAACTGTAAATTTAGGAACTTTTGAGTATAAAATGTAAATATTTAAAAGTTTTAGACTTAAAATATAAATAAAACTTAACCGAGGACTAACGGTGCAAAGATTATGCCGTTAGGGTATAAAATGTAACTTTGTAAAAACCCAAAGGTTATTTCTGATTTTATACTTGTAATAATATTTTACGAACCCAAAACCCGAAACAAATATGTTTAGTCTCACAAGTCGATATTTAACGTCACATTTTCTAATAATTATATACGTAACTATATAACTTATAAATATATATACGTAGTCACTTAATAATTAACGCATAACATAACTTATCATAAACCAACTTTGATTTATAAACAACGATCTCTTTAGCCAAACTTATATACTTCAACGAACGAGTACATATCCAAGAGTTATATATATGTGTGTGTGTATATATATATATATATATATATATATATATATATATATATATATATATATATATATATATATATAACTTTATATTTTTATATATAACTTTGATCATTTAAACACGCATATTTTTAACGTTACAAATTAATTATCAAACGATAAAACCTTAAACGTTATGATTCGCGATAAACCAAACTTAGACTATCAAACCACTAAAACTTGCCATATACTATATTGGTCGTGTGTTGAAGCCTTTCCTTTCATCGTTTGAGTTACGATACTACCACCACTACTGTACTACTAAGGTGAGTTCATAGCCCACATTTAAACTTTTAAATCCTTTTTGTGGGGAGATACATGCTACAAACCTGAACACAAACTTTTTGTATGCTATGACTATGTTATTATTGCTTAAGTAGCTATTGCCAGAAGTCCCTCTATCATGAACCTTAATCACTTGCGAGTGAACGTAAATAATTGTGAATAGATTTATTTGGGACTGACAATCCCCGCTTGGGTCTGCTTGGATGAGCCACCCAGGCGCACTTTATTTGAACAAACTTATAGGTTATTGGCAAATACCCATCCCGAGGGCCTATATACTTTACATCATTTTTTATGCCTGTTAAGCGTTGCGTGTCATGAGCTTAATGCAATAACAACTTGATTTTAACTTGTTTAATTGTAATTCGATGCAATTAACACTTATACTTGTGTTCAAACTATTAAACTTAAACCTATGAATATCACTCAACTTTTGTTGACTTTTAGCATGTTATCTCATGTAACTAAGGGCTGAAACTCAAGGAACGGAGTGGGCACTAAACCCGGCACGGGTTCTAAATAAATGTTTTATCATTCAAACTTAAATAAACATGTTAACTAGGAAACATCTTTGTATCTCAAATACTTGTATTTTGAATGATAAACTTAAAACGTATTTTAAAGTCGTTTTCTATGGTTATGACTGCGATCCACTACGTAACACCCAATTAAGTCTTCCGCTGTTGATATCCGAAATTTGGGGGGTGTTACACAAGACATCGGATCGCAAGCCGCTGCTCATATTTATAATAGGATTAGGTTTGCAATAGCTAGAGGAGTGGGAGCCCAGTTAGTATCTCGGCTCCCCTCTAATTTCTTGTAAATCCTATTTTCTTCTAATGAAGTAACGTTTTATAATAAATAAATAAAAGTGTTGGTAATAATAATAATAATAATAATAATAATAATAATAATAATAATAATAATAATAATAATAATAATAATAATAATAATAATAATAATAATAATAATAATAATAATAATAATAAACCTGAGAATAGAAACTTACAAATGAGTTGATGAAACTCCCAAGCAAGAAATGCAGAACAAGAACACGATATAGAAGGCACACATCGCCAATGTGCATATCTATACTACTTATAATACACAAAGGAATCTCTTTCCTATGTGGTCTGAAAATTCAGACTTACAATAATCAAAGCATGATTTACAACTCTTTAATGCACCCAATTTTCAGACTTACAAGAAATAAAGCATAGTGTACAACAGAAATAAGCATGCTGTCATTTTCAGACTAATTTTCTATCAAACATTAATGCTATTATTAAAACACAGCTTTATGATCATAAATAAATGTATACGTTTTTACCATTTACTATGAAATCAATACACATCTTGTAACAGCTCGATTTAATACTTGGTCAATGACATCTCTACTACACACCAATTCAAAATCGTAACACTGCTCACGACTACTTTACATTGTAACAGCACACATTCAATGAAGTTACTATAGTAAATGATTATTAACAATGTGTAACTGCATCCACCATATAAATACACACTACAAACGAAGAACAAATCCCATAAATTCCATCAACACATTCCTAGACTACTCCCCGCCTCGGCTTCAAGCCGAAATCAATATATTGTCAAGAACCAAAAAGAAAACAAAACAAAAATATAACCACAAGGATACAGCCGTGGGTTCAAACCCACGGTTTGGCTTGTACACACAAATCCAAACACAACACACGACAAGGACGATACCATTTTACTTATTATTCATTTTTATTTAATAAAAACTTGAAACCCATAAGTTTGTAACCCGATTCAACAAAGTTAGTCACGAGTTTGACTCGTGACCGAGTCAACTCGCGCGGTGTGGGTCACGTGACCTACCTTTTCTTCAAGATCTATTCGCGTGGGGTGATTGTAGTGATGGTGATGACGGTTTTCAGTGGCGGTGTGAAGCAATAAGGTGGTGATAGAGCTTTGGTGGCGCGTGTGATATAAGAGATGAAAGAGGAGATGGTGGTGAGCGCTTTGGTGGTGGCGGTGAGGTGATATGAGTGGCGGTGTGGTGGTGGCGTGGAGTTGCAGCGGCGGCGGCTCAAGAGAGAGGAGGGAGTGATATATATTTTTTAGGTTTTTGGGTAAAAATGAAAGAGATAAGAGGTGTACTAGGGTTTTATTGCAGGAGGGCCTTGTGTGCAATTATTTTGAGTGGGGGAGGGGCCGGTTGCAAAAAACCCACAAGGACCTTCGGTCAAATTTTTATAAACTTTCTCGAAAACACACGTTATGGCTCGTAAATAATATCGAACGTCACCAAAATATTTTATAAGTCGCGCCGATAGTCTTAAAATCGTTTTTCCATAAATTTAGACTATAAACACGTCTATATTAAATGTACTTGTCACGATTCATTTATTTTGTTTGAGGGTATGAAGATGATGAAATGAGATTGTGATATGGAGATGTGTAGCTGCGTTTGAGAAGTGAGAGGAGATGGGGGCGGATGTCAAAATGATATGTGTTTAGGGTTATGGTAAAATAATAAGTGTGTTACTTATTATACCCGAATGGTAAACGTGTTTGGATCGGGAATTTAAATGGTGATAGGACTGGGTCTTATGTTTGATTTGGGCTATACGATTTGTATTCAGATTGTCATTTACCCAATTGAATGATGGAATGGGCTGCTATTGGATTCATAATACGAATGCAAGTTGGGTTGCAAAGAATGAGGATATAAAGTGGGCTTGCGAAGTGTGTTTGATCTGAAATGGTTATGAAAATATTGGGCTAATGTGATATGAGTTAATAAATAGACGTAAGTTTGATAATCATATGGCAAAAAGAGTGGTATTTTGGTCGCACAAATTTTACGGGGATACATCATTTCACGGCTAGAATTTTGATATTTTATCAAAAATGCCTACGGGGTTTTTGTACGGTATTATTGATTTGATTTTGAAGTGTCATTTCACGGGTGTACTTATTTATCTTAGAGACGTTGGTTGGTTGGATGCATGTCTCAAGATAACTTATCTTGGCATCTTTCATAGTGATTATATGATCTTTATATTTTGATCAAATTCTTTTGTATTTTTTGTGAGCCTTTGTTAAACGTTGAAAGTTGGCATATGTAATGGAAGTAAATACAATATAGTTTGTGTTTTCTTTACTGTAGTGAATCACTATTATTCAAGAATTTTCATATAGTGTTTCGTTAAATTGCTAAATTTACACACACTCGGCTATCATTTAGTTTCTTCTCAAAAGAACCAAGATTGTAATGATTCTATTTCTATTATATGATTTTGTATATTTTTAAAATTTCTTTGTATATTTGTATATGATCCATATTAAACTTTAAATAATATGTATTATGTAACATATGTGAGTTAGAAAAGCAGTTGTTTAAACTTTGAATGGTTAAAAACCCAAAAAAAAGTCTACTGGTATATATGGCAATCACAAGATGATGACCATTGAAACTTGAGACTTGCTTAAAATCCTAAATAAAGAGTTTGGTTAACTGATATACAAACTAACAAAAGGAGTTATTGTTTTTTTTATTGAACATACTTTTTTTATATAGATTTTGACATGAGAATATGAAGTAAGTTTACAATAGTTAGTTGTGTCACACAAGAACAAAAGATAGTTTACAATTAGTGGGAATTGCATATATACCAATGAAACTTGTATATTTGCATATTTTTCTAAAATACAAATTTTTATATGCTAAGTAAAAGCTATGAACCTTGAAAAGAAAAATTAGACATAAAATTAGACACTTATGATGGACGAAATGGTATGGGTGGTGATGATGGTAATAAGGAGTAGACACAATAAGAGAGTATGGTGATAGTACAAAAGAGTACCTTTAGACAAATGGAAGATGAAAGTTACTAGACTATAAATGTATGACTTTTAAGTGTGTAAATGTATAACTTTTAAGTAAGGAGACAAAAATCATCTTTGATATTTGACTAATGGTAAGGCTTGGATCAAGTTGTTAACACTCTTGCCTCTGAAGACTATTGTTAACCGCTTTGAGCTCCTACCTTAATAATATTACTGACTATCGTTTTTATATCGTCGCCACTTAAAGTTGTGCTCATATAAAATACACATCATTCTTAAATTTTTATTGTTACAAATAATATACAATCGAAAAACATTTGCTCGTCGGGATTTTTTTTATCTCAAGGTACCCGCCGCCGCAACGCGCGTGTACCCAGCTAGTATATAGTGATGTATTTATGTTTTTTTTGAGCCCACAAAAATTTAATGTTTGACCTTCATATTATGTCATCTGATTGAGTTAGTTAATTAATTAATCTAATAAATAAAAAAGAGTAACACTTATTAACCATTCTCTGATTCTGTTCCCACTAAAAGTAGCAGTAAGCTGTGAGCAGTAGCCACAGCTCACAGCTTCTTAAAGAAACATAGGAAAAATGAGCTTTCCTAAAAAAATAGAAAAGTTCACCGCTCCTTTGCCAAACGAACAAAAAAAATCAAAAAAAAAATTGGCCACCGTTCATCGCCCCAAAAAGCTCCGAGCCAAACATAGGCAATAACTACAAAGTTTAATGGCACTTCTTCTTTTTTTTTTAATTTTATTTGAACACTCCAGTTTAAAAACTAAAAAAACATCATGTAACAAATATACACTCTTTATACTGCAAATTATAGTGTGCAAATAAAATAAAATAAAAATAGTCCAAATCACCTCCCTTATCTTATTATGTTTTCACATCACATGGTAAAAAATTATCTTGTTAAAGAATAATGCTATCTTCAGAAAAGATTTATTATTTTTATTTTTATTTTTTCATTTTCTATTTTTTACTTCTACTCCCTTTGTCCTGAAAAAAAAAAGTGTTTAAAAACAAATTTTGAACATTTTATAATCATGTAATAAATGTGGATTCAAGTTAATGAATTATCATTTTTAGCCATGCATTTAATGAATTAGTTAAATGAAGATGGTATGATACGAAAAGTATTTAAAGAGTAAAATAGGTAAAGTGGTGAATTATTAATTTTATTTGTTGCAAGCGGACATTTTTTTAAACAAACTAAAATAAAAAAAATTGACACATAAAATAGGACGGAAGGAGTATATAAAACCAATTTATATAATTAACTCTAAGTCTATTTAATTTATGGATCTTCCAGCAACGAGGAGAAATGTTGCATGGAGATTAAAGTTAAAATATGATTTGGTATTTATGTTTTAAGTTTTTTTTTTGAACGGCGACTTTCATTTTTTGGATTAGAGTCGCACCCGCCTCAACGGCAGGCCCTCGTCCTCCACTACCCAGGCTATGTTGTCTTAACCGGGTCCACGCTGGTGTTGTAGGGACTGTGATCGACGTCCGCCCGGAAACCGTACTGCCTCCACACGATTTCTCGCTGGAGTAACAGCCGGAGTAAAACCGGGGTCAAGCTCAGACTCGAACCTGCGCCCTTTGCAACAGGTTCTTATCTTCATTGCTAATGCCAAATGAGCTAGGCCCACTGACTATGTTTTAAGTTAACGAGAAGTGCTGCCAACCGCCGCGTTGCTGCGGGGCAGCAATATACATACACAAAACATTGCATAAAAAAGTAACAGTAGTATAGTGTTGTATTACAGTCGATAGTGGTTTAGATGTTGTTCTAAAGCAAAAAAAAGTTAACATGTCATTAAACCGTGGCACTTGGATCTTCAGTTATTTACGGACAATTGGTTTTGGTTTTTTTGTTGCACTGCTTGTATCCTCTCGCTTGTTATCTGTTAAGATTCGTCTTCGAGCAGATGTTCTTGGTACCTCTGTCTTTGTTGGTTGGTCTTGTAAATGGCTAGTAGTCTCTATTGTAGTAGGAGTGGTTGCTTGCAAAATTCCAGGTGAAGTAGGAGTAACCGGAGGTTCGGAAGTAGCACCTGACAGAGTTCAGTTAATTATCATGCAAAAAAAAGTTACCGAGTACACGAAACAGACAACAGCTTTGAAATGAGAACCTTATTTAGTTGGTGACTCGGGTTCAGCTTCTGTTAGCAAGGGAATGTTCTGTTCAGGCGGTAGCAGTAGATGTGGACCAGTTTCCATCACGCTATCAAGCACATAGCTCTGATTTTCTTTTGTAGAATCTGGCGAGAAGTGCAGCTGAAACAAATGCGTGGTTCCTTCGGTGTAGCCTTCTTCTGAGACAACTTTGTTGACTTCTGTGACTATTGAATGTACCTCATTACTGAAGCATGTTAACGTTAAAACTCCAGTGTTGTCAGAAATCAATAGTCTAAAGGAATAACTGCATAGGTATTAAACATAGGTGAGTTGATTACACAATATTAAGAGTTTTTTTGTGTTGGTTATAAACTGTTTTTGGTTATTTGCACCTGTAATCATTCGGCTGTGTTGGAGCTGGTGTCTCACACTGTGCATGTGGGCGGTCATCAAAGATTTTCCGCCTACAATCATGGCATCTGCGGTAGAACCACGGTATGCCAACAACAACTTGTTCAATTGTTGCAACGACTGTGAATCTCACATTCTGTAAAAGGTAGTTATAGATTAAAAGAGTTACATGGCAAATACAAAGCTAGTACTTGTAAGTTTGATAGAAGTACTGACTGTTTGGTTTCTTGGATCTTCTCGTAGAAGCTCGTCTATTGTAGCTCTGTTTCTTTTCTTTTCATCTTCTATGTTATCATAGCGGTAAGTGCGTACATTCTGTATGACTGGTGGCGGGAGCAACTGATCATACCTATAAGGATATTACAAGTTAGGTAGATGTTTAAAAAATTAGGTAAATGTGTTAAAAGAAAGGGTGAACAACTGACATGCTTAGGATGTAATCTGTTTCAGGAATAGGAGGGTTGAAGTAGTAGTAAGTTGCAGGTGTGCTTGATAGCTGCAACCAATGTTGCAAAAATTGGCTGAATCGGCCGATTAATCGTTAATCGGCTCAGTACCTTGTAGAATAGTGAAAATCGGCCAAAAAATCGGTCAGGCAAAAAAATCGGCCAAATCAGTCAGGTTTAAAAAAAAGAAAATTTAGGCATTCTACTTAATTTGGGGATCGTTTATATCACTTATAATGCACAATGAGCCTCATAATCAGAATTGGAGCCTTTTATTAAGGTTTGGAAACATAGTAGGCTTGTAATCAGTTACGATATTTAGTTTGGTCTCCAGAAATACCCAAAACATGCAAAAAATGCTAATCCGATTAATCACCGATTAATCCCGCCTCGGCCGATTACTCGCTGCAGGGTGGTCGACCGCCCCGCTACCGATTCACGATTTTTGCAACATTGGCTGCAACCCTGCATTTGTTTGTGCCTTTGTTAGAATTTATTCTGTTAATATCTTTTAAACGTGGGTCTGCGGCAATGATGGTACCTTTGTATGTCTTTACCCAGCATGAACTGACAGCCATTACGGTTGGTTTAGGTTCTTTTTCGTAAGTATTGATGTTAAACTCTTGAGCTTTCTCATTCCAAAGGGTGAATCTGACAGTGTCCCCTCTGCATATGAAAAAATACGTTAGTGAATTGTTATTTAGAATGCCTGTTATTAAAAAAAGAGTTCATATGATTAACTTACTCTAGGTTACGAAGTATGATGTCTCTCCAGACAATCTGTTTTGTATTGGGCGGCTTTGGTTCACGGATATCACCAACAGAAAGGACACATCCTATGTAATCTGTAGTGACATAATGTGCAGTTATACTATTTTTTATTGTGTGATTGTTAGTAATATTAATATGTACCTGTTAGTATTACAGTGTTTTTTTCTGCACGCTGAAGTAACTGGGTGTATGTGGCAAAGTTGAAATGATGTAGTGGAAAGCTGGTTCCAGTATAGGGCTGAACATCAGTGACCCTCCCTAATATCAAGGTGAAGCGATTAGGTAATGTCTTCATCCATTTTTTGGTGTCTAGAAGACCGAATCCAGTGATTGTGTATGTAGCATTGATTTGAAGGATGTTATCAAATATTGTCTTTTCGCGGCCTTCTGCATTTGCCTGTATGGCACCACCCTATAATATGAGAGAAAAACACAAATATTAAGAATGGGAAATTTAATGTGTATTAAAAGGCGTGATGCATATTAACATCACCTGTTGATCAAGTAATATAACGCTCAAAGTTGGCTGCTTTATCCCTCTAGTATCTGTAACTGTCCATTTACGATATACTCGTACGCATATTGCCTTTCCTATGTCTGATGGTTTGAGATTAGCAAGCCCAACAATTTCAAGATCTTTTGCTGGCTTTTTCCTGCAGACCTTGTTATTGTTGCCAGTGAAGTATCATGTGACATTTTCCTGTATCATAATGATGCAACGATAAATGAGATCATATATAAATAGGTGTAATAAGTAAGAAAAGGTAGCTGTTAGCAAAAATGCATAGCCAATAAACTGTATCCAAGTAACCACCACATGAGAGTTGGTGTTAGCAGGAGTCAGTCTAGTATAGCTTTACCTTGGTTCGAAAAATGTATTGGTATTACATGGGAAGAAATATATGGTTGTGGTCTCCGTAAAGTACACGCGAAAGAAGTCTCCGAAGGTATCCATTCTTAGAACATTATAAAAGGGTGGGCCTATTCTCTTGTCTATAGGACCGTACATGTAACTGTCAAATCAGATGTAGCGAAATCTGTTTCCGATTTCTCATCAGTATAAGCATGGTGGTGTAATGTGTGTGACCCTATATGGGTTCATTGAGCTAGACTTTTGACAGTAGGCAACAAAATCTGTCAAAATATAACTAACATAGATATAATCCGCAAGGGTTAAAATAAGATATTAGATTGTATATAGGTTTAGTCACCTGTGATTTAGTAATAGGATACAAAATCTGTAAAAATATAGGTAAGAAACATACTAAAATATTAGATGCCACATGAGTTCAGTGTGTAAGAACATAACTGATCCTATATGGGTTTACTTACCTGTGGTTTAGCAATATATTATGATGTGTGTCCTGCTTCAGCAAAAAGGTAAGGGAATCAGATTTGACAGAATCTATTTATTAGACCCTATGTGGGTTCACTGATCTGCGCATTGTTAAGTGCACGCAAAAGAAGTCTCTGTAAGCATGGTCTATTCTCTTGTCTATAGGACCGTAGATGTAATTGTCAAATCAGATGTAGCAAAGCCTGTGTCTGATTTTTCGTGAGTATAAGCATGCTGGTAGAATGCGTGGCACCCTATATGGGTTCACTGAGCTGGCCTTTTGACAGTAAGTAACAAAATCTGTAAAAATATAACTAACATAGATACACTTCGCAAGGGTTAAAATAAGATATGAGACCCTATATGGGTTCAGTCACCTGTGATTCAGTAATAAGGGAGAAAATCTGTAAAAATATAGCTAAGAAAGATAGTAAGATAATAGACGTTACATGGCATCAGTGATCTGCTAATCAGTAATAGGCTAAGCAAAGAAAACATCTAAAAATATAACTGATTCTATATGGGTTTAGTTACTTGTGCATTAGCATTAGGAAGCAAAATCTGTTTATTAGACCCTATTTGGGTTCGCTGATCTGACTCTGGTTAAAAGAAAAATGCATATTACCTTATATGGGTTTAATGAGCTAGATTTTAGCAGTAGGTAGCAAAACCCGTAAAAATAACTAAGACAGATAGATTCTACAAGGCTTAAAATAAGATATCAGATGCTATATAGGGTTACTGACCTATAATTTAGCAATAGTTAAAATACAATTATAAACTTAAGAAATTTCTTCTAGAGAAAATTAGTGATTGGTTCAGCCCTATACAATCTTTAAGTATTAGAATAATATATTCTGTACGCTGTAGCTGTGGTTGGGTCATATGCATAAATACCAAGACAGAAATGCGAAAGAATATGTGCAATGTATTTGTTATGAATAAGACCTGGCTTCCGATAATGGTTTCTAAAAAGTCCCTGTAGACGATATTTTTCGTCGTATTCGGTGGTCTGTTGAGCTGATCTTTGATGAGGATTTTTAGCCCGGCAGGAGATGTGGCTCTTGAAAGTGCAACGTATAACTGGCCATGACCAAAAATGGGTTCTGGTAAGTACACGCCGATCTTGTTCAGTGACTGTCCTTGGCTTTTGTTGATGGTCATTGCGTAGCATACTTTTACCGGGAACTGCTTCCTTTTGAATATAAATGGCAGATGCTCGTCTCTGTTGAACAACAGAATTCGAGGAAGAAATACTTTTTGTAGTATGCGAGTACCGGTAACAATTCTGACTTCGATTACCTTAGCAAGCATCTGTGTTACGATCATGCGTGTCCCATTACAAAGACCTCCAGTCAAATTCAAGTTCCTTAGCAACATAACAGGGGCACCTATTTTGAGTTCGAGTTTATGTGGCGGAATTCCTGTGAATGAAAGCGTGTTAAGGTACTCTGCTGGATATAGTAATTATGTGGCTCCTCCGTCATTTCCTCGTGGTATAGCTTCATCGTTACTTGTATATACATGACTGGGAGCACACAACATCTGCAGGATATCTGAGTTAATAGCGTCAGCAGTTTCATTTTTTGGACAAACAATTGCTCTTTCTTGCAAGGATTCGGCAGTTGGTGATTGAAGAATGGTGTCAGGATATATGAATCGTATAAGTTGCATCCTTGCGTCATGACTATCTGGAATACAATACATATCGGGTATATGTATCCATGAGGTATCTTGGGGATCTGATTGATCTGGTTCACCAATAACACCATTCCCTATGTTGACTAACCATTCAGAAAATGCTGCAGTTGCAAGCAATTGATGGGAAGACGTTTCTGTTCTTTGCAGTCGCATATTTTCAGTCAACAGATGAACTCTGAAGTGTTTCCACAGATATGATTCAGTGATACATGAGGAAATAATTTGCTGCTTTGTACCTTTTCTCTTTACCGGTATAGTTTGTCTGAAATCTCCACCTAGGATCACTGACATATTGCCAAAAACAGTTGTTGGTGTATCTAACAGATCTCGCAAGGTCCGGTCAAGTGCCTCAAAACATTTACGATCGTTCATAGGCGCCTCGTCCCAAATTATCAGATCTGTTTGTATCAGTAAATCAGCCAGCTGAGTATGTTTTTTTATAGTGCACATAGATTCATTCGTTACATCTAGTGGCAACTTAAACCTTGAATGAGCAGTGCGGCCTGATGGCAACAACAGTGAAGCAATCCCGGAAGAAGCCACTGCAAGAACTATCTTTCGCTCTGCTCGTAGGACGTAGATTATACTCTTCCATACAAAAGTCTTTCCAGTGCCACCGTAACCATATACGAAAATTAGCTTTTGTCTGTTATCTCTTACGCCTTCGAGAATAGCATCAAACAGTTGCCGTTGCTGAGTATTGAGATTTGGGACCAAATGATCTCTTTCAACGGTCATGGCTTCTGTATCATAGCTTCGTTCTTCCATAACTGTTCTGTTTCGCAGAATTTGTAGCAGACGTCGTGTAGGGAGGTGGATACCAAAATCTGTAACCGATTTCCCATGAGACCTAAGAATAGGTTCCAGCTCGTAGAGAACCCCATTTTGCAGCTCTTCGTCAGTCAAGTTAATTTGGGGCATTTGGAACAGTTGTGATAAGATTATAGGTATATCATCACTCATAAGCCTCCAGTGCTTATTCCAAAGAGACGCTGGATTACTAACATCACAAAAGATAAGAATTTGAGAGAACAGTTGGCGTATTTCTAATGCTGTAGCGGTTAAGGCTTCTTCTAAAAGAGCAAGCAACCATTCTTCGTCATCTGCTAATAAACCCATTGCTTCACACGCTGTTCTATTAGTTGGATAAGAGCCGAAATCGCAGCCGAGAGAACGAAGCTGAGATTTATGCTCGCATACGAAGTCTCCAGAGCCGCGATTACTACAACTGTACGTATAGCAGAGAACGATGCACAGCCCTTCTGATGGCAAAGTAAAAGCCTTTGGTAATACAAATCACCAGCGCTAGGATGTATGTATGCTAACCTACCAATCGAAGGCTTGTTAAGGTTCCGTCTAGGCGACCAAAACTTTTGAGCATGATTCCAAACAAATTCAGAAGGAAAGTCTAGATACGTCAGATGGTGACCGAGTGTAGACCGAGCATTAAAGTCTAACCATTGTGTTAGGGTGGTTTTCTTGTTACTCGGATTTTTAACAACAGAGTCTAAACTTTCATTTGTTCTGAAAGTTACACGCTGCATATTTTCAAGATGAACAGCCAGTATTTGCACAGCCGGGTCTCTGTAGTGAATATCGAGTCCTATCAATCGCCAACAGGCCTCGTGTGGACCAATGTATCTTGCATCTAGATAATTCTTTATCTTATCAATTCTAATTGCAGGTGCTTGGCTGGTTGAAGGCGTGTTTCTAGTGGATCTTGTTATCTGCGTGACTACCCGGTCTGTGCCTTTTGAAATATACTTGAATAAATACTTAATCAACATTGTCCATTCACAATATTCTACATTGATGTGTGCATAAAACCTTCTAAGAAGCATCATATTATATGGCACGACATAGCTACTATCTAGCTCAACGTTTTGAACGGTAGTAATGTCTCCCGAAGGACGCCTGCGATAATGTACGTACCCGTTTTTGTCCACAGAAGTAGCATCAGCATATGGTTTAGGAAACCCTTTTGTACATGCATCAGTTCCCTTCATACATGGCGCTGATCTATTTGCGATGCCACATTGACCATGCATCATAAACTCGGTAACTATTCGATAACCTTCTGGGTCAACGTGTCTACCAGGTAATTCAGCCGATATATATCGGTCGATATCTGCATGTGAACGTACTCTTGAAGATTCTTTTATCCATAACAACAAATGACAATGTGGTAGGCCACGCTTTTGAAATTCAACCGTGTACAAAACTGAAAAGTTAAACATAAAAGCTGAATCAGATATAATGCAAAGGGTTTATGTATAGGTACATATTAATAAAAACTGAAACTTACTCGCTGCAACTGGTCCAAAAGGTCTTCCGTCACGCAGATACGCAATCAGAAGATGAATTTTCTGCTCGAAAACTTGGTCGACAACATCTGGTCTATCAGCAACATTGACGTCTGGAAATTGTTCCATATATTCTGTAATTTTTGGCCATTTAACATTGCATGTGAATGTGATGAAGAAAGATGGGTTTTCATAAACCCGGCAAATTGCGAGTGCATCAAGATAGTGGCTATACATATACCGTGGTCCACCAACGAATGATGCAGGAAGGATTGTTCGCATTCCTACATCTGAACCATTCCGATCATCGCGTGCAATTGCATCATATACCCCTGAAAGGTAATCATTTCTGATATCGTTTTGGTGTTCCCGAATGTAATCTAATCGATATTGCTCTACACTACAATAAGCTGTGACAACATATTGTTGAAAGAGCCTCCCGGATCGTGTGAGCAGATTATATTCTTGAAAGCGATCATGCAATTGATACGCGTAGTACATCTTCATTGACATCTTTTTGCTTTCTTCCACTGTTTGAGTATTCGGGTTCCATAAACGTAGGCCAACGTGGAATCCATCTTCTCCAAAAATGAAAAGTAGAGGAAACTGAAATGACATATAGCAAGGATGTAATTTGCTAACTCTTTGCGGTTGACTGGAACGTTGCTGAATAACGATATCAAAATCAGTCCCTGTATCAGGACCTCCTTCATAAACAATAGCTCCAATAGAATCGCCAGAAGGCAATTCATGTTGCCGCGAACCCTTGACTGCAAATAAGCGTATCTTGAAGTCAGGAATGTCTTCAGCGTTCAGCAGGTTTCTTGCTATCCTAAATAAACGAACCAACTCATTGTGCTCATCCAGAACATGAATTAAACCATTAACAATTTCTGGCCTTAAATTTTGACCACCATCTTCAAAATGGCTTAAACGATTCTGTATTTCATTTTGTGTGTCAAAGATATACAACTGCAAGAAACGCAGGTCAGTTTCCTCAGGCGGACAAAGAGAACCTATCCAATGATAAATCTGTCCCGATACTTTGAAGACATACGGTCCATGGCCTCTGTTAACTGATTCATCGGTTTGAGCTCCTAACGAAGTCATAGCAAACATTGAGTTGTAAGC
Source organism: Artemisia tridentata subsp. tridentata (assembly GCA_021014915.2). NCBI lineage: Eukaryota > Viridiplantae > Streptophyta > Magnoliopsida > Asterales > Asteraceae > Artemisia > Artemisia tridentata. The sequence goes on along the minus strand of CP139505.1, from coordinate 219,765,518 downwards.
TCTGACATTCTCCATGAAATACCGGTTTGTGAATAATTGCTTGATGTATGCAGGGTATTCGGACTGACGACGCAAAACTACTTGACCACCCATGCAACATCTATGATAGCTAGGAAATACACGGCTTCCATGTTTGATCCTTTCTTCAAACCAAAAAAGTGCCTTGCAATGACGGCAGATTCTGTTACATGTCCCTAAAGAGACATATGTATCTGGTGGCCCTGTAAAGTCATTTAAAAAAAAAGGTTAAAAGGAATAAAAGAAACAGAAACAACGTGCCATATAGCAAGAAAACATAATTAATACTACGTGTGCGTTGGTGGTTAATACCAGTTCTTTGTGTTCTCGCTGCTCGCCTAGCACTCGATATAGGATTTGTAAGCGGCTGAGAAATGGTAGCAGGAGTGGAGGACGCATTTTGAAAGTGTGCATTATAGTTAGGAGATGTAGTAGGAGCAGGCTCAGATTCAACTGCGAAAACAACAACAAACGTTACACACAGATAAGAAAACAAAACTGGTGTATGTAGGCGGTAAGAAAGGAAAACAACTTTACATAAGAAAACACTAAGAAATAAAGAATAACAAAAATCAGAAGCAGAGCATACAGAATATTACCACAGGATGCTGTAGCAGCTCTTTCTCTCCTGGTAGAATGGCTAGTACTCGATATAGGATTTGTACGCATCCGAGAAACGATAACGGGAGTGGAAGATGCATTCTCAAACTGTGTGTTATAACCAAAAGATGCAGTAGGAGCAGGATGAGATTCAGCTGTGAAAAACAACGGCAAAAGTTAGACACAAAAAACGAAAGCAGAAGCGTTAAAAAGGCTGTAAAAACCAAAAAAATACAGCCATAAACAAATGACAATAAGAAAATATACAGCACCGGTTGTTGCCGACAGCGATACATCATCTACATTCTGTTTGCCTTTTCCAGCAACAGCCATTCGATCTGAGACACTACATTGATAACCTTCATGGCGCTCATTAATTGATATACCATTGGAATATCGTCTAGGAATTGTGGAAAGAACACTGTTGTTGGTATAACATAAATAATTGTCACTATCCATGAATTCAGCAACGTCACACGGAGGAATCATTATACTTTCGCAAAACGAATTTGGCATATCAACCGTTAGAAAGGCACTACCAGTATTAGAATCCGAATGAGCTGGTATATCTGCTCGCATATCTCGTATGAAAAAAATATCACGTAAGTAAACATAGAGAAACAATGAAAAAGGAAACTGAAAAATAAAAGATACAGAACATTACCAGAAGAGCGGATAGTTTCCGAACGCATTGGAACAGTCACACCAACATGACATGGACCTGCAAATAAGAGATGTGAAAAAAAGATTATAGGTATGAATAAAATACAGATATAAACAAACAACAACAAAAAAAAGGTACAGTACCAGTTGCTGCCGACAGCGGTATATCATCCATATTTTGTTTCCCTTTTCTGTTGGCACTTGCAGAGAGCGGAAAGGCACAAACACAATCCTTACGAAGTTCATTAATCGATATACCATTCGAAGATTTTGTAGGCAGACCAGGAACAGCGTTAATGGTAACTGAATCATGGCCCAAGGAATCGTTACAGCATAAGGAATCGTCGACAGACATAAATTCGGCAACGTCACATGCAGGAATCATTATACTTTCACAAACCGAAGTAGGCGTATCAATCATAAGAAACCCGGCACCGTTGTTAGCATCTAAATCAGCGGCCACATCTATAACACCACCAGGGACCAACCCTTCACCAAGATCATCTCTAACAGACCCGTTTCCTTCTAATGGTTGATTACAACTATTTCTACGGACAGCTTTAGTCTTACTCCTCATACTTAACAAATAACTATTTTTTTAGTTATAGGGCACAGGTTTACTCTCACTTCTTATGGACAAATCACAAATCACATAAATCACTACAACTACTTATACAGATAAGGCTATTCTTATTTCCTACAACTACTCATCACAAATTACACAAATCGCAAATCACACAGATGACTACAAATCACTACAAATCACTACACACAAAGTGCAACATACTACAAATCACACAAATCACTACAACCACTTAATCGCAAATGACACAGATGACTACAAATCATTAGACACAAAGTGTAAAGAAAAAATACAACAAACATACGAATACACAAACCTAATATCCTCTGATTCGCCGCAACAATAATCTTCAAGATTTCCAAAACTGAACAATCAAAAAATAAATAAATAAATAAGACAGCAACACGTAGATCATAAGAAGCAAATACACAAACGACAAACCTACTGTCCTCCGCTAAGGTTAAACTGTTACAGCAACCGATGAAAATTCACGAAGAAGATCTGCGCAACTACCGAGAAAACCACAGGGAAGAGACACGTATAAATCTCCAGGGCATTCTATCATTTGTTAGCCATCGAAAAAAGGCTAAAAGAAGCGACCAAACAAACGAAAGGGAAAAAGCGGGAGCCCATCGAAAAAAGGTTAAAAGAAGCGACCAAACAAACGAAAGGGAAAAAGCGGGAGCCCACAACCCAAAACTGAGCCCAACACTGTTATGTCAACTGTAGCAGTTAGTTTACGCTCCATTATATACTGTATAATATAGGTATTTTGATTTTCGGTTTGAGTTTTGAGTGAATATAGGTACTTTAATATTTAATATATGTATTATCTCTATCAAAAAAAAAATACTCCCTCCGTCCCATAAATAATAATAATAATAATAATAATAATAATAATAATAATAATAATAATAATAATAATAATAAAATAATAATAATAATTTAGTTAAAAGTTAAAATATTAATAATTGCTACGATTAAATTAAATGCCTTTTAATGTAAATTAGTATTATGTCTTTATCTATATTCGGTAATGTCAAAATGAGATATAATCACCAACTAGGGGTGAGCAAAACCGACCGACGACCGAAACTGACAGAAACCGACCGAAATCGACCTCGACCGACACAGACCGAGCTATAATCGGGTCGGGACTCGGGTTGGGATTCCCAGGAAGTCGGGAATCGGGTCGGGTCGGGAATCGGGATAAACTAACAAAACAAAAAGAAAAGCACACAAACCGAGCTATACTGATCCCGACCGACACAAACCGAGCTATACTCGGGTCGGGATTCAGTTAGGGATTTCCAGATTGTCGGTTTCGGGATGGGTCGGGCTCGGGTCGGTTTCGGCCCGATGCTCACCCCTAACACCAACCCTTTGCCAACCTTTTTTGAGCTATATTTATTTAATGGTATTTCTAAAACAACAATTTAACGCCTTTTGCAAACTTTTTATGCATGACAACTTTTTATTAATGTTTGACTAAAAAAAAAAAAAAAGACTTGAAGGAATTTCATCTATCTATAATAAAATATAAAATTTGATTTTTAAGCAATAAATGTAAATTATTAAAGATTATAAAACTATAAATAAATTATATATTTTATTGATTGATAAAAAAGAAATTAAGTCATAAATGTAAGTATTAGTTATTATTTTACTATAACTGTATTATATATTAATGACTATAAAACTATAATTATATACTATATTTTATAATTTGGTAAAATAAATGAAATAAAGTTATAAATGTAAGTATCAATGTATTACTATAATTGTATTATATAATTTATGAAATGATAAAAAAGAAATTATATCATATGCAACAAAAATAAGAATATTAAGTCATAAACATAATATTAATGATTATATTACTATAATTCTATTATATAATTTAGGAAATGATAAAATAAGAAATTAAATCATATACAACAAAAATAATAATATGTAAATTTGGAGATTCATTCAAAAATATAAATATTATCTATAATATAATCTTTTAAATTTCAGTTTCATGAAATAAATGTGAGTACTATTTTTATAAATCTGTAATTATATTATATATTTAGAGATTGATAAAAATATAATTAAGTCATAAATTTAATTATTAATGATTACATTACTATACTTGTATGATACATTTTATATAAAGTTAATGTAACTATTAATGATTATATTACTATAATTGTATTATGGGTTTTGCTAAACACTGCCCACTGGACAATGCTTAAAGCGCATTAAACAATCTGTTCTTTCCATATTAAAAGTAATTATGCATTTAATGCACAATAAATGAATATATAAAAATTAACTTAAATATATGCCATATATGATTTAACACAGTCTAAGTTTCCTTTTATATTTATATTAAACATTACCCAATGAGCATTGTTTAGTAAAACCCTTGTATTATATATTGTAAGTATTAATGACTAAAACTATAATTATATTATATATTTTACAAATTGGTAAAAAAATATATATATAAATGTAAGTATAAATTATTATATTACTATAATTGTTATTACATATTTTACAAAATGATAAAATGAAAATTAATTTTATGAGACAAAAATGAGAATATGTAAAACTGGAGATTCACGCAATAAATGTAAATATTATCTACATAAATAATCTATTAAATTTGAGTTTCATGCAAGGAAAATAAGTATTAATTTTTATTTAATTATAACTATATTGTATATTTAATAGTTCGTTAAAAAAAGAGATTAAGTCATAACTATAAGTAGTAATTATTACATTACTATAAGTGTATTATATATTTTTTAAAATGATTAAAGAAAAAAATCATATGAAACAAAAATAAGAATATGTAAAACTGAAATTTCATGCAATAAATTTAAATATTAGTAATAATATAGTGGAACACATTTGGCGTCGAAAAAATGAATATTAAATTTTAGCTTCATTTTATTTGAGTTTTTATTGTAATGTTTTTTATCTTTTTATATTTTGTATTACTAATGTAATGTTTTTAGTTATTAATTAAATTTTTAATTTTAGAGTTTAGGAAAAAGAAAATGAAAAAAAAATGATGACCGTGATCGCTTTATTACACTAATTTGGTCATGAAAAATGTTGTAGAGATAGAACACTGAATTGTCGCTGATGTGACAGTTGTAACCGCGGTTCGGTCTGTTAACATTTAATTTATTAAATGTGAAGTGATGGTCATTTGCAAATAGAACTTATGTGTCAAATGTAACAAATAGTTTAAGAAATTGGGCTATATGTATTAGTTATGTTTGTAGTGTCCATGTAATAAGTGTAATAAAAATATAGCCCACACAAGAGCCCAAACTAAAGCCCACCTATGGTCTAGGTTGTGGCTGTGTTTGCTATATCCTCACACACACTCTCATTTACCAAGTGTGCCTCGTTATTGTTTCAAAGGTGAGAGTGTGTGTGTGTTTCCAAAAGTCTTTGTATTATTTCTTCTTCAAGTGATAATCATTCGACTCTAGTTATTCCATACGATCCACATACTTCTCATCTTGTTCTTACATAGTTCTAGTGAGTGTCATCATATATTGTGTTTGTGTTTGTGTTTGTGTGATAAAGATACATATCGAGCTATAACAAGTGGTATCAACACGCCATACAACAAGGTAGGAGGTATTTTGTGTTCGATTCTCAGGTTAAAACACCCACTGTTATGTTTTCTTTCATTAGAAACGTTACATTTTGTGTTTTTCTCTTCGAATCATACGCAAAATAAAGGTCCAAGGTTGTGTTTTGACTAACGGGTTTTTGTGTTACGATTTTCGTTCTCTAAATACCAAACTGTCGTGGTTTGTTCTTCACAAATCGTGGCTGCTTGTGTTTTTTATTGAAATCGTACACAAATTTTTTAGGTAAAGGTTGTGTTTGTTAGTGATCTAACGAGCTAGTTTGTGAAGGTTTGCTAGTTTATCACTCGAATCTTGTGTTTTTATCGATTGGATTTATTGTTGTTCTAAGTTATTAGATCGACAATCATTCAAGAAGATTGTCCATGAGTTGTGTGGAAACTCGTTTTAGATAGGTAGCTAACTAACAACGAGTTTACGTCGATCGTTTATGGGCTCTAGGCTGTTAAGCCTTTGTTCTAGGATACACTATGACAAGCATGATGATAATATTAACGGAATATTCCATGAAAGAAACAATACTATCACAACAAGGTTTTGCCAAACTTTCTCTATGTTATTACACTTACAGCCCCAATGCTATGTGATCAAATATAGCACGGTTATTCTAAAATAATAACAGGGATCAAGGAAAACCTTGATTACCTTGAGGCTAAACAAACCTAAAAACATTAGACCCCATGTCCAATGTTCATCAGACCCCATGTCTGATGTTCCCACACACTCTTTATGATGTTCACATTATTTCACTGTGAAGCATCATGGTGTTGATTGTCTAACTACAACCAAGACACAATCAATACATTTTTTATCTAAGGGTAAGATCTTCCTTTCATAGTCCAAGGAAGATCTTTTACAATAAGCCTTGTCATCTACTTGCTTGCGTATGTCAGTCAATAAGATACAACATGTATCTAGTTTACAACTTTGTTGACTGATCAAATATCTAGATATTATCTAAAGTATATGAATGACTCATATAAATAATATCTTCTTCATCCTTATCCTTCTAGCAGCAGTATGACTCACTGATCAGCAGCAGCTTCGTTTGTACTAGCAGCAGAGTGTTTGCACTAGCAGCAGGTTGTTTGCACTAGCAGCAGGATCAGTTAATGCTAGCAGCAGCATCATGTTAATGCTAGCAGCAGCATCAAATACACTAGCAGCAGGAACATGTTAGCGTATTTTGCTTATCATTTCAGCATTCTTCATGTTTCATTCTTCTTGTTTTTGTATCATCAAATCTATGAAAATATAATTCCCAACAATCTTCCCCTATTTGATGATTACAAAACAAAAACATTCTTGTACGAATTTCCCAAGACGAAATAGAGAAATTGAGATAACTAAATCTCACCATGAATGAAACTATACTGTCTTCCCCTTAATCTATGCTATCCACCACATCTCTTCCCCTTTTTGTTATCAACAAATAGGAAATTTACAAATTTGATCTTTACAACTACGAATTAATACTACACATCCAATCTATCCTTCTAATATCTCAAATTACCCTCTATTAAGCTTTCCGCACTAAAAATGAACTTGAGACATCAAAATTTTAAACCATCAGTAGCAATACTAATCAACAATAATAAGAATCAATAACTTTCCCTTGTGATGATGCATAAGTATAAATGGTTAAACACTTGAACATTTAAGCTTCCCCTGAAACCCATATGTTAACCATTTGAATCTCCAATTCTGTAGGCTTTTATGACTGATGAAGAAAAACCAACCATTACCAACTTGATGATGAAGCTGAATAAACCAACCTTGTGTCTTATATCTTGATCTAAAATTGACTTCGAATGTATACCCATTGGTATAGAGACCTCAATCTCTTGACAATAACCTCATCTTCTATGAGACACTGAGCACTACAACGTTACTCCTTTAAGTGTTTGTCAATTCATAGTCACTTGAACGAACGAACAAGTTACCTTCTCAACAAAAGATATGATAAAACACAATTTTGAAAAATTCAACCTCAACTTCAAATAAGCAACAAATGACCTTTTTCATCAAATAAATAAAAACAAGCCTTTTATCCTTTTAAGAACCAACTCTCTTCTGTGTGTGATTCTTCCCTTATGTGTGTGTAAACCAAGAAAGAAAAACCAAAAATTCGACCATACCTCAACTGTTTCTGCAGCAGTTTTCAACAATGCATATCTTGCAACCTAAGGCTCAAATTGAAGATCCCTCCGGTGAGAATCTACCTTGATATACCAAGAACCTCCAGAAATAATTTCAGCCCGATCCAACGGTTAACGAAGGAGTTATCGCCTTTTGAAAATAGCCCTGCAGTGAGTTACGAAAATACGAACCAGATCCGAATTTTTCTTCTTTCTTTAGCTAAAACCTTTTCTTTTCCTAGATCCAGAGCCCCCCGCTCTGATACCACTTGTGGAAACTCGTTTTAGATAGGTAGCTAACTAACAACGAGTTTACGTTGATCGTTTATGGGCTCTAGGCTGTTAAGCCTTTGTTCTAGGATACACTATGACAAGCATGAAGATAATATTGACGGAATATTCTATGAAAGAAACAATACTATCACAACAAGGTTTTGCCAAACTTTCTCTTTGTTATTACACTTACAGCCCCAATGCTATGTGATCAAATATAGCACGGTTATTCTAAAATAATAACAGGGATCAAGGAAAACCTTGATTACCTTGAGGCTAAACAAACCTAAAAACATTAGACCCTATGTCTAATGTTCATCAGACCCCATGTCTGATGTTCCCACACACTCTTTATGATGTTCACATTATTTCACTGTGAAGCATCATGGTGTTGATTGTCTAACTACAACCAAGACACAATCAATATACTTTTTATCTAAGGGTAAAATCTTCCTTTTATAGTCCAAGGAAGATCTTTTACAATAAGCCTTGTCATCTACTTGCTTGCGTATGTCAGTCAATAATATACAACATGTATCTAGTTTACAACTTTGTTGACTGATCAAATATCTAGATATTATCTAAAGTATATGAATGACTCATATAAATAATATCTTCTTCATCCTTATCCTTCTAGCAACAGTATGACTCACTGATCAGCAGCAGCTTTGTTTGTACTAGCAGCAGAGTGTTTGCACTAGCAGCAGGTTGTTTGCACTAGCAGCAGGATTAGTTAATGCTAGCAGCAGCATCATGTTAATGCTAGCAGCAGCATCAAATACACTAGCAGCAGGGAAAATGTTAGCGTATTTTGCTTATTATTTCAGCATTCTTCATGTTTCATTCTTCTTGTTTTTGTATCATCAAATCTATGAAAATATAATTCCCAACAAGTTGTTTTTAGATAATCATTGATTATTTTTGTTCATGAATCATTGATTTGAGTTGGTACAAGTTGGTAAAAGTTGGCAGTGGAAAAGTCTTACAAGCATGGGCATTGCAGGGTAACTGACAAAAGGACAAGGAGTTGGTGAGCTGCCTCTTATCGCAATTCAGAAGGACAATCACTTATCGCAATTCATCTAAGTTTATCGCAATCTTGTATAAGATTGCTGATAGGTCGCGGGTCACAAGCCAAAACCTCTCACGAAGAAAAGTCAACCCGCGACGGTTTTTACGCGACAATCAATTGTAATAAACCGGGTAAGCGTGTACCCGGGTCATTCTCCCTGTGAGGCGTGAAATTGAGGATATCATTTTTGGTTCGGTATTAAAATGCTTGAAAAGAAGAGGGTTGATTGGTTACTAATATCTACTAAAAACGAAAAATCAATAACGCAACCGAAAAACTACGAATGAGTAAAAACGTCAAATCTATTAAAAATTAACCCTACGAGTACCAAAATAATTTTCCTACGACCTAAATGACAAAAGAAAATTTTGAAAAAAAGAATTATATTTTTTTTTATTTTTAAATAATTTTTTATGAATTAAAAACTAAAATAGAGAAATAAAATGTTTAAAAATAGTAACACTATCTGGAAAATTATGAAACTTTTTCAGGAAATACTTCAAACTATTTTTAAGTTAAGAAAAATAATAACTTTGAAAAAGCTTAAGCAGATAATCTATTATAAGCTGAGACAGCTTATTAAAGCTTATAAAGAAAAAGGGTTTAAAAGAAATAAGAAGAAAAGATCTAACTGAAAAGGAGTAAAGGGCATTTGGTTATAGTGTTGTGTGGTGAGTGAGGTAACCCAGGTTCGAACCCCAGGTATTGCTAGGATCTTGGACACACGATTAAGGTGGTTAAACCTTCTAACTTTGTGTGTATGATATGTTGTGTTAAAATGATTAAGTGCGCGGAATTCACTCAACCAAACTTAGAAGGTTGTGTATGTTATGGAAATGGAATTGTTATGTTTGTTAGTTAGCAATGAAACACATAAAGATTATCACTAAACGATTCAATATTATTAAAGATAATAATACGAGTGACCTTGAAATATCACTAGGGTTACAACCTTGAATCTTTTGTTTCTATCACTTGTGATATATTTGTGTTTGTTCTAACAGTTATGCATGTTCTAACTTATGCATGGACTAACTCTTAACACTTCTATATTTTTGACACACACACTCTCTAAATATCACTAGTCTAAGATCTCTTTTTTAGTCAAAAGATCTTTACAAATTGCTTAAATTCTTGACCGAATTACTTGGTTAACTTATCCTATTGAGTAGGGCTGGCAAATCGTGTCCGCCGAAACCTGTTAAGACACGACCTGTTAAGACACGACCTGTTAAGACACGACACGATAAGGGGCATACACGAACACGACACGATAATTTTTCGTGTCAAATTTACAAAACACGAACACGACCTGTTTCTTAACAGGTCGACACGAAAAACCTGTTAAGACACGAAAACTAAATCATATCCAGAAACTAACTATAGCAGAAAAAAAAAACAAAAACTAATCTTCAAATTAGTATTACTTCATATCTCTCATCAGATCCAAAATAACAAAGATATTAAACACCAAAAATCATGAATCTGTTATTTTGCATCTCATCAGAACTACTTAACTTTTTCCAAAAATAAAAACACGTCAATACAAAGACAAGATAGTCACAAAATCACTCCAATTACATCCCAATCAACTACTGTATCAACCATCTACCAAACACATATTTCTCACTTTGACAAGTAATCCAACATTTAAAAAATCTCCACATTTTCCATCAACATAAATTTTGCATATCTCATCAGAACTCAGATCCAAAATAACATCAGATCCATTATTTTGCATATCTCATCAGAACTCAACATAAATTTTCTTTCATGTAAAATGAAACTTTCGCAAGATCTAAAACACAAAAATCATGAATCTGTTTTTTAATAACAAATCTCGAGGTACCATCCCCGTTTCGGCAGTAAGACCTGGCACAGAAAAAAATTACAAAATTACAAGTTGTTTTATTGTCCATAAATCAAGAAAAAAATAACAAAACTTTAGATTACAAGGATGTTGGTGTTCCGATTGACCATACGTATCAGAAAGATAGTAGAAAGAAACCATGGTTTATTTGTTGCTTATTTCGATTTTGTGAGTGATGAAGAGATTTGATGTTGGCTATGAAGAGATGAATGGATGGTGTATTGGTGTTGACTGAGATTTGTAAGAGAAGAATGGAGAGATAAGGAGGCGGATAAAATGAGGAGGTATTATGTGTGTGTAGGGTTTGAGGTACAGGGTAAACTGTTATATAATATGTTTGATTGGATATTGTATTTCATCAATCATGGACTGGGCTAATGGATCACATACAGATGGGCTTGTGGTAAGCGTGTCTTAACAGGTTAACGGGTTTAGACCTGTTAAGACACGAATTTTAACAGGTCTTAACAGGTCGACCTGTTAACGACACGAAACCTGTTAAACATAAACACGAAACCTGTTAACAAGTCGTGTTTTCGTGTCGTGTTTTCGTGTTCGTGTCAAAATTGCCGGCCCTACTATTGAGTGTCAGTACATCAGATACAACATGTATCTATGTATACAACTTGTTAACTAAGCACATGGAGTAAGATATTATCTACCGTATATTGTTGACCAAAATACAATAAATATCTTTTTGATCTTATCCTTCCATCAGCAGAGTTGTTCATTATCAGCAGGAACAATCTTTCGCTATCAGCAGAATCATCAGCAGAGTTGTTAAGCCTATCAGCAGAGTGAAATGCTCTATCAGCAGAATCAACATCATCAGCAGAAACCATTTTGCACTATCAGCAGAATTATACTTAGAGTAGAATCCGATATTAAACATCTTGAATATTTAATTCCCAACAATCCTCCCCTAAACATGTGAATCCTTTCAAACATGTTTCTGAATTAAATCTTGGATTGAAGATCTTTCAAACACTTATGTTCTTCAAGATTGAATATCTTCTCAGTAATTCATCTACTTTGCTCTTCTTTGACTTTAGCAATATCAAAACATATTGAACCTATCTTGGACTAAAAGATGGTGCAATTTCCTTGGATGGAGGAATTATAAGAGGCAATGATGCTGTGTATCTTGGATGCTTGTTTCAACAAGTGAAATCATCTAACCAGCATGTCTTTGAAGTGAAATTGAAACTTTTCTTCGTTTGATCTAGATAGAACTTTCTCCTTTGGAATGTTCTTGTCATTTTCAACCTCCTCATCATCTTGTATGCTCTTGTCTTCTCCTTCCATATATTGGATTATCTTCCTTTTCTGAGCCATTATTTCCTCCCCTGAGATTGTTACCTCCCCTGAAGCAAATAACTTTTGTTTCATCCTCCCCTTGTTTGGAAGATCTCACTATGTACTAAAGAACTTCTCTTCATATCACCTGATCTATCAGTTTGAACTTGTTTTCAGACAATATTGTACATGTTGGCCATCAATTCCTCAAAAGTTTAAGTTTCTGTCCTCATCACTTCTAGGTGTGTTAACTCCTATGAGAGGTGATTCATTGGACATTTGACTCTTGGTCCATCAATGGATGGTTTTTGTGAGTCCCTTGAAAAATCCTTTTTAAGAAACTTTTGCCTTAGCAGTATGTTCATGATTTTAGAATTGAAAAATCATACTGCTTCCAACCATTTTGAAAGGATTAAGTGTATAACAGACACTCAATCATAATTTCGGTTTAAAGCAACCTCTGGTTGTGTGAGAACCAATATTTTTCAGTTATAAATAACTGCCTGTGTAAAGATAAATCTATTCAAAAGATTTTCTTGACAGGGTTTCCAGCTCGTGGCATTTGTTACCTCTAACACAAGTGTTAGATTCACTTTTGCTCGCTGTTCTTTCTATCAGATGTCCTCAGACTTGCACATTATACTTAAAAGTATAAAATGATAGAAAGTGAGTTGTATCAGTTACTATCTGATCAACTAAGTCATCAATTCAATGTGAAATATCATAACTAGATTTCAAGAAAGAAGTTTTAAGGAGCTTTAAAGTCCCAAACTCAGTCCATCATAAAACTATTATGGTCAGCAGCTAATATCTCAATTCTGCTGTTTCCATTTTACTTGAAAACTTCCTTTGTGTTTACATATTCATACCTGAAATTGTTAGTCTAAGACCAAAAGAACAATGTACAAAGTACTTGTCTTGCATTAGTATAATCATAAGACCAACTATATGAATAACACAATTTTAATTTTGTACTAGCAGCACCTTGTGTGCTTTAGCAGTACCTTATAATACATTAGCAGTACCTTATAAATCAGTAGCAACAACAAAAATTTATTTACAAAAACACATCATATTGAAAATTTAAAGATTAAGCATTCCAATACTTGCTACCAAGTACTGAAACCTTGAAACATCAAAAGCTTTTGTTAGCAGATCTGCAAAATTATGTTCTGAAGCAATTTTAAGAACTTGAATTAATCTTTTCTCATTGCAGTCTCTTATAAAGTGATGTCTAATTTCAATGTGTTTTTGTTTTAGAATGTTGCACTAGATTTTTAATAATACAAATTGTACTACTATTATCAATATGAATAACAGTGTTTAAGAAATTGTACCCATAATCAAGGAGTTGGTTTTGAAGCCATAGAACTTGACTAGAGCAACTTGCAGCAGCTATGTATTCAGCTTCAGTTGTTGAATTTGCCACACTTGTTTGCTTCTTACACTGCCATGAGACAAGTCTACACCCAAGGAATTGACATTCTCCAGTTGTTGACTTTCTGTCCAAGCTAGCACCAGCATAATCACTATCCGAATATGCTACCAAATCAAAAGGAGATTCTCTAGAATACCATATACCCAACCTTGGTTGACCTTTGAGATATCTAAAAATTCTCTTGACTGCAGTTAAATGAGAAACCTTTGGAGTAACTTGAAATCTTGCACAAACACAAACAGGAAACGTGATATCAGGTCTAGATGATGTAAGATACATCAAAGAGCCTATCATAGATCTGTAATTGTGTACATCTACATTCTCTCCATCTTCATCTTTCAGAAGGTGCTTCTCAGAGTCCATTGGTGTGCTTGCTATTTTTAAATCAGCAAATTGAAATTTTCTAAGTATCTCTGCAACATATTTGTCTTGACTAATAAATATGCCTTCAGATGATTGCTTAACTTGCAAACCCAAAAAGAATGTAAGTTCTCCCATAGAACTCATCTGAAACTTATCTTTCATAAGCTTCTCAAACTCTAAACACATTTCTTTCCTAGTAGATCCAAAGATAATGTCATCCACATACACCTGCACTAACAGAAGATCCTTCTTGTGCTGTTTGATGAACAGTGTCTGATCAATCTTTCCTCTTTGAAATCCATTTTCTAATAAGTAGGAAGCTAGTGTTGCATACCAAGCTCTTGGTGCCTGATGAAGGCCATAGAGAGCTTTCACTACTCTGTACACTTTGTTTGGATGTAATGGGTCAATGAAGCCTGGAGGTTGTGAAACATATACCTCTTCTCCAATTTCACCATATAAAAATGCACTTTTGACATCCATTTGGTAGACTGTGAAGCCTAAAAATGAAGCATAAGCTAAGAAAAGCCTAATCGCCTCAATCCTTGCTACTGGAGCATAAACTTCATCATAATCTATCCCTTCTTCTTGTGTGTACCCTTGCGCTACTAATCTAGCTTTGTTCTTGATCACAATTCCTCTTTCATCCCTTTTGTTTTTAAAAACCCATCTAGTGCCAATTACCTTCACACCTGTAGGTAAATCAACTAGCACCCAAACCTTTTGAATCTTGAACTGAAGAAGCTCTTCTTGCATAGCCTCTAACCAGCTTGAATCATCTAGGGCTGTAAGAATAGTCTTTGGTTCATCTTGTGATAGAAAACATACAAACAAGCAAGAGTTTAAAAGCTCATGCTGTTTTGAAGCATAAAGGGCATCAAGAAGCCCTTGTTGGTCTGAAGACTTCAATTGTTGTCTTGTCTTCACACCTGACTGTATATCTCCAATCACATGATCCAGGGAATGAACTTTGTGAATTCTTGATTGTGGTGTAGTAGGAACTTGATAATTTGATGGAAGATTGTTGTAATCCACCTCATTATCTGAGAATTCTGCTTCTTTTGTTTCTGAAGGGCCAGCAGTAGAGTCATTTGGCCGAACAGCAGAATCAGTAAGCTTATCAGCAGAGTCATCAGCAGAAACAGATATACTACCAGCAGCAACAGAAATACTACCAGCAGAAACACTTTGTTGTTCCTGAGTTCCATACTCTTTACTTTCATCTTCAACACTTTCTTTAGCTTTGCTAGAAGAAGGTTCATCAGTTGTCGAAGTTGATTCCACAATTGTACTTGACCATATTGGCATTATCACATAATCTTGATCTTTCTCTAACTCTGCCTCATTTGTTGTATTTGAACCTGCAAAATCATTAGTTTCTGCAACAAAAGGCACATAATTCATTGAATTTGTTAGATATTCCAGATCAAATAGCCATTTTGGTCCTTGACCTTCTACATTGGATTTGTTTTCTAAAAACTCCACATGTAGATTTTCTTCTACTATTTCTTTTCTTGTGTTGTAAACTCTAAAAGCTTTGCTATTAAGAGAATAACCAACAAAGAAACCTTCATCTGCCTTACCATCGAATTTTCCTAAATGGTCTAAGGTATTGAGAATTGTCACATGACATCCAAAAGGTCTAAGAAATCCTATTGCAGGAGTTCTACCATTAAAAAGTTCATATGATGTCTTATTGTGAGGCTGCACAACTAAAACTCTATTTTGAACATAACAAGCAGTGTTGACTGCCTCTGCCCAAAAATTTATTGGTAGCTTAGAATCAGCTAACATTGTTCTAGCAGCTTCAATTAGTGTTCTATTCTTTCTTTCAGCTACACCATTCTGTTGTGGTGTTCTAGCAACACTAAATTCTCTCTTAATACCTTTTTCTTTGCAGAAATCATCCATAACTCTATTCTTAAACTCTGTCCCATTATCACTTCTAATGACTTTCACTTTCTTGCTTACTTGATTTTCTATCTGTGTAATGAAGTCCTTAAGGATGCTAGATGTTTCATCCTTAGTGGCTAAAAAGAAAACCCATGTAAATCTACTATAGTCATCAGTAATAACTAGACAATATCTCTTATGCATTATGCTCATCACTGAAACAGGTCCAAATAAGTCCATATGAAGCATAAACAAAGACTGATTGATAGAGTTAAAAATTTTGGGCTTACAAGTGGCTTTGTGTTGTTTGCCTTTTAGACAAGCAATGCATGTTTGATCATTTTCAAATCTTTTGTGAGGTAAACCTCTTACCAAACCATTCTTAACAATTTTATTTATGGTTTTGAAGTTAATATGACCAAGCCTTCTATGCCACGAATTTTTCTTCTATGAAAGAAACAATATTATCACAGCAAGGTTTTGTGGAATTCACCATTTCAGTATGACACTTTTTTACTTATTATTATTATTTTTTTTTTCTTTTTAAATCTAAAAAAAAACTCTTTTTAAATCCAAAAAATAAGCTTAGAAACAAGCTAGCTTAACAGATCAGATGGCATCAAAATGGAAAACTAGCAAATGACAAAAAGCAATTGATTTTGAAATCAGCTAATGAGCTCAGAATTGGCTCATGAAGGGGCTGATCAGTAGCTTATAATATGAAACAGGCAAACCAAAAAAATGAACAAAGGAAATAAGGTAAAATAAGCTAGGAGCAACCATGAATAGGCTAAAAAAAGTCTAATCTAAATTACCCAAACAAATCAAAAAAAAAAAAAAAAAAAAAAAAAAAAAACTTCTTAAAAATATCAAATAAGCTCAATATAACCTCAATAAGCTAAGAGAAACACTGATGTCTGCTGATCTAAGGGTGGTGCAGGGCAATACAAGCTATTGAGGGCTGACTTGCAGGCCAACTTAAGCTAACTTAATAAGCTCAAAAGTCAAAAGCAAGCTTAAACAAATTTAGACTAACCAGAAATCTGTTTGTAAAACAAAATTTAGGACTAAAAAAACTACTCTAACTAGCCTAAAAATGAGATTGAAAAGTGGTCTGATGTGGTGCTAGGATTTCATATGCAGAAATAAAACCAAACCAGCCCTTTTAATCATCAACTTAGTAAACTTTAATGAACAAACTAGGAATAACTAATACTATCCTACTGAACTATATTAGCATCAACTCAAATAAATCAGACCAAATAAGCAGATAAACATCAACTAACATAATTGGGGCAAAACAAGCAGTAAAAGGAAAAATAAATAAGCAAAAATTATGCAGTTGACCAAGTTTGACCAAGAACAAAAAAAACTTGAAATTGCATTAAATGAAATTAACTGAGTAAATTACAACTTAATTTAAACACTACACTAATAAAGCAACAATTAAATTGGTCAAACTTTTCTAAAACATGAAAAGTGGACAAAAAAATAATCTGAGGAGAGTCGGCTATTTAAAGGAGAGGGTTTCCTTTCAGGGTCTTGTGCTTTCTTTGTGAGATAATTCCTCCTTGTCCCTTTGTGCTTCTTTCTTGGCCCTCGGATATTTCTTGCTTCCCACATTGTAACACCCCAACCCGACAAGGGCAAAGGTGTCACATATACGGATTCTTATCAGAACAAACACAGACATTTGACATAAATAATACAATGAAAATCCAAGGTTTACAACTGAAATCAGAACTACAAGCTTTACATTACAAAATTTCTATGTCTAATATAAGGTTCTTCTAGTCATCTTCCAAAAACTAGTGAAGTCTTCTAAAGCCAAACACTCTTCACCCAAATCCCAGCTTCCAACTAAACCTGCCGCGGGAAAAGAAACGCGGCTGAGCTACACGAGCTCAGTGAACAGATATAACGGTAACAAACAATAATAATGAAATAGGGAAGATGTAAGGAATCGTACATGATGTAATAATAGATGAGAAGAAATATGAGGGTTATACAGAGATATCAGAAGGTATGGATAGTATCATGAGTAATGGTGAAGTAATGAAAAGATCCCATCAAGCCCAACATACTAAGCCCAGTACAGAGATAAGTCCAGTATCATGTCATAGGGTGTCAGTAATGGAAGGTAAAGGTCATAAGTCTATAAAGTGCATGGAAAACAGTAATCCTCTACGAGCCCAGAAACATGAACATGAAATCATAATCATACCGCCATGCAGAGAGATGTTCCTCTCGCTAATCCCAGAAATCAGAAATACGGAGTGATCAGCTCCCAGAGTTGTCAAAGACGTGTATCGCACACACCATCAGTCACCATGCATATCATAACATATCATAACATGAACATAATACAGAAACAAATCTAGGATGCATCCATACGCCCCTGGTGGCCATAACTCCCAACACACCAAATAAAATACAGAAAAGGGACGGGACAGGTCATCACTCTCCTGCCCTAGAGTCATGCCATCGGTGCATCGACTGACATGGACATGAAACCCTCATGCCTAGTGAGTGGCTCGTAGTATCAAACTGTGGGTCAAGGTCAAGTATCATGTATCCAGTATTTAATTTAGTTTCATAAGTCAATTTCCATTTCAGAATATCAGAGTTCATAATCAGAGGTTCATATCAGAGGTTCATACCATAAAGGTTCCATGTCAGAAAGGTCATATATCAGAAATGTTTAATATCAGAAAGGTTCATACCAGAAAGGTCATGTATCAGAAAGGTTTAATATCAGAAAGGTTCATAACAGAAAGGTCATGTCAAAGGTTCATAATATCATGAAAGAAACAAGAAAGGTTCACAGAATTAAAGAACATGGCAGTGAATCAGAAATCAGAAATGAGACAAAGGCACCTTACTAAAGAAGGGCAGAATATCTGTACCTTATTGCTGACAAAGGAAAATACTGGACAAGATGATCAAGAGCACAAGACTACTCCCTCTTCACACCTAGAGGAGTAAAGACATGATTACTAAAGATCCCATTTCCATATTAAGTAACTTTCTATTTTTAGCAGGTTTCTATTTTTAGAAAGTTTCCTTATTTAGTAAGTTTCCAAAATTAGCAGATTTCTATAATGAGTAAGATTTAAGTATTATGATTTAGTTAAGTCATAAGTTTAGTTTCATTATGGAATTAGGGTTGGTTTTAGCAGGTTATAAAAGTTTAGGGTTAAATAAGACAAGTTTACAAAGTTTAGGGTTTTAATTGTAATCTCATCAATTTCAAGGGTTTAAAGTGGAAATACTTCAAGTTACTGATTTAATACACATATTATTCAGAATGACATTATAATCCCCTTGGTTTCATAATTTTATAGTTTATACCCCTCTAGTTACAATATTTACAAAACAAACCTTATATTTACATAATTTATGATTTAATCCCTTTAATATCCATATTTACCAAACAAGCATATTATTTTACCAAAATTCAGAATGTTACATCAGAGTTTACATATATTACCATTCAGCCCCTCAGATTTTAGAATTTACACAATTAGTCCCTTAAGTTTACAAAACTTATAAATTAAATCATAATTCCATAATAATTACACATTAGCCCCATAAATACTCAAAATTACACAAAACACTCTTAATATTATTATTTACTCAAAATGACTTCAAGTTTCCAGAAATTACATTTTTAGTCCCTCAAGTTTAATTAATTATAAATCGGATTAATAATTATATATATTTACCCATTTAACCTTTTAAATACAAAATTTACATATGGACCCCTCATTTAATATTTTATACGAATTATACCAGGTCTCAAATAACTTATAAAAATATCCCATGAGTTTTAAGAATTACAAAACACCCCTTAACAATTATTTATTCAATCGGTAAGCACAATAAATCATCAAAACTCGATTCTAAAATTCCCAATCATTATACCTTCATTCTATCATCATAGTACACCATATATTTCCAGATTTCATTCGCTTAGAACCCTAATTTGATTAGTTGCTATTTTTGGTCACGTTTTCATTATTTTCTTGAAAACCCGATTATAACAATTATTCCAAAAATCATGAATTCGACTTCAACACTTCAAGATATTATTTTTCTGTGATTATATGATTTATATAAGACCCACGAAAAATATTCAAAAAGCTCAGAAAAATCGCTATCAATTTATAGAATTCGATTTCGATTTTAGGGTTTATAAACCCATTATTTTTCATTCGACCATAAAACAATGCATGGTTCGATTCCATTATTTTTCCCATGTTATATATGATTAAAGAAGTGTTAGAAAATTACCAAAATAATTATAGGATGAACGGATTACCTTGAATGGATTATTGTTACCCGATTTCAATATTTCGGCTCTAAAAATTCGTCACGACCAAAACAAGAAATCCCAGGACTTGTAGCTATTTTTCCCACGTCTCTTGCATCACTAAGAACTCCAGAAAAATGGGTTTTTTGATTTCTAAAAATCGGATGAGATGGTGAGGGATTCAGAGAGTGGCGGCTTGATGTTATAATTAGGGTTTAGGGTGAATTAAATCATGGTTTGGTATTTTTTGAATGAAGGCCGGTCCTTGGGGGGAGGGGTGGGCTTGGAATACCAAAAATATTGTTGGGGGAGTTTATTGGGCCTTAATTGCATATTAATTGTATTTTAATTGCCTTTAAAACCATAATAATAAGGATATAATTTCTATTTGGCAATCTAGGGGTATTTTAGTAATTTTGTAGCTTGCAAAAATATTAAATGGGGTTGTCAAAATTATTTGGTATCATATTTTGTTCATTACTAGAAGTTTGGAATTTATTTAGTGCTTTACATATGATTTATTTAGGTTTTAAATTCCCAGGGGCAATTTGGTCATTTTACATGTTATAGAATTTCAGGTATTACAACTTCTTCCCCACTAACAAAAAAATTTTGTCCTCGAAATTTGCAGGAAGCAGGGAGAAGAGAACGGAATACTCATACGGAATGCGAACAAGAATTTCAAATCGAATTAATTGAATCTACAATAAAGAGCTCTTCAAGGAGTTTAAGTTTCATAACTGAGGTCAACAGAATGCAACACAAGAGTCCAAACTAATCCAGATATTTGACGAACGAAGGCAGAGTATACGCATAGGTAGAATGAACCTAAGGTCTCACTAATCACAGGTAATCCAACGGAAATCAAGTTCTAAACTTCTTAGGTACTTCCCAAGACATCCTATGGCCACAATGAGGGCACGTTATATGGTGTAAGTATTATCACGTTAATAATACCAGCACCACATAAATATGCCTTCATGATGATCATACTTTATCTCGAGTCGTAAGCAAAACAATCTACCTTCATCCACCTAGTACTTCTACAGTCTCAGAGGTCAACAAAAACAAATGTCATAATCAAGAGGGAAAGCCAAACTACTCGCCATGGAGATTCTCAAAATGCCCAAGAGGCATCGAAATGATTAACAAAGATCAGAAGTCAGAGTCGGAATCTGAAGGTAAGGATTAAATAGTGTCAGGAATTTTCTATGCAAGTTTCAATGTTTCAAAACTTAATTAGGTTTCAAATCTTAGGTGTAATGCATAAGCTTTCAACCTCCAAGAGGGATTCAACAGGCTTAAACCAAAAGTAAGACACGAATCAGAGTATTGCGGAAGCAAAGACACTTAAACAAATGTCTTATAGTCTACCCATTCCTCACCGGTCAGAACTTAAGCTCCTATAGGGAAATCCTAGAGCAATTCTTACAGGTCATCTTATGAGCGCCTACAGTGGAAACTTAGTGGTCCAAACTTCACAGGTCAAGGGTAAATGTATTACAAGTCGCAGCCTGGGCTCTGATACCATAAATTGTAACACCCCAACCCGACAAGGGCAAAGGTGTCACATATACGGATTCTTATCAGAACAAACACAGACATTTGACATAAATAATACAATGAAAATCCAAGGTTTACAACTGAAATCAGAACTACAAGCTTTACATTACAAAATTTCTATGTCTAATATAAGGTTCTTCTAGTCATCTTCCAAAAACTAGTGAAGTCTTCTAAAGCCAAACACTCTTCACCCAAATCCCAGCTTCCAACTAAACCTGCCGCGGGAAAAGAAACGCGGCTGAGCTACACGAGCTCAGTGAACAGATATAACGGTAACAAACAATAATAATGAAATAGGGAAGATGTAAGGAATCGTACATGATGTAATAATAGATGAGAAGAAATATGAGGGTTATACAGAGATATCAGAAAGTATGGATAGTATCATGAGTAATGGTGAAGTAATGAAAAGATCCCATCAAGCCCAACATACTAAGCCCAGTACAGAGATAAGTCCAGTATCATGTCATAGGGTGTCAGTAATGGAAGGTAAAGGTCATAAGTCTATAAAGTGCATGGAAAACAGTAATCCTCTACGAGCCCAGAAACATGAACATGAAATCATAATCATACCGCCATGCAGAGAGATGTTCCTCTCACTAATCCCAGAAATCAGAAATACGGAGTGATCAGCTCCCAGAGTTGTGAAAGACGTGTATCGCACACACCATCAGTCACCATGCATATCATAACATATCATAACATGAACATAATACAGAAACAAATCTAGGATGCATCCATACGCCCCTGGTGGCCATAACTCCCAACACACCAAATAAAATACAGAAAAGGGACGGGACAGGTCATCACTCTCCTGCCCTAGAGTCATGCCATCGGTGCATCGACTGACATGGACATGAAACCCTCATGCCTAGTGAGTGGCTCGTAGTATCAAACTGTGGGTCAAGGTCAAGTATCATGTATCCAGTATTTAATTTAGTATCATAAGTCAATTTCCATTTCAGAATATCAGAGTTCATAATCAGAGGTTCATATCAGAGGTTCATACCTTAAAGGTTCCATGTCAGAAAGGTCATATATCAGAAATGTTTAATATCAGAAAGGTTCATAACAGAAAGGTCATGTATCAGAAAGGTTTAATATCAGAAAGGTTCATAACAGAAAGGTCATGTCAAAGGTTCATAATATCATGAAAGAAACAAGAAAGGTTCACAGAATTAAAGAACATGGCAGTGAATCAGAAATCAGAAATGAGACGAAGGCACCTTACTAAAGAAGGGCAGAATATCTGTACCTTATTGCTGACAAAGGAAAATACTGGACAAGATGATCAAGAGCACAAGACTACTCCCTCTTCACACCTAGAGGAGTAAAGACATGATTACTAAAGATCCCATTTCCATATTAAGTAACTTTCTATTTTTAGCAGGTTTCTATTTTTAGAAAGTTTCCTTATTTAGTAAGTTTCCAAAATTAGCAGATTTCTATAATGAGTAAGATTTAAGTATTATGATTTAGTTAAGTCATAAGTTTAGTTTCATTATGGAATTAGGGTTGGTTTTAGCAGGTTATAAAAGTTTAGGGTTAAATAAGACAAGTTTACAAAGTTTAGGGTTTTAATTGTAATCTCATCAATTTCAAGGGTTTAAAGTGGAAATACTTCAAGTTACTGATTTAATACACATATTATTCAGAATGACATTATAATCCCCTTGGTTTCATAATTTTACAGTTTATACCCCTCTAGTTACAATATTTACAAAACAAACCTTATATTTACATAATTTATGATTTAATCCCTTTAATATCTATATTTACCAAACAAGCATATTATTTTACCAAAATTCAGAATGTTACATCAGAGTTTACATATATTACCATTCAGCCCCTCAGATTTCAGAATTTACACAATTAGTCCCTTAAGTTTACAAAACTTATAAATTAAATCATAATTCCATAATAATTACACATTAGCCCCATAAATACTCAAAATTACACAAAACACTCTTAATATTATTATTTACTCAAAATGACTTCAAGTTTCCAGAAATTACATTTTTAGTCCCTCAAGTTTAATTAATTATAAATCGGATTAATAATTATATATATTTACCCATTTAACCTTTTAAATACAAAATTTACATATGGACCCCTCATTTAATATTTTATACGAATTATACCAGGTCTCAAATAACTTACAAAAATATCCCATGAGTTTTAAGAATTACAAAACACCCCCTTAACAATTATTTATTCAATCGGTAAGCACAATAAATCATCAAAACTCGATTCTAAAATTCCCAATCATTATACCTTCATTCTATCATCATAGTACACCATATATTTCCAGATTTCATTCGCTTAGAACCCTAATTCGATTAGTTGCTATTTTTGGTCACGTTTTCATTATTTTCTTGAAAACCCGATTATAACAATTATTCCAAAAATCATGAATTCGACTTCAACACTTCAAGATATTATTTTTCTGTGATTATATGATTTATATAAGACCCACGAAAAATATTCAAAAAGCTCAGAAAAATCGCTATCAATTTATAGAATTCGATTTTGATTTTAGGGTTTATAAACCCATTATTTTTCATTCGACCATAAAACAATGCATGGTTCGATTCCATTATTTTTCCCATGTTATATATGATTAAAGAAGTGTTAGAAAATTACCAAAATAATTATAGGATGAACGGATTACCTTGAATGGATTATTGTTACCCGGTTTCAATATTTCGGCTCTAAAAATTCGTCACGACCAAAACAAGAAATCCCAGGACTTGTAGCTATTTTTCCCACGTCTCTTGCATCACTAAGAACTCCAGAAAAATGGGTTTTTTGATTTCTAAAAATCGGATGAGATGGTGAGGGATTCAGAGAGTGGCGGCTTGATGTTATAATTAGGGTTTAGGGTGAATTAAATCATGGTTTGGTATTTGTTGAATGAAGGCCGGTCCTTGGGGGAGGGGTGGGCTTGGAATACCGAAAATTTTGTTGGGGGAGTTTATTGGGCCTTAATTGCATATTAATTGTATTTTAATTGCCTTTAAAACCATAATAATAAGGATATAATTTCTATTTGGCAATCTAGGGGTATTTTAGTAATTTTTTAGCTTGCAAAAATATTAAATGGAGTTGTTAAAATTATTTGGTATCATATTTTGTTCATTACTAGAAGTTTGGAATTTATTTAGTGCTTTACATATGTTTTATTTAGGTTTTAAATTCCCAGGGGCAATTTGGTCATTTTACATGTTATAGAATTTCAGGTATTACACACATCTTCAAATTTGAGCCGTTGTATGAATATGTAGTCCTCGGATTGATGAGGTGGAGGGGGAAACACACCCATGTGAAGGGTTTGGCTGGTAGTGGAGGGTGAAAGGGACTGGTGGGTTAGCGGAGGATTAGTCGATGGCGGGGAAGATAAACAGTAATGGTGGTTAGGATTGTGTTAATTATTTTATTGACAGAGGTTTCGGGGGTTTGACCCCGGGTATATCATATCAATGGGTTTGGGCCAATGAGTTGGATGGGCTGGTGGGATTTTTGGGTAAAGGGATTTTGTTAAGTGTAATGGTGGGTTTAATGGGTTTAGGTGAATATTGGATCCGGTTGTGTTGAGTTAGTTTAGGATAATATGGATTTAGATAAAAGGACCAATATTGTAATTCATGAAACCTCAAGGACCATTTCTGCCATTTCTTCAAAGTCTTCTAGGGGCCAATTTTTCCAAGTAAGAATAATCCAAGGGCACTTTGGGATTTTTGAGAAATATCTCGAACCAAACTCGTGAATTTCTTCCCGGGTCCCGGCTTTTTAATCCTTTTCACAAATCCCGTGCTCGGTTTGTCTTTTTATCTCGATATTTGTCCATTTTTATAATATCCATCCCTGCACAATCATAAACACAAAAACACGAGATATTTGGCATAATTGGTTAGTTTTTGGTCTATTTGGGTCCGGTTTTGGTCAAATAAAGGTATGTGTTTAAGCACATACCAAAATTCCCCCAGACTAAGATATTGCTGTGTCCTCACGCAATGTTATAAAAACACGTTTTCAAAACAAAAAATTTCCAATCTCTTTTTACTAACTTTGAGAAGTAGAAAAATTTTCAAAAGATATTAAGAAATCTTAAGTTCTAAAAACTCCCCGATTTTCCTTTTATTCTATTTTTGTATTTTTCTCACAATCTTGTGACGGCTTTGTTGACAATCATTATTTTTCAATAACTTTTAGGGTCAACGAGTAGGAAACACGACTCATGAAGAAGTGACCATACGGATAAAATTCGTCGTTCCTGATTTTTCACGAGTCCCCAAACTAAGCTTAAAAACGAAATCATTGTATATTTACAAGTTAGATGCCAACACTACCCATGAAAGTTACTTGTGTAATTACCTCTTGCTCCCATTTTCCTAATTTCCTCTATTTATTTTATTTTTGGTGAGAAATGAATTGCTTCATATTCTCGTTTTGATAAGTTTTAGTGCCGATAAAGATACTAAATTAAGACGCTAAGTAGTTTTCAATCTTCTCTCGAGAACCGTTGCTTTAAAAATGAGGTCCACATCAAGGCTTTTATTTATATTTTTGACTTTTTCTATTTTTTATTCATCACTTTTTTTTTTTTTTTTTTTTTTTTTTTTTTTTTACTTTTCACTTGCGTACCCTAAACGACGGACCTTCACGGTTTAATTCCAAGACCTTACACTTTCCGGCATAAAGGATCCAAGGGCCGTTACAACGGAGAGTTCCAAGACCTTAACGCCTTTCAGAATTAAGGGTCCAAGGGCCGGTGCAAGAGGGTAGCCAAGACCTAAACGCCTTCCGGAAATAAGGATCCAAGGCCCGATCTCGAATCCGTGGCTTAGAGCACTTAACTTATTATTATTAAACTTATTTATTAAGGAACCTTGATGTGTACCCAATTTTCAAAACAAGGATTCTTTTAAGAAGACTAAGAACTAATCATCGGCAAAACCTAACATCTTTAATTATTCTTACAGATATATATATATGGTGAAACAATTTTGCGGGAGCAAAAGGCCACAAGTAACTTTGATGAGCTCTAAAGAGAACCAACTACTCCACGCTTAGCATCTAACTTCAAATAAACTCTATCATTTCTCGTTCTTCGCAAATTTAAAATCTTAAATAATAAGATCCGCGAATGCTTAGCCTTATAATCAAGCCATGCATATATAAAGTCGATACGGGAACTTGCAAACTCTTAAAAAGAATTCGCATTTTATAGCTCCTTGTGTAAAAGACTAGCACGAGCTTATTGATTATAAATGGTTAAGGGGACAAGCTAGGGCTCAACACGCCCGGTCAAGTCAGAATTTTATTCCTACTCTCACCAGCGGAAAGTCAACAAAATGTCAAAATTTATTACATTTTTGCAAAAAAATTTTTAAATTTTTCTCATTTTTTGGATTTTTTCCAAATTTTGAGGAAAAACGGGGTTGCGAGAGAAAACGGCAAAAAATGCAAGGCAAAAATCAAATCGAAAGATTACCCCCCCAGACTAAAACGAGACATTGCCCTCAATGTCTTAAAGGTAAGGGTTTTCCTACATAAATCTAAGGCCGTTTATTAATTATGCCAAAGATAAACGTAAAACGATGAGATTAAGGATATCGGATAAGCAACGAATGATGAAACTCGAGTGGAGAGAAGACAAAACCACGAGCACGAGAGTCTTCATTATTCGGCAAATCCTGGACACATGACAAACAACCACGAAACACGACAAATGGAAGAGGTAGCCCTCCTCACGTCACTTATTAGAAAGAAAATAGAAAGAAGATAGAAGGATAAGCATGGGGTGCCTCCCACGAAGCGATTGTTTTTTATCGAGTCGGAAAGCTTAGACTCGCCCCGAATTCATTTGTTCTTGGGGGAGCAAGTGGAAAAAGAAATCTCCATCGGACTTTCGTTCAAGATGTTTGGATAAACACTGAAGCATACGAAAGTTCCACTCCGATGAGATACCCACGGTATTTTTAGAAAGAAGAACCAGAAATGTTAATACCGGGGTCAAAGATGGTATCCTCACTCCAGATGGAGTGAAGGATGGGAGAAGTCATAGCATATGTGATGAAGAGCATAAAGATTTGGATGATTATCATAATAAGCTCTTCATCATCAAAAGATGGTTTGTCAAAAGTCTTGGGCGGGAGGGTCGGGATGAAATCTTTATGAGAAGGTACACCTCCCCCCAGACTAGTATCTTCCTCAAGATCAAAATAGAATTGATCGTATTCCGGAGGAGATATCAAAAGAGAGAGTTCATCGGAGAACTCCTCGTGATAAAGATCATTCAATTCAAAACGAAATGAATCATATTCGGGAGGAGAGATATAAGCATGAGAAGTGGTACTGCCACTACTCGTCTCCTCCGAATGATCAATATCAAAGTAGAAGGCCTCAATAGCCGGGAGAAAGAAATCAGGGTGAGAAGTGGGACTGCCACTACTCTCCTCAGCCGTATCAAACATAAAATTCTCATATTCGGGCAAAGCATCCTCGAGCTCGAGCTCTGGAGGATCTGACGGCTTTTCTTCAAAAATAACTTCTTTAACTTCTTCCGGGGGAAGGGAAAGTGACGGTTCATCAGATATCTCCTTTTCTGATAACAGAGCATCTCCCCCCGGATCAAGATAGGTATCATCAATTTCCGGTGAAATTGAATCATCAAGGGCAAGAAAAACATCGACCTCTTCCAAGAGAGAATCACTTCCCTCAACCGGCGTGAGGGAAAGGGAAGAGTCGGAAATGATAGGTGGAGTGGGATTGCCACTCGAAGAGTTAACCGAGAAAAAGTCACTATCCTCAATGGGGATAGGAGATAAGGAGGGAGAAATGGTATCATTTAAAGGAATAGCACCCTCCCCGTTGTCTTTCTCATCATTGTTGCTAGCATAAACAACTTTTATATGTTCCATTTGCTCTTCTGCTAGCAACTCTGCAATACTCTTGTTTTCCTGATTTTTCTGAACAGGTATTGCAGCTGATGAATTTTTGTAAAACTCCCCAATTTGAATAGTGTCCTCATCATCGTCATCGAGAAGGGCAGCCTTGAGAAATATGGAACGCCTTTGCGCTCCTCGTTCTCTGGCTAGTAATTCTGCAATAGATTTTTCATGAGGATCTTCTTGGGGAGGTTTATTAGTCAAATCCTTAAGATCTTTAATTAAATCTAGAAGATCAATGAGAAGTTCTTGAGGAATTGGCTGAGGTTGTGGTTGAATCATTTGGTACTGTGGAGGTTGGTCATGATAAAAATAGTCATAATTGTCACAAGGGACATGCTCATAGACAAGCGGGTTCCTTGTTTGACAATCAGAGCTATAGTGAGGACCTCCACAGTACTCACAACAATAAGTTTGTTGTGACTGATTCAGTGAATCATATGGATAATGGTCATACCCGAAGCTTTGATCACATGGAACTTGTTCATAGACAAACGCATTCCCTGCTTGACAATCAAAACTTGGGTGCGGACCTCCACAATATTCACAAGAATATGTTTCCATCTCATGGTGTGGTGGCTGGTTGAAAAAGTCGGTTGTTTCATGGTAGGAATAAGGATTTTGGTCATAGACAAACCCGTTTCCCGATTCCACCATGCTACAACCGGGACAATTCCCGCCATTTGGAGGACCTCCACACCATTGACAACCATAATGGTAAGATGAAGACATAGAGAAGAAGAATTAAACGGATAGAGGGATAAAGAGATAGAATTAAACGGTTAAGAGGATAAGAAGATAAGAATTAAACGGTATGAGAGGATAAAGAGATAAGAATTAAACATATAAGAGGAGACGAAGATTATTTTTGGGTTTTTAAATTTTGGAAACATTGAAAATCAAAAAAGAAAAAGGAAAAATAATTTGGAGAAGAAAATCTTTTTGGGTTTTCAAGGTTTTTCAATTTTTTTTGGATTTTTGATAAAAAAAATATTCACAAGATATATACGAAACTTCACGAGGAAGGTTCTCCAAGTCACTAATCGTCAAACCGTAACGATATTGTCGCAACACACCTCCCCGGCAGCGGCGCCAAATTGATAGGTCGCGGGTCACAAGCCAAAACCTCTCACGAAGAAAAGTCAACCCGCGACGGTTTTTACGCGACAATCGATTGTAATAAACCGGGTAAGCGTGTCCCCGGGTCGTTCTCCCTGCGAGGCGTGAAATTGAGGATATCGTTTTTGGTTCGGTATTAAAATGCTTGAAAAGACGAGGGTTGATTGGTTACTAATATCTACTAAAAACGAAAAATCAATAACGCAACCGGAAAACTACGAACGAGTAAAAACGTCAAATCTATTAAAAATTAACCCTACGAGTACCAAAATAATTTTCCTACGACCTAAATGACAAAAGAAAATTTTGAAAAAAAGAATTATATTTTTTTTTATTTTTAAATAATTTTTTATGAATTAAAAACTAAAATAGAGAAATAAAATGTTTAAAAATAGTAACACTATCTGGGAAATTATGAAACTTTTTCAGGAAATACTTCAAACTATTTTTAAGCTAAGAAAAATAATAACTTTGAAAAATCTTAAGCAGATAAGCTATTATAAGCTGAGACAGCTTATTAAAGCTTATAAAGAAAAAGGGTTTAAAAGAAATAAGAAGAAAAGATCTAACTGAAAAGGAGTAAAGGGCGTTTGGTTATAGTGTTGTGTGGTGAGTGAGGTAACCCAGGTTCGAACCCCAGGTATGACACTTTTTTACTTATTATTATTTTTTTTTTTTTTTTTCTTTTCTCTTTTTGAAACTGAAAAGGCAAGATCATAAGCTAAAAAAAAACTCTTTTTAAATCCAAAAAATAAGCTTAGAAACAAGCTAGCTTAACAGATCAGATGGCATCAAAATGGAAAACTAGCAAATGACAAAAAGCAATTGATTTTGAAATCAGCTAATGAGCTCAGAATTGGCTCATGAAGGGGCTGATCAGTAGCTTATAATATGAAACAGGCAAACCAAAAAAATGAACAAAGGAAATAAGGTAAAATAAGCTAGGAGCAACCATGAATAGGCTAAAAAAAAAGTCTAATCTAAATTACCCAAACAAATCAGAAAAAAAACAAAAAAAAAAAACTTCTTAAAAATAACAAATAAGCTCAATATAACCTCAATAAGCTAAGAGAAACACTGATGTCTGCTGATCTAAGGGTGGTGCAGGGCAATACAAGCTATTGAGGGCTGACTTGCAGGCCAACTTAAGCTAACTTAATAAGCTCAAAAGTCAAAAGCAAGCTTAAACAAATTTAGACTAACCAGAAATCTGTTTGTAAAACAAAATTTAGGACTAAAAAAACTACTCTAACTAGCCTAAAAATGAGATTGAAAAGTGGTCTGATGTGGTGCTAGGATTTCATATGCAGAAATAAAACCAAACCAGCCCTTTTAATCATCAACTTAGTAAACTTTAATGAACAAACTAGGAATAACTAATACTATCCTACTGAACTATATTAACATCAACTCAAATAAATCAGACCAAATAAGCAGATAAACATCAACTAACATAATTGGGGCAAAACAAGCAGTAAAAGAAAAAATAAATAAGCAAAAATTAAGCAGTTGACCAAGTTTGACCAAGAACAAAAAAAACTTGAAATTGCATTAAATGAAATTAACTGAGTAAATTACAACTTAATTTAAACACTACACTAATAAAGCAACAATTAAATTGGTCAAACTTTTCTAAAACATGAAAAGTGGACAAAAAAATAATCTGAGGAGAGTCGGCTATTTAAAGGAGAGGGTTTCCTTTCCAGGTCTTGTGCTTTCTTTGTGAGATAATTCCTCCTTGTCCCATTGTGCTTCTTTCTTGGCCCTCGGATATTTCTTGCTTCCCACATCTTCAAATTTGAGCCGTTGGATGAATATGTAGTCCTCAGATTGATGAGGTGGAGGGGGAAACACACCCATGTGAAAGGTTTGGTTGGTAGTGGAGGGTGAAAGGGACTGGTGATGTATGAAATAAATAATCATATTAAACACAGCGGATAAACATCACCACACAACGGATCCATAGTGCCATATGATCAATCAAATATAATAAACACATAAACAAGTGAGATATACCTTTGAAGCGTGATCCGGGAGTCACCTACAATATGTATGTGTCGACTTGTATATGAAACCCCAAGAGACCAATGAAGTTGATCTCCTCTATGTGTGAAACACACTACACGTCCTTGATCACCACCCGATGCTAGTCTAAACCCCGTAACAATGATTCTTGCTATGATCTACAATAGATGATATCAAGAAAAGATCAAAATCACAAAACCCTAGAGGTGTTTGTGTTGTGCCGTGGATTTGGAGAGGGAGAGAGGAGGAGAGTTTATTTTGTTTAGGTTTAATTGTAATCACTAATTGATTTGATCAAATCACTTTTGATCTTATCAATTACTATCTTACATTAAGACCCCTAGACAAGCTCCATAATCCCCTTTAGACCTCCCCTATGGCCGGCCACATTAAGGGCCCACAATGGGCTTGCCCGTTGTTGGCCCGGTCCAAAAACACTAAGTCTAACTTAGTATTTAATGGCCCGTTACCGATCTTGAGTTACGTAGTCGTTTATATATTGTAAATACGATAAATACAATCTATAAAATGGTGTCTCTGTGTATAAGTGTGTGACCCCATAGGCTCACATATGTCTAGCCATATAATTAGTGATTATGACACGAGCATTCTCCAACAGCTCCCACTTGCGACGTCATAATAATCAAGTAATTATACAAGCAATGGTTAGCGTCTAGCAACACGCCAAAGCCCCTAGAAATATGTGAGGTTAGTTTCTTAAACGTCTCATTTCAGATGGTTTATATGTCATCTATCCTTTTGTTTCAGATACCATGTTGAACATTAGACATGGATCAAATGTCATTCTAATTGTTCAACTATTATGTTTCTCGATATGGATATTGAACTAGATTACCAAGTGGATTTAAGATTCATCTTAATCCCATTTGGGTACGGCCATACAAACATCTGTTCAATTCATCGAGGGGCCCAATAGTATCTAACTCCAAAGCAAGTGGAGGAACAAATCCCATTTTGACTACACGTGTCATTCACATGCTTCATATCACTCCTGAAAATGGCCTTTATAACTACCTTATTCAGGATAGCGTTTAACCATATCAAGGAATGAAATTCCACACATGCAAGACCTGCTTGCATCTCAAGTCTGAGGATAAGAGACATAACCTCTTGCGAGATTCACTATTGACGACGATCCATGTAGTGAATTCTCGTAGGTTGGGTCAATCCATTGTTCATCACAATGAACAACATGTGAGTTTGGCAAATGAATCACCAACACGCTCACATTTACCTTAATTTGATGATACTCCCGTATCGTCAACCGACAATGGATAATTTTAGAATAAATAAATTATTCATGGATTAAACATGCAAATATAGAACACAGTTGATATAAAATGAAAACGATCATAACCATTACATCAATTCATTGCAAATACAAACCGTTTAACGTTCTAATTATTCAAATACTAAAATTACAGATCTACATGAGACTACTAGCTGGTCTAAGTCCAATGCTCCTAGCATGTTCGACATGTTTGGCACAAGGCATTGGTTTCGTAAAAGGATCAGCTATGTTGTCATCTGTATGAACTTTGAGAAGACGAATATCACCACTTTCGATTACTTCTCGAATGTAGTGAACTTTCCGACGAAAATGTTTGGCACCCTTTTGAACACCTGGTTCGTTGGCTATGATAATGGCACCTGTATTGTCACAGTACATATCCATAGGTCGTTCATTGCTGGGGACAACGCCAAGCCCAGAAATGAATTTACGTATCCAAATCGCCTCCATAGCAGCTTCAGAAGCAGCAATGTATTCAGCTTCTGTAGAGGACATCGCGATAGTGCTTTGTTTGGCACTCTTCCAGTCAACAGCACCTCCGTTCATGATGAAAACATATCCCGTTTGGGATTTGGTGTCATCACGATCCGTCTCCCAGCCTGCATCAGTGTAACAAGTAACACCGAGCTCACGCTTGACATCACCACCATAAACAAGAAACATATCTTTAGTATTTCGTAGATACTTTAGTATGTTCTTAACAGCAGTCCAGTGACATTCTCCTGGATCCTGTTGAAATCTACTCGTTAGGTTCTGAGAGAACACTACATCAGGTCTAGTGCATCTAACCGCATACATTATGGATCCCACAGCCGAAGCATACGGGATTCCCTTCATCCTCTTCACCTCATCAGGTGTGGAGGGTCCTTGAGCTTTACTCAATACTGTATTTGGTTGCATTGGAAGATTTCCACGTTTGGAATCTTGCATCCTAAATCGCTTCAGGATTTTGTCAATGTATGCACTTTGACATAAGCCGATTAATCGTTTTGATCTATCACGATAGATTTTGACTCCAAGTATGTACGCGGCTTCTCCTAGATCTTTCATGGCAAAGCAATTTCCAAGCCAGGATTTTACATCTTGTAGCATTGGAATGTTGTTTCCCATGAGCAATATGTCATCGACATATAAGATTAGGAACACGACTATACTTCCACTAGTTTTCATGTATACACATGGCTCATCGAGATTTTGAGTGAAACCAATCTTCTTGATTTCATCGTCAAATCTCTTATTCCAACTTCTAGATGCTTGCTTTAATCCATAAATGGATCTTTGAAGCTTGCATACTTTAGTTGGATGTTTAGGATTCACGAAGCCCTCGGGTTGCACCATATAAACGTCTTCGTTCAGGTGGCCGTTCAAGAAAGCTGTCTTGACATCCATTTGCCAAATCTCATAGTCATAGTACGCTGCTATGGCTATAAGAATCCTAATAGCTTTTACGTCTGCAACAGGCGAGAAGGTTTCTTCATAGTCAACCCCGTAGGTTTGAGTGAAACCTTTTGCTACTAGACGAGCTTTGTAGGTGTGTACTTTTCCATCCATGTCGGTCTTCTTTTTGAAGAGCCACTTTCTCCCAACGGTTTTAGCGTTAGGAGGTAGGTCAACTTCGACCCAGACATCGTTGTCTTTCATGGATTTCATCTCCGCATTCATAGCTTCGATCCATTTATCGTGTTCAGGACTCGATAATGCATCTCGATAGTTAGCGGGTTCACCATGATCCCCTAACTCATGTTCCTCAGCATCGACATAGAAACCATATCGCTCAGGTGCTTGAGGTATCCTTGCGGATCTACGAATGGGAGCAACATCTTGATGAGGTTCAACATTTTCATGTTCAATCTCATTTTGATGCTCACTAGTGTTACCAGAAGGTTGTGCATCTTCCTCTTGAATTTCATCAAGGTCTACTTTGCTCCCACTTGCCTCTTGTGAAATGAGACTATTCTCAAGAAACTCAGCATACCGAGCAACAAATATTTTGTTCTCGGGTGGGTAGTAGAAGTAGTAACCCATCGTTTCCTTTGGGTATCCTACAAAGATACATTTGATAGCTCTGGGCTCAAGTTTGTTAGGTGTGTCTCGTTTCACGAGAGCCTCACAACCCCAGACTTTCAAGTAAGACAAATTAGGGACCTTCCCATGCCATATTTCGTATGGTGTCTTATCTACCTTCTTGGTTGGAACCATATTGAGAATGCGTGCAGCAGACTCTAGAGCATAACCCCAAAAGGACATTGGCAATGTTGTTAGACTCATCATGGATCGAACCATGTCTAGCAAGGTTCGATTTCTCCTTTCAGATACACCATTATGTTGTGGTGTATATGGAGGAGTGAATTGTGAGACAATCCCACACCTTTTTAGATGATCTAAAAACTCTTGACTCATGTATTCACCTCCTCGATCGGATCGGAGTGATTTTATGGTCTTGCCGAGTTGATTTTCTACCTCATTCTGAAAGACTTTGAACATTTCGAAGGCTTCATGTTTATGTTTAATCAAGTAAACATAACCATATCTACTGAAATCGTCAGTAAAAGTAATGAAGTAGTTAGCTCCTTCCCTAGACGTTGTTCTAAATGGGCCACATACATCAGTATGTATGAGTCCAAGTAGATCTTTAGCTCTTTCTCCTACATGGGAGAAAGGCTTTCGTGCCATTTTACCAGATATACAAGAAATGCATTTATCAAACGACTCATGGTCGGTTGACTCTAAAAGCCCATCGCGTTGCAGCTTCGTAATGCGTTTCTTGTTTATGTGACAAAGACGGCAATGCCATAGAAAAGTGGAATCTAAGTTACGTTTAGATTTCTTATTGCTAACATTATATATAGAACTAACGTTTGAAACAGAATCATGCATATCAATTTCAAAAATGCCATCACGAGGAATAGCATTAAAATAAAATACATTATCCTTAGAAACTGCAATACCATAATCCGTAAAAGTATGAATAAAACCATCATCTTTCAAACGTGAAAGTGAAACAACACCTCTAGTGATAGTAGGTGCAAAATGGCAATTATTTAAAACAATAACTAAACCATTAGGGAGGATGAGATCAAAGCTCCCTATCGCTTCGACAGCTGCACGGTTGCCATTACCAACGTACAGGTTCAAAGCTCCTTGCTTCAACTTTCTGATTCCCCTAAGCCCCTGCACATTATTACAAATGTGAGTACCACAACCAGTATCATATACCCAGGATTTGTTAGGAAAAGTGTAGAGCTCTATAGTGAAGATACCTGATGTGCTAGCTGCGCTAGCTTTGTTCTTCTTCAACCCTTCTAGGTAGGACGGACAGTTCCGCCTCCAGTGCCCCATCACTCCACAATGGTGACAGGGAGATTCCTTTGCCGGATGCTCCTTTTTGGCAGGTGGGGGGATCTTAGGTTTGGGGGCGTAAGCAAGCTTACCCTTGCCCTTACCATTTCCCTTGCCATTTGCCTTCGGCTTCTTTTTCTGGATATTCCTGTGCCTGATAGCTAGTACCATTTTGACAGTGTCAACTAGCTGTTGCTCAGTTGGCTGTCCAAACATGGTTTTTAGTTCTGCCAGCATGTCAAATGCTGCAAGGTCCTCTAAGTCCATTTGGAGCTCAGGGATCATGCTTGCAAGCATGAGACAAGCCACTTCTTGTTGCTCTTGTACCCTACGTGAGTAGGCGGTACGCACAGCAAGAGTAGCAGTAGCAGCAGGTGCTTCAGGTAAAGGTTGTTCCAGATGGTAAAACTTTTGTATAGCCTCGAGGACGATCCTCAGGTCTTTATACCAGTCCAAAAAGTTGTTACCATTCAATTTCTCTCTTTCAAGAAATAATTTGATGTACGAGTTGTTCATGGTTTGATTAGGAGTTGTCATCTACAAAACAAACAAAGTTCAAATTTTTAGTAAGTTTCAATAATTAATCCTTTTTAAAATTAACTACCCAAGTTTAAGCATATTAAAACAATTAATTTTACGAAAAGGCTAAGATCCTCATTGAGGTTCCACCATCACATCAGTTGATCTGCTAGCAATGGTGAATTCAATAGGTAGGTAACGTCGACCAATTGCATTACATGTGCAACTCTTAGATCTTTATGGGACTCATGGCACTAGTGAACAAGCAACTAGTGTCAAGCTGGCATGTTTAGTCCCATCTTTGCCTCGGGTCAAGGTCTAACCGCTTAACTCGATTAAGTCATCCAATTTGAAAACGTGTGAGAATATATCTAGGTCTCACGCATAGAGAATAGTAACCTTGGGTTACAATTCAACCTAGGTCCAACGCATAGGCAAAAAGTAATTGCAAGGGTCCTCAAAAATTGGACGGCATGACTTAAATTTTGACGGGTAAATATTTTGATGTGGATCAAAAGCGTGTACGAAAGAAGCATGCATTCATTCTTCGTAGCACAAGTTAAAAACTTTTCTTAACTTAAGTCTAATCATTGTTTTAATTTATGTGTGTCAAGTTGTCCATTTCAAGACTAATATATATCCTATGTGGATTATTATTTAGTTTGGACAATACAAATAAATAAATAAACAAACAATCTTAACCGGTTTAAGTGTTGTTTATATAGAAAACAATGATTTTAAGTTTCAAATCATATTTAAACTTAGTTAAACTAAATCATAAGACTTAGTTCAAAATGGTTTATGTTTTGTTTTAAGTTTTATGAAAACAATTTTCGTTTTTCATGTAGTCACAACCATACAAAAAACAACCAAACAAACATACAACCACAATATGCAAAGCCTCAACCGATGAAAATCCTATGCTTGGTCTTGTGAGCTATCACAAGAACCAAGAGTCAACTAGGGACTTATATCACAACCACATGGAGGGCTCCCACTTGCTCTAAGACAATCAAGAGCAAGTAAAAAGGCCCATTATGCACTTGAACTTCAGTTTCTGTCAGCCCAGTTTTTCTGTTTTGCAAGGCCCAAAAGCCCAGGAAGATCACCTCCTCATGATTCGGCCCAGTTGACAAAGTTGTATTCCTATGTCTTGTGGACCTGCACCAAAAATTTTAGAAAAAAATACCTTACCAATCAGCAGGTAAGCACGTTTTCCCAACAGGTGTCCAGCAGCAACTTTCAGTCTACAACTCTTCAATCTTTCGCCTTTTGCTTCCAAGCTCTTGTTTACAATACATATAAAGTAAAATACAACTAATCTACTTTGTATCTACTGTAAAATGCCCAAACATTGGCAAAACCAAAATTAAAATACATTACAAAAGTGCCGAAACAATGGCAAACCCCAAAACATGAAAAACCAACAAACAATCACAATCACAACGCACAAGTGGTCTAGGTTTTCATCGGCTTTGCATATGAACACATAATAATACATTCAAATAAATATTATTACATGGTGTTGGCTAACTCCATGGACAAACATGCATGTATTTGCCATGGATAACAAATTAAATAACAAGAATTAAATTGTTAGCCAACGAATCGAAGAAATAATTAACATGAATTAAAACCCCGAATGGTACGCGTGACAAATGGCCATAGACTCATAACCCACTGATATTAGGACCTTCTTAACACCATTTTACCACAGAAAAATAAGCCTCATGGGCTGATTTGAAATCGGGTTAAAAATCTTCCAAAAAACGCGTTTTTAGGCCATTTTACGGGTACCGATCAAGTAAACAAACAACGTATGCATAACAAATGGCCATAGGATCAAAAAGTCCAGATCTTAAGACCTTCATAAAGTCGACATATTCAGAATATTCAAGCCCTAGGGGCTGTTTTAAAATCACACTTTTAAATCCATTAAAAAACAACGTTTTTAGCCATTTTTACGCATACAAGATGATCATATGACAACATATGATGGCTCGTGATACCACTATAGGTGATGTATGAAATAAATAATCATATTAAACATATAAACGCAGCGGATAAACATCACCACACAACGGATCCATAGTGCCATATGATCAATCAAATATAATAAACACATAAACAAGTGAGATATACCTTTGAAGCGTGATCCGGGAGTCACCTACAATATGTATGTGTCGACTTGTATATGAAACCCCAAGAGACCAATGAAGTTGATCTCCTCTATGTGTGAAACACACTACACGTCCTTGATCACCACCCGATGCTAGTCTAAACCCCGTAACAATGATTCTTGCTATGATCTACAATAGATGATATCAAGAAAAGATCAAAATCACAAAACCCTAGAGGTGTTTGTGTTGTGCCGTGGATTTGGAGAGGGAGAGAGAAGGAGAGTTTGTTTAGTTTAGGTTTAATTGTAATCACTAATTGATTTGATCAAATCACTTTTGATCTTATCAA
This sequence comes from Artemisia tridentata subsp. tridentata, assembly GCA_021014915.2. NCBI lineage: Eukaryota > Viridiplantae > Streptophyta > Magnoliopsida > Asterales > Asteraceae > Artemisia > Artemisia tridentata. The sequence continues at coordinate 219,726,047 of CP139505.1, read as the reverse complement.
TTACTATCTTACATTAAGACCCCTAGACAAGCTCCATAATCCCCTTTAGACCTCCCCTATGGCCGGCCACATTAAGGGCCCACAATGGGCTTGCCCGTTGTTGGCCCGGTCCAAAAACACTAAGCCTAACTTAGTATTTAATGGCCCGTTACCGATCTTGAGTTATGTAGTCGTTTATATATTGTAAATACGATAAATACAATCTATAAAATGGTGTCTCTGTGTATAAGTGTGTGACCCCATAGGCTCACATATGTCTAGCCATATAATTAGTGATTATGACACGAGCATTCTCCAACAAAAGGGACTGGTGGGTTAGCGGAGGATTAGGCGATGGCGGGGAAGATAAACAGTAATGGTGGTTAGGGATTGTGTTAATTATTTTATTGACCGAGGTTTTGGGGGTTTGACCCCGGGTATATCATATCAATGGGTTTGGGCCAATGAGTTGGATGGGCTGGTGGGATTTTTGGGTAAAGGGATTTTGTTAAGTGTAATGGTGGGTTTAATGGGTTTAGGTGAATATTGGATCCGGTTGTGTTGAGTTAGTTTAGGATAATATGGATTTAGATAAAAGGACCAATATTGTAATTCATGAAACCTCAAGGACCATTTCTGCCATTTCTTCAAAGTATTCTAGGGGCCAATTTTTCCAAGTAAGAATAATCCAAGGGCACTTTGGGATTTTTGAGAAATATCTCGAACCAAACTCGTGAATTTCTTCCCGGGTCCCGGCTTTTTAATCCTCTTCACAAATCCCGTGCTCGGTTTGTCTTTTTATCTCGATATTTGTCCATTTTTATAATATCCATCCCTGCACAATCATAAACACAAAAACACGAGATATTTGGCATAATTGGTTAGTTTTTGGTCTATTTGGGTCCGGTTTTGGTCAAATAAAGGTATGTGTTTAAGCACATACCAATTGCGTTAGGTGGTTTATCGAAATTCAATTTTGACAATTTTGTCGAAATTCACATTTGACAATTTTATCGAAATTCAATTTCGACAAATTTATCTGTTGGTCCATGAAATTGAGTAAAACAAGAACAGATTCATTGATAATGAAAACATTGTTACAAGATTACTCAAAACCTATTAGATTACATGATAACATCTTCAACTTCTTAAAGGGGATACTTTCGGTATGGTATCCCCTTTGGGTGACAAATAGACTCTCATTGATCCAAGCTATGCTTGATGATTCAATGAGATGATGTTCCTATCAACTAATACAGTGTGTATTATTTTGTTTGTTTAGGAAAGCATACAATCTCTATTACAACACAGACAATATATACAGGGAACTAGACAAAGGCATGTGGGGTAGGTATGAGTAGACGTCCACTTGTTGTGAGTTGTCATCCACTTGGTATGAGTTGTCATCCACCAAGTGGTCCATCTTCTTCTTCCTCTTTTGTCTTTGTCTGACTTCTATCTTTTCTTGTAGAAGTTCGCCCCATATTAATCAGTCTGCTTGTAGAGATAGCATCTTCAGGGTCACTGAGACATTTGTCAATTCTCAGTGCACCTGGTGTTGTTTGTAGCTCGTATACTTTACTCACTGACACCGTATCAGTAAGTAAAGTGTTTCTTCAAAAACGGGCTTTTCACAACACTCACTGATTTCTTTATAAGTGAGTAACCCACTATTTTATCAGTGAGTTAGGCTATTTTATGTTCAAATCTTGTCAGGGTACTTGGGTCAAATTCTTGACCCAACAATCTCCCCCTATTTGAATATACAAATAGCCTTGGGTGAATGAGGTATTGGTTTTTGGTTTTTAAGATTCAAACCTGCTTGTTCAGAGACTTGGGTTTAGTTCCTGAGGTTCAGGTTCAAGGGTTCAGGAACTTGGGTTTAGTTCCTGAAGGTTCAGGGGTTCAGGAGACTTGGGTTTAGTTCCTGAGGGTTCAGGGGATCAGGGAGTCCAATGACCAGTTCAGTGACTGGGTTCGGGGTTCATGGGGTCCTGAGGGTTCACCTTGACAGGTTCATTATTTGTCTCACTGAAAGGGTTCAGGTTCCTGGGGGTTCAGGTGAGGGTTCGGGTGATAGTTCGGGTTTCTGATAGTTCAGGTTGAGGCTTCAAGTTCATGAGGGTTTAGGGACCTGGTTTGAGGTTCAGTTTACTAAGGGTTCAGGTTCCTGAGGGGGTTCAGTAACTTGGGTTTTAGTCACTAGGGGTTCAGTCACCTGGGGGTCAGTGTTGTGTTTCAGTGAGCATAAGTGACATAGCTCAGTTTTGCTGAACTGATGCTTCAGTTTATCCACATTTTGTTCCCTGATACTCAATTTCAAACCTACTGAAACTAGTTTCAGTCCCCTGATGAGAAATTTTTCTCATCTTACCACCTCCCTGAGAAACAAATAACACCCCCTGATGTTTTACCATACCCTGATCAACACAACTGCCTCCCTGAGCTTCTCAGTGACACCATTCATTGGCCTGAGTTATACCAGGACCCTGAATAATACTCCACTCCCTGATACTTATCAGGGACCCCACATTTCATTCCCTGATTCAAACTTATCACACCAAACCCTTTGAGTAACCTAATTTTCTCAGGTACATTGTGTCACACGCTTACTGATGCCACCACATTCAGGCTAAGCCTGAAGATACCAACTGATTTCCAGTCCTCGGTTGATTTTCACCAGTTATCACACTTTTTATCATCACTGTCCTGGTACAAATATAGCTCGAAGTATATACGAGCTCATAACCCACTGAGTCGTGAACATTAGCTAGTTCAGGTACCAGCCATTAAAAATCACAACCATATCATTCATCTCACTTAAAACCCTTTTTCTTTTTAACAGTTCACTCCAAACCGGATATTGACATCAGATCAATATTCATAAAAAATCACGATTTAGCATCGTAGCAAATCAACTCCATCTACCAATTGAAAACCACTAACCCGGTTCACACCCATCAACCATCTCAGTCGTCTCCCTCCTTTTCTTACCTTAAAGCTCATCACAGCTTTAATCATGATTATCCCAGACCTATCGCCTTCGGTTTGTTCACCGGTGTTATCACCGAAGCTGCAACCTCTTCTGGGATTTGAAGACTTGGAGGTTTGGTGTTTTGGGGTGAAGTGATGAATACGGGTTGGATTGGTTTTGTGTAGATCGAGAGTGATTTTTAGATGAATCTGTGTCGTTAGTTTGTGAGTGATGGATTTGAGAGATTTTGTGTGTGGGTTTTTGTTTTGATCATGGTTTTGATGATGGATCGTGTGTGATAGATCTGTGTGTGTTGTTATCCAGTTTTTTGTTTTAGATCTGGACGTTGGTGGGATATCTTATTTATGGATAATTTATTTTTTTGGGGTGTAGGGTGTGTTGGGTTTTGTGTGAGGATCAGATTTGTGTGGTGGGTGGGGGTTCAGGGAGGGTGATGAGGCGAAAAGTGTACCGCTTTTAAGGGGTCATTTAAGCCCGAAATCGTATTTATTTGATCAAATATTGCCCTAAATCGTTCCTTTTGTCATTTTAGGTACTTTTGAGGAGAAATCTGGAAAAGGAGGCATTTTGGACGTTTTTGGAGCATTAAAGTGAAGAAAACGGCAAAGTCTCAAGAATCGGCTAAAAGTTACTCTTAACGGCGTCACAATTAACATGGGACGGCGTCATGCCTTGGCAAGAAAAGTTGGATGTGAAATTTACTCATGACGGGCCAGTGAGTTTGCATGAGAATTCTGACGGCGTCACGCTTTAACTAAATCAAGGGCGTCACGGCTTAAATCATAAGGGGACGGCGTCACGTTCAGGATCCGACGGCGTCAAGCCTTGATAAGCCAGAATGGATTTTTGAAGAGCTAAAGAGGGACGGCGTCAAGATGGTCATCCGGGAACCCTAAAAGCGGCGAGGTGACGGCGTCACAATGCATAAGGTGACGCCGTCAGATGTCAAAGTCTATATATAGTTTTCTAATTTTTTGTCATTGAGGGAGAGCTTAGTGTGTGGAATTTTGGGATAAAACCCTAAGACGATTTTAGCTACTTTTTCAGGGCTTTTTGCCTTGAGATCTTCCATGTTTCATTGAAAGATAAGTTATCAATTAATCATTCAATATGTCTATGTGTTGTTTGATTCTATCTTATGCTTGTCTTTTGTTTAACATGTTAGGCTAATTTTATCTTGTGTTTGCTTAGATCTAATGAAACCTAGCTATTGATTATTGGTTGTTAGTGTGTTGTTAGTTGTATTGGATGATTGTTTATCTATGTTAGGCTTAAGAAAACTGGCTAACTTCCTATTCGGTAACTTGCTTGAACGTCTTAAGAAACATGAACCAAACGCGTACTAAAGGTTTTTATGGTTGTATTTAATGCACAAGCGAATTCTAGTGATCCCATGTTAGGAGCTTCCTAGCCGGCTCGATATAGGAGTGAAGTAGGAGCTTGTAGAGTTTGGGGAAGTAAGTACGCCACCCCACGAATGGTATTAAGGAATACACCCGTCATCCACGCGACTAATACACACTAATTAACCGGTAAAAGATAGTTAGGGAGTAAGGAAATCTAAGTAAACACATTTCTCTACACATAAGTTTCTCACCACTTTTCATTTTTGTTATTTTATTTTATTTGCATTTGTAGTAATTTGGGTTAGTTGACTAGCAACTAATTCCGCCCACTCCTTCAAAACCCGAGATTTTACTTGCTTTTATAAAATATAAAAACAAAAAAAAAAGAATCTTCCTCAACCCTTAGACCTAATTAGAGTAGCCTTTCACACCTAACGAACACTATTCCCTGTGGAGAACGATCAATCCCCCGTACTTACCACTACACTATACTACATCGGTCAGGTACACTGCCTGGTGGGGTTGTAAGCCTCTTGAGATCCCTCGAGAGGTAAAACCTGTTGTAAGGTTGCAAAACCCACGCATCAAGTTTTTGGCGCCGCTGCCGGGGAATAGTTATTGTTTAGGTTGAATTTTTTACTTTATAGGTCTACTCACTAGATTCCTTTCTAGTGAGATTTTTATTTTATTTTTCTAGGTCTTCTTTAGTCTATCTATTTTCTTCGTTTCTTTGTTCGTAACCATTACCATTCGACATCATGGAAGATGGTAATATCCTTGATCCCAACATCCCACCACCACAACAACCACCACCACCTCCTAGAGCCCGTACTTTAGGAGAGTATTCCCGTCCTAGCCACCATGGCTATCGAAACACCATTGAGCTCACTCAAGGAGCCAATGTCACACCCTTGCGATCCGACACCATCCGGTTGGTGCAAAGCGGATGCGCATTCCATGGACTTCGATCTGAAGATCCTAATCAACACCTCAAGGACTTTCTTAAAATCGTTGATTCTATAGACCTTGATGTTGCCACTCGAGAGATGACCCGATTGCGTCTCTTTCAATTCTCTCTGCGGGATCAAGCTAGTCAGTGGCTAGAACGTCAACCCGCAGGATCCATCACCTCTTGGGATGATCTCACCACTCGTTTCCTTGCTCAGTTTTTCCCACCGGGGAGAACTACCAAGCTAAGGAAGGATATCTTGATGTTTGAACAACGTCGAGGCGAAACCCTCTACGGGGCATGGATTCGATTCAAGGACTTACTTCAAAAAGTCCCTCATCATGGCATAAATCTATGGCTTCAAATCCAAATCTTCTATGACCATGTTGATTACCACACCAAGCGTGCCATCGATCGAGCCGCCGGGGGCAGATTGCGCGACAAAAGCGCCGAGGAATCATGGGAGATCATTGATGAGCTTGCATCCGACGATGATGAACTGTGGCAAGTCTCCCACGACGTGCGCTCGGCAGTCATGACATATTCTTCGCCCGATACAGCCAATCAAATCACTGAGGAAAGCGTTAGTGAACTTGAGAAAAGGGTTGCATATCTTATGGAAAAGCAAAAGAGACCCTTAAGTCCACAAAAAGCAACAATTAACTCAGTCTTAAGCGTTAAGCAAATACCATTGTCCGAATCACCCCGTAGGGAAAATACTAAACCCTTCCATAAGCACGCTCCACCCAACTCACCACCTCAGGAACTCAGTCCAACATTCGAAGCTCGAATGAGAGAGTACATGTCGAAACACTCCGAACGGTTGGCTAAATTTGAGGAAGCCGTCTACAAACAAAAGGAGGAAATGGAAGAGAAAATGGCGGAGATGATGAATCTTTTGAAAGAATACACAAATACTAAAGCCCCTGAAAAAGTGTTGGTGAGGAATGACGCTGATGTTCCTAACACTGAATTTGTCAAGGCCACCTCCGTCGTCCAAGAGGGCGGAAATGATGGAAGAGGAAAATCCATAACTATGGAAGTTAACAAAATTGACCTCATCCCACTTAATAAGGGAAACACCAATGCTTACAAATGCGATTCCGACAAGGGAGAGGAGGCGCCCTCTGAGGAGCGCCAATTGGTTGAACCGCCAGTGTCACAACAAGTGAAGCATTACTTGAAGCACGAAATAAACAAGGAGACCATAAACGATTGGGTGAGAAACTATCGACGTACTCATCTACCCAACAAGGAGTCCAAGAAGGTGGAACCGGATGACAAATCTGACACATTACCCGGTGGGCAATTGTATGAATGCCTCATAGGACAAAAGTTAGTGGAAAAGCAGAAATTCTACGGGGTCTTTGAAATACCATGCAGCATTGGAAAACATAAGTATCTGGATGCGATAGCTGACCAAGGTTCCGACGTAAATTTGATGCCTTTATCCGTTTATGTCCAGTTAACCGATGAGTTGCCATCCATCACCCATACTAAACTCTCCTTTGCGAAACATTCTTATGAGTACCCGTTAGGAATTGCAGAAGATGTATTGGTCAACGTTGCCGGATTCCTGTATCCGGTCGACTTCATGATCATTGAGAGAAATGATATGAATATGCCAATAATCCTTGGGGCACCCTTTCTCGCTACCACTAGAGCACAAATCAATTACGAAAATAGCACCATCCAAATGAAGAAGGGGAAGAAAACAATAAACTTCCCAACGATCCCACGACATATACGAGATGTTGCTCTGCAGAAGAAGATGGAGGCTAACCCCAATATAATCCGTGGTAATGTTCGAGAGAAAATTCTTGCATGGGAGGCGAGGATTAAGAGTTATATGGAAAATGAGATTAGAGAATGTAAAGGTGGAAATAACAATTACATTGAGGCTGATGAGCAAACCAATAACCCCGTTGAATTTACAAAAGGGGACTTAGTGCTCCTAAGGCATTCAGCAACTGAAGCACCTACTAATGAACCAAGTCCCTGGTGGTACGGACCATTCATAATTAAAAGTTTACACCAAGATGGGATAGTAAGCTTGACCAGCAAAGGAGGAGGTGAAGTGACCGCGAATGTCGAGCGATTGAGACACCACCACCCTGATAACAAGGATCATATCTATCAGGGATACGTCATTATGAATGATGGAATCACGTAATGTACGTGACTTTGAGTCTAGCTACAAGACTCGTTAATAAAGAAAGGCGCTTCTTGGGAGGCAACCCAAGCTTTATTTATTTTATTTGCTTTGTGTGTTCATTTGTTTGTGTGTTTGTTTTATTTGTTTCGTATGTGTGTGTAATTTTTATTCTTATTGATTCATGTTCAAAAGTAATTTGTGAAAATGCTTTATTTTGTTTTTAACTTCGTCTTAACTACATATAAAGGTATTTTGCAAAAGATAAGTGTAAGGGAAATCTAAATTGGTTTATTAGAACACATATGAACATGAATCGTAATAATAATAAATTAACATACATATCCGTATTTGTTTGAGTCAAATGCTTGTATCGAGTCATAATGATGTTTTGCAGAATTTCCAGGAAGTAAGGTAAAGGTTTTTCCAGAAATTTTCCGGAAACTTAAAATGAAAATTTTTGTCAGGTCATTTCTGACGGCGTCAGGGGTTATAACCTGACGGCGTCAGATTTAATTTCCAGAAATTTTTGAAAATTTTGTTTTCATAAAAAGTTTTTATTAAAATCTCCAACTTATAATCTCCAGGAATCTGCAAAGTTATCATTCCACAAGCATTATATCCTTATATATAGATTTTATCCCGCCGATGTTATGCAGGTTTTCGTGTTTGTTTTCTCAGGTTCAACAGGTTATTTTGGACAAGGAAATGTTTTGAATCAAGCTTATGGCGATGCATTAGTCATGGAGCTTCAACATTCTCTTTGGAGGAAGATTTAACCGTGTAATTTCATTATCCAACGAGCGAATCAGGGGAGTATTTGATTTCATTCTTTTACTTTATGCTTTTACATTTGTCATTTGAACATTGGGGACAATGTTCATCTTAAGTGTAAGGGGAGGGTAAAAGTACGATTTTTGAGAATACAATTGCGCTTGATTTTTGTTTGTTTGATGGTAGATGTGTAATAAAACTGAGAGAAATACTTGTTAAGGTAATTTTAGTGCCAAATTTAAAATTTTTTACAACATATAGGAGTGAAACTTTGATCTTAATGAGCGTCTCATGGATAGGAGTTATATGACTAGCACAAAAACCGTACCACTAAAAAAATTTTCCACCCCCAAATATGTGAGGTTCGCCCCTAGAATTGGTAGGAAAAGCATTTATGCTATGATGTGAGTACCGGTAGCACATAGATTCTAGAACTTGCGTTAGGACCATTCCGAGGCCACAAGTGAGACTACATTCGTGTAGTTAGATTTACTACATGATAAGAGGCATTAGGACTAACCCATTGTTTTACACCTGTGTTTTTGTTATAATTACGTTGGCTACATTGGTCAAGTAATTCTCCCACACCCTTTGCGTTGTACTCATTTTTAGTACACGATACCCCTAGTACACCCCTCAGAGCCTATCTTTTCGTTTCGACCTTTAAGCATTTTACTTAAAGGAAGAATTTGTTTACACCCCACTTAAATGTACACCCAAATCGCCTTAGCCTACCTTGTATGCACTCATTTTTAGTGCATTATTGTTACAACATTTGTTTAAACCCCAAGTTAATTATCTAATTGATTACATGGTTGCTAAGTCGAGTCATATCCTTGTACATATTGTTTTGGGACGATTGGGACTCGTGGGTAAAGTACTAGTGTAATGGAGTAATGGGGAAGAACATCATTTATTACCCCCATATGTGCTAAATGTTTTAAAAGTACTCCAAGTTTTTCAATTATCTTAATTCGAGTCATTAGATTAGTATTTGTAAAGTTATGTAAAAGTTCAAGTGTAAGGGGATGCAACGCCCCTATGATGTATTATTTTGGATGGTAGGGTAAAAGTGTATGCAAAAAAAAAAAAAAAAAAAAAAAAAAAAAAAAAAAAAAAAAAAAAAAAAAAAAAAAATCAAGAAAAATACAAAAAAATGAGAAAAAAAAGAAAAATAGAAAAAACATACGGACTACCATCCCGTTTCATTTTATGTTTATTTTATGTTTATGTTTTGTTATTTTCTTTCATTAGCTTAAGATCGAGTCTAGTCTTGGCTTAGCAACGTTGTATAGTACATGTGATTGATCAAGATCTTTAACTCGCCACCAGTAAAATATCCTTTATCCAACAAAACCGTGTTTTCCTTTTCCCTACACCTAACGTTATAACCCATTTAAAAGCCCTCTTTGATAGTTTATCTTAGGTGCTTACGCCTAGTGGAGGAGGTTTTCGATCCTTTCCCAAGCCTATGGTAATCTATTTGCTATGACAGGTAGTGAGAGATATTTTCCGTTTTCATTTATGAGATTTATTTTGATGACACTTGAGAGATGTGAGTATCTAAACACTACTTGTGAGGTGCTAGTATGTAATCTCCGTGCTTATTATGATTGAAGTGGAACGATTATTTGTTGTAATTACTTTTATGTTTGCATTAAATGACCCCTAACTTGTATTTTGATTAGAATAAAAGCGCATTTGCTTGAGGACAAGCAAATCTCAAGTGTAAGGGTATTTGATGAGGCGAAAAGTGTACCGCTTTTAAGGGGTCATTTAAGCCCGAAATCGTATTTATTTGATCAAATATTGCCCTAAATCGTTCCTTTTGTCATTTTAGGTACTTTTGAGGAGAAATCTGGAAAAGGAGGCATTTTGGACGTTTTTGGAGCATTAAAGTGAAGAAAACGGCAAAGTCTCAAGAATCGGCTAAAAGTTACTCTTGACGGCGTCACAATTAACATGGGACGGCGTCATGCCTTGGCAAGAAAAGTTGGATGTGAAATTTACTCATGACGGGCCAGTGAGTTTGCATGAGAATTCTGACGGCGTCACGCTTTAACTAAATCAAGGGCGTCACGGCTTAAATCATAAGGGGACGGCGTCACGTTCAGGATCCGACGGCGTCAAGCCTTGATAAGCCAGAATGGATTTTTGAAGAGCTAAAGAGGGACGGCGTCAAGATGGTCATCCGGGAACCCTAAAAGCGGCGAGGTGACGGCGTCACAATGCATAAGGTGACGCCGTCAGATGTCAAAGTCTATATATAGTTTTCTAATTTTTTGTCATTGAGGGAGAGCTTAGTGTGTGGAATTTTGGGATAAAACCCTAAGACGATTTTAGCTACTTTTTCAGGGCTTTTTGCCTTGAGATCTTCCATGTTTCATTGAAAGATAAGTTATCAATTAATCATTCAATATGTCTATGTGTTGTTTGATTCTATCTTATGCTTGTCTTTTGTTTAACATGTTAGGCTAATTTTATCTTGTGTTTGCTTAGATCTAATGAAACCTAGCTATTGATTATTGGTTGTTAGTGTGTTGTTAGTTGTATTGGATGATTGTTTATCTATGTTAGGCTTAAGAAAACTGGCTAACTTCCTATTCGGTAACTTGCTTGAACGTCTTAAGAAACATGAACCAAACGCGTATTAAAGGTTTTTATGGTTGTATTTAATGCACAAGCGAATTCTAGTGATCCCATGTTAGGAGCTTCCTAGCCGGCTCGATATAGGAGTGAAGTAGGAGCTTGTAGAGTTTGGGGAAGTAAGTACGCCACCCCACGAATGGTATTAAGGAATACACCCGTCATCCACACGACTAATACACACTAATTAACCGGTAAAAGATAGTTAGGGAGTAAGGAAATCTAAGTAAACACATTTCTCTACACATAAGTTTCTCACCACTTTTCATTTTTGTTATTTTATTTTATTTGCATTTGTAGTAATTTGGGTTAGTTGACTAGCAACTAATTCCGCCCACTCCTTCAAAACCCGAGATTTTACTTGCTTTTATAAAATATAAAAACAAAAAAAAAAAGAATCTTCCTCAACCCTTAGACCTAATTAGAGTAGCCTTTCACACCTAACGAACACTATTCCCTGTGGAGAACGATCAATCCCCCGTACTTACCACTACACTATACTACATCGGTCAGGTACACTGCCTGGTGGGGTTGTAAGCCTCTTGAGATCCCTCGAGAGGTAAAACCTGTTGTAAGGTTGCAAAACCCACGCATCAGAGGGGTTTGGTGTTTGTCAGTCACCAAAATAAATGTGTTTCTCCCCCTCAAAAATTGCTATAGCAGTAGCAGTTTTTGAAGATCACATTTATTTATTTTCATTGAAGAATGTTATCAGTAGTCATACATGGATCTGGCTCATAAGAATGAACCTTAGGCTCTATTACCACTTGTTGGTCCATGAAATTAAGTAAAACAAGAACAGATTCATTGATAATGAAAACATTGTTACAAGATTACTCAAAACCTATTAGATTACATGATAACATCTTCAACTTCTTAAAGGGGATACTTTCGGTATGGTATCCCCTTTAGGTAACAAATAGACTCTCATTGATCCAAGCTATGCTTGATGATTCAATGAGATGATGTTCCTGTCAATTAATACAGTGTGTATTATTTTGTTTGTTTAGGAAAGCATACAATCTCTATTACAACACAGACAATATATACAGGGAACTAGACAAAGGCATGTGGGGTAGGTATGAGTAGACATCCACTTGTTGTGAGTTGTCATCCACTTGGTGTGAGTTGTCATCCACCAAATGGTCCATCTTCTTCTTCCTCTTTTGTCTTTGTCTGACTTCTATCTTTTCTTGTAGAAGTTCGCCCCATATTAATCAGTCTGCTTGTAGAGATAGCATATTCAGGGTCACTGAGACATTTGTCAATTCTCAGTGCACCTGGTGTTGTTTGTAGCTCGTATACTTTACTCACTTACACCGTATCAGTAAGTAAAGTGTTTCTTCAACAACGGGCTTTTCACAACACTCACTGATTTCTTTATAAGTGAGTAACCTACTATTTTATCAGTGAGTTAGGCTATTTTATGTTCAAATCTTGTCAGGGTACTTGGGTCAAATTCTTGACCAAACATTATCGAAATTCAATTTCGAAAAAATTATCGAATTTGGCTTTTGTCACTTTTATCGCAAATCAGAAAATTTAGTTTCATCCGAGATCCTAATCCCAATTCAGATATCGGACAACTCTGCCAATTTAGATATCAGACAACGCTAAGTTTGCTGTTTTGACAGAGTTGGTCCCTCTCATGTCAAGACAGCTTTGGGAACTTTAAATATTTGACAAGATCAGTCCCTTATCGAAATTCAGTCTCATCCTTTTCGAAATTGACAAAATTTCTCTAACGCAATCTTAAATATTCTATCGCAATTGGCGGGAAAATCCGAGTAAAATTTAATTTTTACAGGAGACTAAACGTTCAATTTTTACGCGAAATTCAAATTTTGGTTCAACATTGAAAATTTTGGCCCAAAATTCAAATTTTTATGCCAAAATTCGAATTTTTTCAGCGAAATTTGACGTAAAAATTTTCAAAACTCAAATTTTTCTAATAACCTTAGAATTGCATTTTATGGAGTATTTCAAATTCTGGTAGACAAATTTTTTAGATTCGAATTTTGGAGGGAAATCAGAAATCACCGTTAAGGAATCCATCACAACATCAACCAAGTTTAACCTTCAACAACAACAACTCCTATTTTGTTGAAACGATCCTCCATCAACTTTATCAGACAAAACATCGACGATGACTACTCAACAAGACATTCATGCCGCCGGTGCAGAAAATCGTCCTCCAATGCTAGAAAAAGGTGGTTATCTTTCATAGACGAGTCGTATGCTTCGATACATGAAAACAAAGCCTAATGGACAAGGTAGACTCTTGATTAACTCCATCGAGAAAGGTCCATTTAAGCCTCGTCAGATTCAAGTAACAGCTGGAAATCCAGATGCAACACCTCCCATTGAAGCAACCTTCCGGACACAAGAGGAATCTGAATACACACCAGAAGATTGGAAGCAAATTGAAGCTGATGACTTGGCAATGCACTTAATCCAACTCGGTTTACCACGTGAAATATTTTGTGCCGTAGACAGCTGTGAAACTGCATATGCTATGTGGGAACGAGTTAGACGACTTTGTCATGGTACAGAAATTGGTAAACAAGACATCGAAAACAAGCTTCTAACTGAATGGGAGAAGTTCACATCAACTGCAGCTGAACCAATTGAATCTTACTATACAAGGTTTTGCAATCTTATGAATGAGTTGATCAGAAACAAGTTGACTCCAGCTCAAATTGTTCAAAACATCAAGTTCATCAACAACCTACCAGAGGAATGGGGACGATATGTCACTATTGTCAACCAAACAAAGAACCTTCACGAAGTGAACTATGATCAGCTCTATGACTTCCTAAAGCAAAACCAGGCAGAGGCAAATGAAGTCAGAAAAGAGAAGTTAGCCAAGCAACATGATCCTCTTGCACTCATTGTCCAAACACCTACACCTGCAACAGTTAACTCACAACCATCTTCATCCTCCACTCAACAATTCATGCAACAACAATATGCTCCACAAACACCATTCTACCCACAACAACAACAAGTCACCCTACAACAACAATACCCGCAACACCCAGAACCAGATTTCAATGATAATGATGAGTCAACTGCTGCATTGACTCAAGCTTTTGCTTACCTACCAAAAGCATTCCAAGGACGCTATTCCACACCTACCAACAACAACCAAAGAATCTCATCGAACACTCGCAACAAACAAATTGCACAGCCGAGTTTCAACATGGGACAGCAAGGACAGATGGTTTGGGGATATGGGAATCAGCAGGGATATGCTCCTCGATATCAGTTGGGTAATCAGAATGCAGGGCAGTATGTTGGTAATCAAATGGGTCAGTATGCAGGGAATCAGATGGGTACAGCTGTTGGTAATCAAAGAGGTCAGAATGTTGGGAATCAGTATGGGAATGTTGCTGCTCAAGGTACTGGGAATATGAATCAGGGTAATTTGATGAAGTGTTTCAATTGTCAGGGTGTTGGTCATATGGCTAGGAACTGTCCAGATAAGCCAAAAAAGAGAGATCTAGCTTATCTGCAGAAAGCACTAATGTTGGCAAACAAGGAAACGGCTGGGTTACAGTTGAGTGCAGAAGAGAATGACTTCATGGCTCTTATGGATGATGCAGAAGATCTTGAGGACATCGATGCAAACTGCATTTTCATGGCATATCTCCAGGAGGCTAAGTACGATACAGATTCTGAAGCACCTCCTGCTTTTGACACCAATGCGGTTTCTGAGGTACAACCATATGCTACATGTCATAATATCGATACATATATGGACGAACCAAGTTGTAGCAACACTAATTTGGTAACTCCAAACATGGATCCTAATGGAGACTTCGAGTCACAGCATACTGAGAATGATGAGGAAACACGTGCTTTATTTGAATCATTATTGCAAAATTGTAGTATTGAAATTGAAAAGGTCAAAAAGATCAATCGCGATGTTAAGGCCGCGAATGAAAAATTGACCGCTGAGCTTGAGAGATATAAGGTTAATGAAAGAGCTTTTGATTTTCATAACAAACGTCAGTCCGAACTTGAAGTTAGATTAAGAGATTCTGAGTTAAGAGAAAAACATTTGCAAATCAAGTTTGACACTCTAGATGTTAATTTGAACATGCAAATCAAATCTCTAAACAAGGAAATTTCTGAATTAACTAACCAGCTTTCTAAACAAAAGTCAACTTATTCTAATCTTGAAAAAGAAAAGAATGAGTTGAATGAAAGGTTTTCAAAACATGAAAAGGATCTTCTTAAAGAGATCACTGACAAAAAGGAAACCATTGCAAAGTTGGAAGATTTTCTTGTAAAAACGGGTCATTCTACACAAACAATTAATTTGTTAATTAACGATCCAAACCCGATTTTACATACAATGAAGAAAATGGCAATCGGTTGTAACAACCCTTATTATCTCAAGAAAGCTCAGGAAGCACAAAATGTGTTATATAATGGTAGTGTGCTAAATGCTTCACATGATCCTCCCAAGGTTCATGATTCTGATGAAACGATAGAGCTTGCTCAACAGAGTAGAATAAAAATGAATCAAAAGAACCCAGAAATTCAACCAATTGATTATAATAAGCTTAATACTAGTCACCAATGTTTTTCAATTGACCAGTGGTTATCTCAAAACGAAAAGTTGTTTCAAAACATCTGCCTAACATCGAACAAATGGCATCTAAAAACACTTGTGACACAAGTGCAGCTAGACTATATTTGGTTGATCTTAAACAGAGAATTGAAACACTTCAACGTATTGTGGCATCCAAAACAAACAGTAACAACAAAGACTGGTTTTCAAGTTTTCATACTGAACTGAAAAAGATGTTTGAAAATGACATTAATCCACATATTGCTGCAATCTATGCGGTTGTTCAAAATGTGGAACATAATCTTTTGAAAGAGTCAGCAGAATTTGTTAAGGACCACAAATCCTTAGTGAAGGAAGCTAATGAATACTTGGAACGCATAAAGGTTTTGGAACAAAAAAATGACGCTCTCTCTGAAGAAGCTCTATCGACTGATATTATGTCCATTATTTATCAAATATATTCTGTTGAGGATGATGAGAGACTAAGAGCTGAGACTTCTGAAATTGTTTTAAAATATGAAAAGGCATTTGCCAAGATTGAAAAACAAAATGTCACATATTTTAAACAACTTGATCGGAAAATGGAAGAATGCAAGTATGACAAATTGTCGTATGAGCGTTCTTACAAAAACATGCAAGATCAAATTGATCTTTTGAAGTCTCAGCTTGAACGTCAAAAAGGGAAGGGTGAGGAAACTACGGGTATAGCACCATCAACCCCCTTGCCTAGTGAGAAAGAAAAAGGGAAAGCTGTTGTCGAAACATCGAATGTAATAGCGCCTGGCCTTTATAGGATTAGTCCCACTACTGCATCTGCCTCTACATCTAAAACATATAGGGCGATAGATAAAAGTAAAAAGGATAATCCAAACGAGTCTAGGAATGCTACAACAACATCTAAGGACAACATCATGAATTCTAATGAGTGTGCCTTACCTTCTACAGGACTAGAAAGCAACTTTAGGAGCAGACGAATGCCTAGGAGCAATACAAGGAACACTAGAGTCTCGCCTGTCTCTGAGAGTGCATGCAAGGAAGTAGAAGAACACCCTAGGAATTTAAAGCTTTCGAATAAGAAACATATGTCATCTGGATGTAATGTTAAGACTAGTATTTTGAATGCATGTAATGACTCTGTTTGTTTAATGCACAAGAAATCTTTGTCTGAAAATGCTTGTGATAATATTGCTTCTGATAATGTGAATGTGAATGATATGCCTGAACAGGAAAAGGTTCCTTCAGTTACTAGGGCTAAGTCTAGGTATATTCGAAGACTTATTGCAAAAGCTAAGAAAACCACTAGTAGCCTATTGCCTAAGGACCGTCTTAAGTTTTGTGCATGGAAACAAACGGGCAGAATGTTTACACTTAAGAATGGAATATTAGAAATAGTTCCCAATGCTATAACGGAAACCATCTCTACGTGTAATTCACCTGTTACATCTAACCCCTTGGAACCAAATGTTAAACGGTTTCCATATACAAAATCATCTGTTCTTCGCAGGTCATTGAAATTTGTCTTTGGATCGTCGACTCGGGTTGCTCCAAGCACATGACCGAGAATCTGAAGCTACTGATCAACTTTGTATGGCAGGTCATGGGGACTGTACGGTTTAGGAATGATCATGTTGCAGCTATTCTGGGTTATGGAGATCTTCGGTTTGGGAATTACTTGATCACTCGGGTTTAATATATCGAAGGGTTGGGACACAATCTGTTCTCAGTCAGGCAGTTTTGTGATGCAGATTTAGAGGTTGCATTTAGGAGAAACACTTGCTTTGTTAGGAATTTGGTTGGAGATGATCTCTTAATTGGGAATCGTGGCACAAATCTCTATGCTATCGACATAAACCAAATGGCCTCTTCATCACTAATTTGTCTCATGACCAGGGCAGGCGAAACAAAATCCTGGTTGTGGCATAGGCATTTGTCCCATTTTAACTTTGACACCATTAACAAGCTTGCCAAAGACAACATCGTCAACGGTCTCCCAAAATTCAAATACACCAAAGAACATTTATGTCCATCTTGTAAGCAAGGGAAAAGCAAAAGAGCAACTTATAAACCCAACCCCGTACCCAATTCGGTTGATAAGTTACACTTGTTGCACATGGACTTATGTGGCCCAATGAGAGTTAAAAGCATAAATGCGAAGAAGTATATTCTTGTAATCGTCGACGACTATTCAAGATATACTTGGGTAAAGTTTTTGAGGTCGAAAGACGAATTACCAGGCATCATCATCACCTTTCTGAAGCGAATTCGAGTTTTACTTCAAGCTCCAGTTAGAATTGTAAGAACGGACAATGGCACGGAATTCACAAATCAAGAGTTACGAACATATTTTGAAGAAACTGGAATTACTCACCAGACATCAGCTGTTAGAACTCCACAGCATAATGGGGTAGTTGAAAGAAGAAATCGAACTCTTGTGGAAGCTGCTCGCACAATGCTAATTTATTCTAGTGCACCGTTATTCTTATGGGCTGATGTTGTTGCCACTGCTTGCTTCACTCAAAACCGATCCCTAATCCATCCAAGATTCAATAAAACTCCATATGAACTAGTGAACAACAGAAAACCCGATATCTCTTACCTTCATGTATTTGGTGCTTTGTGTTATCCAACAAATGACAGAGAAGATCTGGGGAAGTTGAAAGCTAAGGGTGATATTGGAATCTTCATTGGTTATTCTGAAAACTCGAGGGCATTCAGGGTGTATAACAGGAGAACAAAAAGGATTATGGAGACGATGAATGTGAAGTTTGATGAAATTTTACAAATGGCTTCTGAGAGACTCGCTCTAGAACCCGCGCTTAACCCGATGGCTTCTAATCATACCGGATTAGGACCCGCACCAAACAGTTAAACTTCTGGACATATCATTTCAGGACTCGTACCCCAAGGAACTCAATCAATTCACACCGAAAAACCAACAAATCAAGAACTGGAAAACTTTTTCGAGTTTATGTATGATGAGTACTATGGTGGCGCTTCGATAAATGCATATCAACAACGTTCTGCTGCACCCGCTCAAAATCAACAACCACCACCACCACCAAATCAAGATGCATCAACCACATTCGAAGCTGACGCACCAACTCCCTCCACATCATCGACATCTACTCCACTAACTCCAGTGATTGAGATTGTTTTACCAAGAATTGATGAGCAAGAACAAAACAATGCTGCGTTAGAAGAAGAAGTATTCGAAAACCCATTTGCAACGGATTCTGCTGAATCATCTTCAAGGTTACATGAACCATCTAACACTCATTTGTCCAATCCAAGGTACCCTTCTACGTTACAGTGGACAAAAGACCATCCAATAGAACAAGTTATTGGTGAACCTTCAAGGCCAATTCAGACGAGAAAACAACTAAACACCGATTGCGACATGTGCATCTATGTCTGCTCAGTCAGTCTAAACGAGCCAAAGAACATTCGGGAAGCAATGGAAGATAATGCTTGGATTAAAGCGATGCAGGAAGAACTTCTCCAATTTCAATTACATGACACATGGGATTTAGTTCCAAGACCAATTGACAAACTCGTCATTGATCTTAAGTGGTTATGGAAAAACAAAAAGGAAGAAGAGATGACTGTCATTCGCAACAAAGCTCGTCTCATGGCTAAGGGATTCAAACAGGAAGAGGGGATAGATTTTGAAGAGTCATTTGCGCCAGTTGCAAGGCTTGAGGCAGTCAAGATTTTCTTAGCATATGCAGCTCACAAGAACATCACGGTTTATCAGATGGACATCAAGAAAGCTTTCTTGAATGGAACTCTGAAAGAAGAAGTATATGTGACTCAGCCAGACGGATTCGTTGACAAAGATCATCCAGAATACGTCTACAAGCTAAAGAAAGCAATCTATGGTTTGAAACAAGCCCCAAGGGCGTGGTATGACGAGTTATCATCTTTCCTACTTCAAAATAATTTCACCAAAGGAACAATTGACCCGACCTTGTTTACAAGAAAATTCAAAAATGACATTTTGATTGTTCAGATTTACGTGGACGACATCATCTTTGGGTCCACTAATCTGAAACATTCAAAACATTTTGCAAATCTCATGAAAAGCAAATTTGAAATGTCCATGATGGGGGAATTAAAATTCTTTCTTGGTTTACAAATTCATCAATCCCCACGTGGTATTTTTCTAAATCAAGCTAAATATAGAATTGAGATTTTGAAAAAACATGGAATGGAAAATTGTGACTCTGTTGGTACACCAATGGTCACTTCACCAAAAATAGGTGCTGATTTATATGAGAAACCCATGGATCCAAAGAAATATCGGAGCATGATTGGGTCTCTCATGTACTTAAGTGCTAGCCGACCAGATATACATTTTCCAGTGTGTTTATTAGCACGGTTTCAAGCAAGGCCTACGAACTTCACCTCCAAGAGGTTAAACGGATCTTTCGGTACCTACGAAGAACCATTAACATGGGACTTTGGTATCCGAAGGATTCGGAGTTTACACTAATAGCATTTTCAGATGCAGACCATGCCGGTTGCTAAGTTACAGCAAAGAGTACATCAGGCGGAGCACAATTTTTGGGAGAAAAGCTAGTAGGCTGGTCTTCAAGGAAACAAGACTGCACTGCACTATCAACAGAAGAAGCCGAGTATGTGTCTTTATCTGCGTGTTGTGCCCAAGTTCTATGGATGAGGACACAACTTACAGATTATGGTTTCTTGTTCGACCGCATACCTTTGTATTGTGACTCGAAAAGTGCCATAGCCATCTCGTGCAATCCAGTTCAACACTCAAAGACCAGTCATATTAGAGTCCGCTACCACTTCATCAAGGAACACGTTGAAGAGGGTACTATTGAATTATTTTTCGTGAAGACTGAATACCAACTCGCCGATCTATTTACTAAAGCCCTCCCAAAAGAGCGGTTTGAAAACTTAGTTCGTCGAATTGGAATGCGAAGCCTAACTCCCGAAGAGTTAGAAAGTCTTCTCGAATCTTCTTGAGCTATCTCAACAAGCTTCGCATGTAAATATATTTTTTCAAAATCAAAATACAAAAATAGAAAATTTCAAAAAGACATAAAAAATATAAAACATAAAAAACCAAAAATATTCTTCTCACGACATGTCTCTCGTATAATCGATATTCTGTACGTACCTAGAAATGTCATTCAACAATGATACGGGCATGTACAGATGCTTGAGCGAGAGTTCTTTTATATGTTCTAAAAAACATGTCGTTTCTCAAATTTCTAATCAGACGGCTTTCGTATATTTCAGTACAGAACCCGAGCTACATTGATGACTTCAGATTATTTCCGATCAGGACTCGCAATGTTAATGGCAAAAAAAAGGCAAAAATCGTGAGCACTTAATCAAGATTGTTTCAAAAAGATTTTTCAAAGTCTTTCCATAAATTTTCTGCTCACGATAACTCTCTCTAAGACCCTTAACTGCTTTTAAACTCAAATGTTTAAACACATGCTTTGTTTAAGGGGGAGTACAAAAAGAAAAATGTTCTGATTTCATGCTAACATCAGTCTGTCTCTCCAAAAAGTTTCATTTTAATCAACTGTTTTCAAAAATACCACTTCATGCTATTTTTGAGGGGGAGATTAGGTATAAGGGGGAGAGGACGTGATTAAAATGTGATCTAAGACCGTGGTTTGAATCTCAAGACTCAGTTTTAACCCTCGAATTGACGAAAACTGTCCGTTATCGAAAAGACTTGTCCTGGACGGGTAATAATTTCTAGCTGGTTTTCTAGTGATGTAAGCGTGTCTCGCAAAGGACTTGTCTGAGTAGAATGTACCAATTCGAGAGATGATCATTGAATATGACCGAGATGGGTAATAATTTCAAGCTAGTTCTAACTAGTGATGTAAGCGTGTCTCGCGAAGGTCATGTTCATTGAAAGTCGATCATTTCAAATGTGCGAACTCTACCCAACATGTGCAGATTATTTCAAAAATGCATGAGCACAGGTGAAGGGGGAGTATTTAAAAAATGCAAAACTCTCAATGTGTTAACTAAATGTGTTTTCTCATAAACACGTTGAGAGATTTCCACAAAAAGGTTTTATGGCAAGTGATCGATAATCTAGGATAATCATGGAGTAACAAGGTGATTATGGTTAGGTTATGTCCTATGATCCGCCAGAACCGGAGGGATCTACCCAAGGACAATTCCAATAGATTAGAATTAGAAGTCCTTAGGTAAGATTGAAAAAAGGAGAAAAATGAGAAAGGAGAAAGAAGGGGTTGAAGAATGAAAAAGAAAAGTTTAATGAAAGGGTGAAAAGAAATAGCCCTCCATGAAAACTTAGGTCAGAAACCGGGTCAATACATCTGCTATCGGTTATCACTAAGGTGATACTTATATTGAAGACAAGACGGCATGGACCCAGTGACGCATTGCACCACCCCTCCTATCTACTCAGATATCTCTCAAAAGATATTTTTTTCATTTCTCACGGAGAACACTACGTAATCTATCGGCCTCTCACTCCGAGATGAGTTGATATTGAAAAGGTGGCACTCTGCTCCATGCCTCTGACGACTAAAAACAAAACGCACATTATAGAGTCTAGAGACATGAGATTCATTAAAGATCTCTTAGGAACACTTCCAATGCAATACTCTTGTGTTCATCAAAACGGATACAAGTTGTATGAGTCTTAATGAGATCTAAGGATCTTGCCTTATGTCATGATGGTTACATGCTTCAAACGGTCTACAGTCTTGTAGTGATACTTCGGTATACTTCAGAGGCTCTCAACGGCCTTGGTAAAGATTAGAGAAAGTATTCACACTATGCTGATAACGATCTCGAAATCTGAACCTATAAGCGCTGGACGATTTATTGCTAACTGTCTTATGCAGGTACTGACGAAAGTCCATTTACCATCATCATCTACAACGACGACGCAACTGGACAGAAGAAGTAGATCAAGGCAAGAACGACCGAAAGACGATTCTTTGAAGATCACAGTGCATGAAGGAACAATGAATGAAGACTATTATACATCAACACACAAAGTTCAAGACATTGAAGGCAAAAGACCAATCACCGGAGCATCATTGAAATGACTATCCCTTAGGGGGAGATTGTTAGCATTTAATTTATTAAATGTGAAGTGATGGTCATTTGCAAATAGAACTTATGTGTCAAATGTAACAAATAGTTTAAGAAAGTGGGCTATATGTATTAGTTATGTTTGTATTGTCCATGTAATAAGTGTAATACAAATATAGCCCACACAAGAGCCCAAACTAAAGCCCACCTATGGTCTAGGTTGTGGCTGTGTTTGCTATATCCTCACACACACTCTCATTTACCAAGTGTGCCTCATTATTGTATCAAAGGTGAGAGTGTGTGTGTGTTTCCAAAAGTCTTTGTATTATTTCTTCTTCAAGTGATAATCATTCGACTCTAGTTATTCCATACGATCCACATACTTCTCATCTTGTTCTTACATAGTTCTAGTGAGTGTCATCATATATTGTGTTTGTGTTTGTGTTTGTGTGATAAAGATACATATCGAGCTATAACACGGTCTCTACACCATTATGCCCAACCTTTACTACATCTGTTTTGAGGTGAAGTTAATGATGAAATGAAAAGTTGGCGTTACGCTGAGTTGCATGTATGATATTGGTCATTATTATACCCAATCTTATGTTTTTTTAAAATTTTATTTTCCCTTTTTCAAAATTTATGTAGATTTAACTCATTCCTATAAAGTGAGAAAAATGATTTGTTTCTCGAGCAATGATAGACCCACTCACAAAATTCACACAAAAAATACACTCGCTGACGTGTCAACGGGTGATTGATGCATTTTCTGGCAGTTTTTCTCTCCTCTCACTTATTAAACCAATCACTCGCTAACATGTCAGCGAGTGGATTTTTTGCGTGGATTTTGTGAGTGGTTCTAGCATTTCTCTTGTTTCTTAGAGTGGAGGGAGTGGTCACCAAATCACCAAAGTTTGCCAAATTTTCACATCATCAATACCCAATAAAAACCTTCCAACTCACACTTCACCAATTCACCCCAATTTTCACCAATTTGGTTGTGGCGGTTTCACCAATTTACCACATCACCTTTTTTTTTTTTTTTTTACATAAAATCCCACAAAAATTATATAAAATTAAAAACATAACATTTTATTAATAACAAAAAAAAAACATTACATAATACTTAAAAATAAACAAACCATTACATAATACTTAAAAAACCAAAACAAAACACTACATAATAATTGAGGTTTGGCAAGTCTTGAGCGGCCACGTACTCCGTGAGATCATACCGAAATTTTTTTCGAAAATAAACCTCGCCATACTTTGGTTCCTCAACGAACCAATCATTAAGAAGAGTTTCAAGACCAACGTCCCGACGACGATCTACAAATGTACGGGGCCGAAAACTAGAGCTCGTCGTGTCTTGAAGATGTTCAACGGCGGATAACATAAATTGAAGCGAGGTACCATGAGTTTCGTCGGACGAAGTTGGGAAAACGTATTCGGATTTGGATTCGGAGGAATCGGAATACATTTTTTGGTAAAAGGGTGTTAGAGTTTTTGTGATTTTTAGTAAAAAAATGGTGATATTTGAAGGTATATGTTGTTGGAATGTTGTACATATAATGGAAAGGTTGGGAAAAAAAATTAAATAAGCGGCCAACGGCCTTATTTTTAAAAAATTCGAACGTTACCCAAACATTCAACTCTCACTTTCAATCGGTAATACTTACCGAATGTTGAGTTTGCCGAAGATCACCGAAGGGTCGCGGCGGTGTTGCCAAGTTTTGCCGATGCCTAACCGAGTCCCACTCCCTCCCCTCTTACACTGAAATGCTTGAGATGTTTTACTACTTTTAAACATTTATCAGCAATTAACATGTCCACGTTGTTACATGATCGATCATACCATGATTTGAGGGTGAGATCTCTTATTAATTATTACCCAAATGATTCATACAAGAACACATTTACCAAGAACAAGAAAACTACAAATTGCTAAGAGCATCATAATGTTGAAACTACAAGTTTGATGACGAAATATGAATCAAGCGCAACCAGCTCAATATAATGTGTCGTTTATGCTACACTGCCTTAGCGAATCCAACTCTCAGATTTCCATAATCGAATACAGTGTGGTAACTCCCCATGAAAACATCTCCTAAAATCCTGAAATTATGAAATCAAATGTTACCTCACAGAATAAACAAAAAATCAGTCCCAATGCTAGGCAAAAAGCCAAGAGGATTTCCTATCTCAGTTCACTGTAATTAATATAGATGAATAGAGGAGACATGATAAAATGGTTTTTTGTAAATTTCATGCATCTATATGATTTATGGTTCTCATAGATGTGACAAATGTGTTTAGTAACAAGTTAAAACGAGTGTCTATACTACAATGGAGAAATCATTTTTTCTTCATAAACTACACTAAAAATTTCTAACTTAAAATATAAGTAGTACAAGTTATTGTAATTAACGTACAACCATTGATAACCTACTATTTCTTTTCTTAGTTTCAATATAATATTGTTTTAGATAAACATACTAAACGTGGTTGTTTCCAAAATAAATACAATATAATATACTTATTGATTTTTTTATCCCACAAGTCCTTATAATCAATAATGTAATTGTTTTACATCATCAATAAAGTTATTTAAAATTATTATACTAAATCTAACTAAGCTTCAAAATTGACACACAAATGTTTATATTTTTCTTAACTAATTTTGTATGATCTTTGAACATTTGGTTTTTCTTTTCATTTACAAACATTATCTACTCTCATGTGAGACAATGCAATTAACAAGCTTCTTAATCATATCAACAAGTTAAAAAGAATATAGAATGTGTACATATGTAAATTTATTTTTTAACATATGTTTTACAATATGATATTGTAGAAATATTTTTGTGATAAAATATCATGTTTAGTGATTATGTGATGCAGACTTTTATTCCTTACAAGTTATTATATTTTTAATCCATATAAAAGATAATAAACTTGTTACTACATTTGTCTACTTGTGATTGTGACTATTTAATTATGAGTTACTTTCAACCACTTTGACACTATTACCGACCACCATTTAACATATTACTTTAACATCGCGGGGGTGTCATACTATTTCTATATAAATAGTTTGATTGATCAAATTTATTTATGACTCAAATTATAATCATCCGTAAAACTTTATCAACTAAATTGTATAACCGAAAACATTGCTCGCCTAAAACATCAATTACAGGGTATCCGTCGCCACAACACGCGAATACTCCGCTAGTTCTTTTTAAATGAGGATAAAAAAATAGTTGTATATTTGATGACCTTTGATTCGTTTGATCGTATTTCAAATAAGTGGGTTCAAATTGGTCTTTGACATTGCTAAAAACAAACCTACACAACATGTACAGATGTACAAACATACCATAACGGAGATGGAGCATCCAACGGCATGAAGCCGCTAGCACAACTAGCATGATCACCCTCACTGTCCTTAACGAGGTACTACAAACGCCATCAAGAAAAAGGTATTTAGCCTTTTGATGCACCACGGGCTTTAGTTGAGTTATAAGAAATTATGTTAAAAGGGTACCTCATCTGGTGAAAGAACAAAATCTTTGCCACCAATGGTAAAAGAAATATTGGGCATAGACTCAACGTTTGGACAACCATCAAATGAGTCTTCCATGGCACCAAGATGACGTTCATTTAGCTGCGATTTTATAACCTTGTTAGTTTCCATAAGAAACGACAACAAAGCATGAAACAATTTAGAGAACATTTTATTAAACAGTTTGCTATGCACCTTGTCAGAAAGAGGATCTCGTATCATTTTCCCGTTTCGTCTAACAGCTGACTTGGATCTCTGACTGGCAAAGCTCTTAACTCCAATGGCGTTATTAATCTCATTGATTATAGACTACACGTAAAAAATTACATAACTAAATGTATTCATTGTGATTACTACAATACAAAAGGAACAAAATGAAAGTTCATATCACGCATACTGTTGGGCCTGTTATCAGAGACGTTCCTGAGTCAGCGATGGCAGAACAACCATTTTGACAAAATCCTGTGCAAAGAAGAAAATGTAATAAATCAAATGAAAAAAAAAATGAAATGATGAAAACCTTTAGTTTTGTGGTTTCACTAACTAATACGAGTAGTAGTATTTGCTTTATTATTCACTAAATTTAGAAAAAACAGAAACCTGGGTCATTAGCCTGTCACTAAGTTTCAACACTCATTTTTGCCATCCAATCATGCCGATAAACCAAGTGACTAGTATATTTCCGCACATTTACTTTGTCGTCAATCACTCATTTAGGTAACCAAACTATTCTTACGGTAATACGAGTTGAGTGCTTCGTATGAATATGAATTGCAAATTTTTGCCGTTCAAGAAAAATTATTGGTTGATTTACATGGTTGTTAAAGAGTAGAATCATACCAGAAAAACAATGAGACTGTACTAGTAATGTATTAATGTTATTTGAAACAAGAAGAAAGCATACCCATTGATTTCCCATTGATAAGAACATCCTCAAAATTGAACTATCATGGAGTAAAACATCAAAGATTAAAGTTAATTAAACGATCACCTTTCAAACAAGAAGCATGATGGGTAGATTAACAAACCTGCCAATAACCCTTACGTGTAACCGGAACAAAAGTATGGTTACCCTCGTGATGATTGGGATCAATACCACCAAAGACGATTTCACCTCCATTTTTTTCATTGGCGCGACGGTTCAACCAAAATGAGAACAATGGATCCTTAACTAGACCTTGTTTCATCATATTGTCCCTGTTTATTAATTAAGAAAGTAATACAGTAATATATTTCGATATGTTAGTATTTTTTTTTTTTTATTTATTTTTTTTGCCTAAGGAATAGACGTACCAGACTGGGGTATCATTTCCAACATAAATCTCTTTGAATCCAAGTCCAAGTATGCCGTCGAACTTTCCTGTCACAAATACAATTCCGGGCTCCATGGTTGCCTCGATAAACTCCTGATTATATATATGTATATATCAAGTTTCTACTTGTTAACCATATAAAATCCTAAAGTAAAACATGTGAAAAATGATAACACATAGTTGTTCCACATATATACTCACCTGGTCCTTGATAACCAAATCACCAACTTTAATGTCGTCTTTGCTAAAGTATCCCGATATTGATCCACTACCATACGCAATTGAAGCATATTTTCCTGTACGTCAGTAGTCAAACCCGAGTAATATAACACAACAAATACTATACATGTACGTATGAATGTCAGGATATTTGTGATCAAAACAATCCAATTTTAAGCAACATGTTTCCTAGCTAGAATGGTTGGTGATTAACTAATTACCATTTCTCTTGTATGTATTTGACATTCGTGAGCTATATTTTGAATGAACGTAGCATGACATCTGCACAAATATCCAACCATTAAGTTATGCATGTACAATAGTCATTACAAATTTACATCTAAATAACGGAAGCTCACCGAAAAGTAACACTTGGACGATGGCACCCAAAGATTAGAGCTACCGGTATCAAAAACAACAGTGAATGTCTGAGGTGGGGTGCCAACCCCAATCTCACCGTAGTATTGAGTGTCCATTGAGTTCTTTAACCGTATGATATCTAACCCATTGGATCCACTGGAATTCTTTTCATGATGCAGCCTCAACGACGGCCTCAACTGTGAAACAACACGACTAGCATCATTTTGTTTCAGTTTTTTTAATTTAACTCTTAAGTAACCATCGGTTGAAGCAGAAAGGATCATGCAGGGATACAAAAACAATGTACAAATGAGGAAAATTGCACCGGATTTGTGATAATGTCGTCCCATGTTTTCCTACAAGTATATCCATCAAAAAGTTTGGTTAATGATAAATAAGAAATAATGAAACCAAGAACGAGTTGTATTAATTCAGTTTTTGTTAAATACTTGGATATGTTTGACAAAATTAGTTGAAGCTACTTGAGATTTTTTTTTTTTTTTTTAATTTTTGTCATGAAATATCTTGACATTTATCTTATATATTTATTTTTATTTTTATAATTTTATTTATATTAAAAAAAACTATAAACCTAAAAGTGCGGAACAGAAAATATAAAGTTTAATAAGTCAAACGCTTAAAACTGTCAGAAACACGGAACAGAAACTGACAAAAAATTGTGTTATACTGAAAATAAATGAGAGACAAAAGGAATCTAGTACAACCCCCCCTGATGTGACATCATAGGGGGGTTTGTATAATGCCCCCCATATGTAAATAAGTAAAGGGGACACCTAACCGAACCCTCCCTACTAGTAGGGATTGTACTTTTATTCCCCTTGTCCTCCACTTGTCCCCGACTATTTACAGTGCAGCACAGTTTTTTTTTCAGTTTCTGTTCCATATTTCTGACAGTTTTATAGTTTTTGTCAGTTTCTGTTCCGCACTTTCAGGTTTATAGCTTTTTGATATAAACAAAATTATAAAAATCAAAATAAAAATCAAAAAAAAAATAAAAAAAAAAAAAAAAAAAATAAAAAAATTAGGGGAGGGTCCGGATAAAAAAATGAGGAGGGTCGATATATCCCACCCCATAAGTAAATTGATATTAACTTACGAAGTAAACAAATGATTAAATGCGTAAATATAAAAGATAGAGGTGTTAATGTCATTAAAAAAAAAAAAAAAAAAAAAAAAAAAAAAAAAAACTCTTTAAAAGAGCTATAAGTGTATGTTTGGTGTAAATTTGATTAAAAAAAAAAAAAAAAAAAAAAAAAAAAAAAAAAACCTATAGGAACAAGTTTATCCAATAATACTTGCGCGTTACGACGGCGGGTACCTTGAAATAAAATTTTCCGGTGAATCATTATTTTAGTTTATTATGTTCTTTTTGACAATAATTTACGGATATCAAGAATTTCGTTTAGCCCGTGCTCGTTCGGGCTCGAGCCCGTTCTGGCTCGAGCCCGTTTGGCCCGTGTCCGTTCGGGCTCGAGCCCATTTGGCCCGTTGCCCGTTCAGGATTGAATATTTGTATTAGTGACATTTAATGCTGGAATTGTGTTTAAGTTGGTTGTACAATATGCTTGATAATTTGTATTTCTTATGTAAATGATGTTTTAATAACTGCATTAATTGTAGAGTAAAATGCGAAAAATGTCCCACAACTTTGCCAAAAATTGTGAAAGATGTCATCGGAAATGTCCCTAAATTTTCAATTTTCTGCAAGTTATGTCCTTGACGCGTTATTGTAGCTGCAAAAAAGGTTTTTTTAGACTAAAAGTCATTAGTTTTGGCCTTGTGAAATGACTATTTTACCCTCGCCTCTAATGGGAATTTTTTGGTCGTGTGAAATGACTATTTTACCCTCTCGAAATTTTTTGCAAATACATTTTTTACAATTTACTATTCATTTTCTTTTTCACATCCCATCACCACCGCCCTCTACCACAACCACCACCATCACCACCACCCTACAAAACTGTGAATAGTTCAGGCAAATGCCAAATGAATTTGACAAATTAAATGCTACTTTCAAACAAATAATTCTTCTGAGAAAAGAGTGCCATATATCGAAAAGAGCATGGACCCCCTTTGCATGTTATTTAAAGTAGGTAAAAAGTTGTTGTTTAATAAGATTCCCAAATTAATTTTGTATTAAACCGAGGTCTTCGTTGGTTACTCGAAGTCTTACAAACCTGACGAAGCCCCACATCTTAGATCTATCAATTTTGGTGGAGGTGATTGATGTTGGTGGCTTAATGATTCTGGGTTTGAAGGTCGTGGTGGCGGTTGCTTTCAGTGGCAGTAGTTTTGGGGTTCAGAGTGGTGTCGTGGTGGTGTAGAGGAGTCGAATGGGTGGAGTCGAGTTTCAAATCTTAACATGTAGACAACTCCTTATTGGCCACTTCACGTGCCACTGTCGCCGCAATCTCCGGCTATCTCCTTCGCTGTTTAATGTTGTTGGTTAAGTCTTTAAAGTTTCCTGAGGGATCAAACATTAGTTTTGCTGCAAAAGATTTTATTAGGGGTCTACTTGTTAAGGATCCTCAAAAAAGATTAGGATATAAAAGAGGTGCAACAGAGATTAAACAACACCCGTTCTTCGAAAGCATCAATTGGGCTCTCATTCGCGGTATTCAGCCTCCTGAGATACCAAAACCAGTTTTTTTTTTTTTTTTTTGGACTTAGAGATACCAAAACCAGTTGATCTCTCGTTTTTAAACCAAACTGTTAAGTCAACATTGCCTCAGAATGATAAGAAAGCCTCGGATTCGGATAGGTCGTCAGGTCCTTATTTAGACTTTGAATTCTTTTAGGTAATTTTCATGATAAAAATGGTGCATCAATTCATTGTTTGCTAATCATCAGTGTTCACTTTCTCAATGAAAATTTAGTTTCATCTGTTATTATTGTACTTTATAAGTTCTTTTTACTTTTTGTCTTTCTAGCCAGAAAAAGAAGAAAAAGCAAAATAGTTTTTTACGTTAGAAAAATTGTCAAACAAGCAAAACAGTAAACTGTTTGCTTTCCTCTCCCCATTTTATTTTTCCAGATCTAATTGTGGTGTTTTTTGTATATGTGGTGATAATGATGATGATGATGAGTGTTTATTATTTTGGCTTATATACAAGAAATTGGACTGGTTTGTTAAAAGAAATTGAGGCATGGTGAAGATGAAGAAGATAAAGTCTGTGTGGCGGTGGCGGTGGTGGAGGGTGGTGGTGATGGTGGTGGTGGTGGTGGTGGTAGAGGTGATGGGAAGTGATAAAGAAAATGAATAGTAAACTGCAAAAAATGTATTTGCAAAAAATGTCCCTAGTATGCGAGGGTAAAATAGTCATTTCACACGGCTAAAAAATGTCCCTTTAGAGGCGAGGGTAAAATAGTCATTTCACACGGCCAAAACTAAGGATCGTTAGTCCAAAAAACCTTTTTTTGCAACTACAGTAATGCGGCAAGGACATAACTTGCAGAAAATTAAAAGTTTAAGGACATTATTTGCAGACTTTTTATTCGAGGACATTTTTCGCAATTTTTGCAAAGTTCAGAGACATTTTTCGCATTTTACTCTTAATTTTATTTATTAACCAGTAAATTAATTGACTACATTAAAAACATTGACTACATTAATAGCATTAAAGTAGTGTACATTATGGTTCTAGCAAGCCCTTGTGTTTTGTCTTTTAAATATGTTCATTAAAGTAATTGAGTCAATTGCATATATATCCGCTAAAATTTTCATATTTGCAAATATACCCCAAAGATGCTTAAGTTGCATTGTATATCATGCATTAAAAACTTGTATTATGAGGAAATATACAAATATTTATGTTTTAGTGGTATATATGCAATTCCTCCTAAAGTAATGTACATTATGCTTCTTGTCTTGTAAGCCTTAAAATTAAAATTGAATTTCTATAATAAGCAAGCAGAATTTTTAAGTATTTCTAGAGTAAATTGAAAAAAACGTCCTTGTGGTTTGTCAAAATTGCAGAAATCGTCCCTGGTCTTCCATAAGTACAGGCGGCGTCCCTGTCACGAAACCTTTTGATCATTTTGGTCCCTGATTTTAACCGGCGTTAAGTGGATTCCGTTAGCAGTTACACATTAGCCATTTTTGGCCAACGACCGTTGCAGCGTTCATCTTTTAAACTAACGACCGTTAATAATTTAAAAAATTTTTAGTTTTTTTTTTTATTTTAAGTTTTTAGATTTTTATATACATTTTTTATAAAAGAATATACGTTTTTTTATACTTTTTATATATTATATACATATTTATAAAAACATATATGTTATTATATATATACGTTTTTTACAAATTTTTATATACTTTTTATACGTTTTTATGCACATTTTTGCATACGCTTTTATATACGTTTGTGTATACGTTTTTATATACGTTTGTGTATACGTTTTTATATATGTTTTTTATACTTTTTATATATTATATACGTATTTATAAAAACATATATGTTATTATATACGTTTTTATACACATTTTTATATACTTTTTATACATTTTTATGTACGTTTTTGCACATTTTTATACACATTTTTATTCGTTATTATATACGTTTTTATACACATTTTTATGTACTTATTATATACGTATTTATAAAAACATATACGTTATTATATACGTATATAAAAACGTATATGTTTTTATAAAAAATGTATAAAAACATATACGTATATAACATATAAAAAGTATAAAAAACGTATATAAAAACGTATAAAAACGTGTATATAAAAGCGTATAAAAACATGTATGTAAACGTATATAAAAACGTATAAAACGTATATAAAAGCGTATATAAAAACATATATGTTTTTATGCATACGTGTATAATATATAAAAAGTATATAAAAACGTATAAAAACGTGTATATAAAACGTATATAAAAGCGTATAAAAATATATATACGAAAACATATATTTTTTATTAAAAATGTATATAAAAATCGAAAAATTTAAACCAAAAAATTTTAAATTATTAACGGTCGTTAGTTTAAAGGATGAATGTTGCAACGATCGTTGGCCAAAAAGGGCTAACGTGTAACTACTAACGGAATCACTTATCCATTTAATGCTGGTTAAAACCAGGGACCAAAATGATCAAAAGGTTTCGTGACAGGGATGCCGCCTGCACTTATAGAAGACTAGGGACGATTTCTGCAATTTTGACAAACCAAATATACAATTTTTGCAATTTACTCGTATTTATATTTAAAGAATGACTTCCACCATTATAAAATAATAAGATTAGAATATTTCCTATCACTTTTGTCACATTTTTTTTACTGACTAGTTTTTCATTATAAAATGGTATATATGCAATTCCCCCTAAAGTAATGTACATTATGCTTCTTTTCTTATAAGCCTTAAAATTAAAATTGAATTTGTATCATAAGCAAGCTGAATTTATAAGTATTTCTATTTAAAGAAAGCCTTCTTCTATTATAAGATACTCCGTAATAAGATTATGATATTTCCTATCCCTTTTGTCACATTTTATTTCCAGACTAATTTTTCATTACAAAAAGGGTAACTAACAAAGAGAAGAATCAATTTACTCTCGATGTAATAAGATGTGATAAATAAATTTGTAAACTTTGACGATGTAATAATATCAAAACTTGAATTAATTGTAATTCAACATCAAATTCATCATTTTCACAAAAGGTTGGGAAAAGAATAAAAACATTAATTAAAGGCATAAATTTTACTCACTCCGTCTCAAAATTATTATCTGCCAACTAAAAACAAACAGTTTAAAAAATATAAAATTGTTATTTTTTTTTATCTCTTTTACTTTGCCAGAATAACTGTTTTACCTTTAACTAATTAATATGTCTTTTTAAAAGTTTATTATAATTTCTTTTAAGCAAGAAAAATTTGATCAAACTTCCATGTTTATATTTAGTAATGTACAATTAAAACTGAGACATCCTAAAAATGAAATATGGACTATTATTTTTTAATGGAAGGAGTAATCGTTAACTTTAATGCAATTATATTTAAGAACAACCATTATTGTGGTCTAAGAATGAGTCAAAAATTTATAAAGAGGTCTAAAATTTGTATATCGATTAAATATTTAAAGCGTATGTGACATGAAAAGATCTAGCATATTGGAGAGGTCTAAAATGATTTTACTATTGTGTCTCTATTCAATAACATTAATTTATATTAGAACCAATTTTAAATGTTATAGTTTTATTTATAATGTAAATAGGTTTATAATATGAAAAAAGCAAAATAATAAATTAATGATATAAGGAGAGTTATTTTTTACATACCAAACTTTTCTCAAATAAAAAGGGATAAATTTCAGCCACTCATTTTCTTTTTGAGAAAAAAATAGGATATTAATTAATATTTAAATTAAAAAATCAATAATACTAATTTTTTATAATTTAAATATCTCATGAACCGTTGATCGTTAACAAATTATATCGTCACGACCTACATTTAATTATCTTTTTATAGACAGACACTTTGATATATACTTTCGACAAACTTTTTTTAGTCATTTTTTTTTTCACGTTTCTTAGCTATATCAAAATTCGAATTACATATCACATGTGATTTAACAATAATGTCGAAGTTTGAACACTAAGCATACGTACTAAAATTAACATAAGTACGTGTCTAAAATTTTAAAAAAAAAAAAAATAAATAAATAAATAAAAAAATCCCGTTTTTTGCAACTGAAAACATACATTCTTGGCTTTCCAACTATATATCACACATACTATATCCGAATTATAGATTACGTCAGTTCATTTATGAAATTTCTATAATTACATGTGAATCACAGTTGGTAAAAAAATTACATGTGATTGAGATCACACGTATTTTTATGTGTTTTATCCAAATTAGTGTAATATCACATGTGATTTTTAATGCAAGTTACAACAACGAAGGATAAAAAAAAAAAAAAAAAATGTAAAAAAAAAACGTGAAAATCGTGAAAAAAAAAAAAAAAAAAAAAAAAAAAAAAAATTGTCGAAAGTATATCAAAGTCCACATCTGTAGAAAGATAATTAAATGTTCGTCGCGATGGTATATTTTTTTCGCTTAACGATTAACGGTTTAAGAGATATTAATATTTGAAAGAAAAAAATGAAAGTGAGTTTGTTAAAAATGAGTGGCTCCGATTTGTCCCTTGGTATGTAAGTAAATGTATGATATTTAAATGAACTTAAATCTAATGATAAGATGACAATTTTATAAACTTTTTAATAGGTTTATCATAGGGTTCGCTTTAACAACTTTGTGTTTCAGAAACCGGTATTAACTATATTATAGTTACCAATTTTTAATTAACATCGACTCTTTATAAAATTTATGAACAAAACAGTTGCTTATCTGTAAAATAAAAAACAAAATAAAATAAAATAAAAACATTTCGTGTGAAAATATTCCCATGATAAATAACGTGTTTGCAAAATATAAACTGTATTGTATTTGGAATAATTTGGACACAAACTTCATGTGTTAGAAAAAAGAAAGAAAAAAATCCCTGCACAATTCATAATCAATCTGTAATTGTCATGCACTTTGAAACATATTTGAGGTCAAACCATACAAAATATAAGCACAATTTACAATAAAAATATAAACACAATTTACAATTAAAGAAGATAAAATACTTTAGCTCACGCGTAACATTATTTACATAACTCATTTAGAAGCTAATGAATAATTCAAAGAATTGTCGTTCAATGCATGTTTCTATTTTTTTCTGATGAGATCGTTCATATCGATCCATGAATAAAATCGTAACTAGAGTAACTATCGAAAACCTTTGTACAGAAACTGTCGATAGATTGAAACATATAAAAATGAAACAATTATAACAAAAGAATGGAAAGAAAAACTTACAAGTGACTTGATGAAACTCGCAAGCTAAAAAAATTTAGATAGAACGAAATAAAAGGTGAAAATCATATATGGATATATGCATATAAGGGGTGATGTAATTATATTTTATGCTGTCCACATTTGGATTATGCATTTGGTGACTATAAATAAAGAAAAACTAAAAAAAAAAAAAAGAAAAAAAAAAAGGCATTAAAAGCAGTTAAACTTTTTCCTAATGTAGATTTAAGGATTTTGGTTTTATTAATTGTGTAAATAGGTACCCTTCAGATTGGATATTATTAATATTGTCCCTTCAGGCCCTAACGTTTTTAGCACGTAAAAACTCCATATATGTTAGGTATGCGAAAATGTTAAATCGAAAACTGATTTGTTGCACCGTCATTTTTCTTTACACTTTAATTTGATACTAGTATATTATATACATGAGAGTTTTGGATGGACTCTTTTAACATATTCCTGACTCAACTAAACTCATGTCATTTTCATTCAAACTTTTATTCTAATTATATTTATTTGGTTACATATACCTAGCCCAAACGTCTTTAGATCATGCTTGACTTGAGTGTCATATACTCATATCTTGTTTTTTGAACGTACACTTTTTATCACACCCCTTTTGTTGTGTTATTCTTGGTTCTATATATTGAGTCCTTTTGCTTTTAAAAGAAAACAGCAATTTGTCATCTTTATTTCTAAAAATAAGTGGAGAAATGAACAATGTGATAATCTATAAGGGTATTATATAGCCCGTCACATAAACTTGAAGGGTAAAAGCACAAAGATGTTTCAAAGCCTCATATGGAGCATGTACGCGCGGAAAAAAGGAGCGTAGCAAGCAGCCTGCAATAGAAACCGTTGGATCTTTTTTACCAACTGATTAGTTGTATTAGAAGATTCATAGCTAAAAAATCATTGATTTAGGGGAGTTATAAATAACGTGAAAAGGAAATGGACAAAAAAATAAAAAATAAAAACATTATGACAATACTGAAACCGAAACCGTTTTTGGTAAGCTACAACTTGGCAAGTGAACTTCATGTGTTCAGCTACTAGAGGGGAGTTGTAGCCAGGTGTTGGCGTATATAACCGAATGGCTCAAATCCGAACGGACCTCATAGGTCGTTCGGAATAATAGCCAACTCCAGACCAAGTATGTTGGCATGTATAGCCGAATGGCTCAATCCGAACGGACCTCATAGGTCGTTCGGAATAACGACCGACTCCAGACTAAGTCAGACTACGGGCGTATATATCCGAACGGATATCTCGATCCGGACGAACCTCTTGGGTCGTTCGGACCAACAGTTATCTCCAGACTAAGAAGTCAAACCTAACATTAGTAGTATGCGTCAGAGACACAGGAACTATGGCAGACCAGGAAAAAAGACCTAAACAGAGTAAGTCCCCAGTTGCCACTCAAAAAGGTCACCATCACGCTTGAACGTATTCGATGGAGACAAAAATAGGTCTCCTATATAAGGAGGAACAATCCTCAGTCAATGGTAACTTTTACTTCACACATAGTATTTAACTCACTACTCTACTTATTATCTTATAGACCGATACTCATTCTCACGCCGGAGTTTGGTCCTGGGGTCACACCCGGGGCGAGACTAACGCGTTTATTATCTTAGCAGATATCCGAAGGGCTTGACAGCATCAAGACCGGAGGAGATCTTTGGGAACAAACCACCCCGCAAAGAAATACTTAAACATTGGCGCCATCCGTGGGACCGACATCAAAGTTGTGAAAATCGCGCCTAAGGCGCACGAGGCTCTAGCCTTGGGGCTTTTTTTGGATCGAGGCTCACGACATGCATGAATCCCAAAAAAAGCGCGCGCCTTGGGGCTTTTGCGCCTTTGCGCCTTGGTGCGCTTTTTGCGCCTCGGTGCGCCTCGGAGATGTAACAGGTTTTTGGGCTTTTTTTCTAAATATTAAGATAAGATACATGGGCCTTATAAGTTATATACATGGGCCTTTTAAGTCATAGGGTGAGTATTTTTATGATTTGTAAATTTG
Source organism: Artemisia tridentata subsp. tridentata (assembly GCA_021014915.2). NCBI lineage: Eukaryota > Viridiplantae > Streptophyta > Magnoliopsida > Asterales > Asteraceae > Artemisia > Artemisia tridentata. Next base: position 219,688,198 of record CP139505.1, on the reverse strand, counting down.
AACTGATTTTATGTTTATTTTATTGATTAAAATTTTCTTTAAGAAATTACTTTGTTTCATTAAGTATTTTTCTTTATTACATATTATCATGAAAATGTGGCATTATGACTTAAGTATAAATACGTTGCTTGCTTGATATTTTGAGTTAAATTGTGAGCTTTGTTAAATGTAAGTCTGCAAGTGTAGGAAACAAGCATATTTAGTCTGATATGAATTTTAATCTCTATATAGGTCATCGAGCCAAAGAGTTGATCTGTTTGAGAGGTGACAACTGGTCCATTTTAATCTTTATAACGACAATATGTGTCATGTATTAAGTATTTTAATGTTATTTTGTATTATTTAAGCTACATAAATGGTCATATATGTTATAAAAAACTTAATTTATTTAGTGCGCCTCGTATTCATGAATCCCACGCCTTGGAGTGCGCCTCGCCTCGAGGCTCTTTGACCCTCTTTGCGCCTTAGTGCGCCTCGAGCTTTTCAAAACACTGACCGACATTCAATCTACCAAGGCTATAGAATGTCGGGCTCCGAACGTCCGGAGTCATCTGGAGGAGGGGGTGCTGAATCCCCTCCAGTCACCAGGGAGCAGATAGAAGGGTATGTCTCTGCTCTCAAATCCATGGTCAAGGAGCACAATAAGCGAAACACCGTGCAACCGATACGCCTGGATTTCCGTGAAGAGGGTAGCCCGGAAAGGGCTGAGGCAGTTGGGGAAAAGAAAGGGATCGTTACGGGAGACAAAGTACCAGACGCAGACTTGGGAAAACCTTTCAAGGAAGTCAGAAAGTCGCCTTTCACTCGGCGGCTGATTGAATTCTCGGCGCCGGAGCATAGGATGCCTTCGCATATCAAGTTGTACGATGGGTCGAAGGACCCCCAAGACCATCTTAATCGGTTCACCGGAGCAGCGGGCCAAGGAGAGTGGCCCATTCCCGTATGGTGCAGGATGTTCCAGCAAACCCTGGACGGGAGAGCTCGAGGATGGTTCGACCGCCTCCCTCCGGGCAGCATAGACGAATGGGCAGACCTCAGGGCTCAGTTTGAAACCCGTTTCTCCCTACACAAGGCATGCACCAAGGACCCCACCGAGATAATGAAGATCGTGAGAAAGGCCAATGAGACACTGCCGGAGTTCAAGGAAAGATGGACTACCGAAACAGGATTTATACAAGGGGCTCCCGAAATTATGAGAATCTCTTCGTTTATGAACGGTTGAAAATGCCCGGAGTTGGCCAAACGGTTTTCCGACAAAGTCCCTAGGACGGTTGATGAGATGATGATCCGGGTGGACGATTTTGTATGAGCAGAAGAAGCATTCATCAGCACCGAGTTACCCCAGGGGGAGAGTCAGGACCGATATAGGAAGCTGTCGACCGGATCCTTCCGAAGGGATGACAGATCGCATCGGAGATATGGAAATGAGAACAAAAGCGAAGGGCGACCCAATTATCCTAACAGGGACCGTCATGACCAGTACAAGCACAGAGACCAGCCGGCACCATTCCTCCCGGCACGAAATGACTATAAGGGTCGTAACGCTCCTCGCTTAACGCTTGACTCACTTACAAAACTACCGAAGGAGATCCTAGCCACGGAACAGCAGTTACGATTACCTCCCCCAAAACCGATGCGGGACCCGCCCAAGAAGGAGAATCAAGATAGGTATTGCGACTACCACGGTGAAAAAGGGAACTTCACAAATGATTGTTACCAGTTGAAGAGACAGTTGGAATTGGCTCTAGAATCCGGGAAGTTGAACCACCTAGTTAAGGACGTGCGTCAAAGGGGGAGAGGTGCACCGAAGAGAGATATCCCAGCCAAAGATAAGATAATCAACATGATCAGCACAAGGCCAAAGCAGAAGAAGCGTAAATCTTTAGAGCATGAAGAAGGATGGATGAATGTCCCCATCACCTTCCCTCCCATACCTACCGAAGACGTGTCTGACGAACCTCTCATTGTAGAAGCTATGATGGAAGGATACCTGGTAAGAAGGGTGTTTGTAGACGAAGGAGCATCCGTAGAAGTCATGTTTGAGCATTGCTTTGATAACCTAAGTCCAGAGATAAAGTCCCAACTGAAACAGACTCAAACGGACCTACTGGGGTTCGCTGGACAAGTGACCAAACCCTTGGGGAAAATAGAACTAGATGTATCATTCGGAGAAGGAGGACTATATAGGAGGATGATCATGAAGTTTACCGTCATACGGGCACCGTCCCCGTACAACGTCATTCTCGGGAGAACCGGATTGAAGATGCTAAGGGCAATTCCTTCGACCATACATGCTATGATGAAATTTCCAACCCCCAGAGGGATAGTCACTTTAAGGGCCCGGCAAATGGTCATCTCGGAATGCCGGAGGTTAGAAGAATCTCAAAGAGTTCCTGCGAAACATGACGATGGGCCAGCAGAGGAGACGGTTGAAACAGGAACTCCCGAAGAAGTTATGGTAAACCCGGCCTACCCGGAACAATTAGTGACCATAGGAGGTAGCTTATCTCCGGAGTGTAAGAAGAAGCTCAGAACGCTGCTCAAGAAAAATATGGACATCTTCGCCTGGACGCCGGCCGACATGACAGGGGTTCCGAGACGCATCATCGAGCACACGTTGAATGCCAATCCTTTGATAGAACCGGTATGCCAAAAGCGTAGAGTGTTAGCCCCGGATCGGAGCCTGGCCGTGACAAAAGAAGTAGAGGAATGGGTGAAGGCAGGCATCGTCCGCCCGGTCAAATATCCGACATGGATATCCAACCCGGTCCTAGTTAAAAAATGTGATGGAAGCTGGCGCATGTGTATTGACTTTAAGAACATTAATTCAGCCTGTCCGAAGGACTATTATCCTTTGCCGGAGATTGATTTGAAGATAGAATCAGTCATGAGGTTCAAGTATAAATGTCTCCTAGATGCTTACAAGGGTTACCACCAGGTCCAGATATCGAAGGAAGATGAAGAAAAGACAGCTTTTTACACAGATCAAGGGACGTACTGCTATACCAAAATGCCTTTCGGATTGAAGAATGCCGGAGCAACATACCAACGCATGGTGGATACGGCCTTCCAATCACAAATAGGACGGAATCTAGAAGCGTATGTGGATGACATGGTCATCAAGAGCAAGGAAGAAAATGAGATGTTGGGTGACATTGCCGAAACATTTGATAACCTGAGAAGGATCAACATGAAACTGAATCCCAAAAAGTGCTCGTTCGGAATGGAAGAAGGGAAATTCTTGGGGTACATGGTAACTTCCGAGGAGATCAGAGCCAATCCGAAGAAGACAAAAGCTCTGATGGATATGCAATCTCCCCGAACTTTGAAGGAAATGCAGAGTCTCAGCGGCAAGTTGGCAGCCTTGAACCGGTTTTTGGCTCGGTCAGCTGAGAGATCATTACCGTTCTTCGAAACTTTGAAAAACATAACCAAGGAGAATAAGGAGCAATATCGGTGGACGGAAGACGCGGAGAACGCGTTCCAGGAGATGAAGAAGCTGATAGCGGACCTACCGTCCTTGACAACCCCAGTGCGTAAGGAAACGCTCTATGTATATCTGGCCGCTTCTCAGGAGGCCGTGAGTGCAGTCCTTCTGACAAAAAGGAAAGGTAAACAACATCCTGTGCATTATGTAAGTCGGACGCTCAACGAAGCCGAAAGAAACTACGCACCAATGGAAAAGCTAGCACTATCATTACTGCACATGTCAAGAAGATTGCGAAGGTACTTTGAAGCACATCCAATCAAGGTCATCACTGATCAACCAATCAAGCAGATACTCAACAAGGCCGAAGCTTCCGGTAAGCTGGCTAAATATTCCGTTGAACTGGGCGCGTACAACATCACATATGAGCCGCGGAATGCGATAAAGGGCCAAGTGTTGGCAGATTTCCTCTCAGAAACCCCCATAGGAGAAAGCTCAGATCGATATTTCAGCCAGCCGGCCGTAAAAGCTGAAAAGGACAAAGTAGGTAAGTGGTTACTATTCACCGACGGAGCATCCAACAGCAAAGGTTCGGGAGCAGGGCTTGTGCTAGTAAGTCCGGATGGTGTGGAATACACCTATGCCCTTCGGCTAGATTTTGACAGTACCAATAACGAAGCGGAATATGAAGCTCTCCTAGCAGGACTCCGGATGGCCGAGAGGATGCATGTGCAATGATCGAAGTACGAGTAGACTCTAAGCTGGTGTCAAATCAAATAAATGGGGATTACGTAGCAAGCAATGAAAGCATGATCCGGTATTTGGCTAGAGCAAAGGAATGCATTGCTAAGTTCCAACATTTCTCCATTCGGAACATTCCCAGAAATCAAAACCAGAAGGCTGATATACTGAGTAAATTGGCTACGGTGGCCTTTGATCATCTGACAAAGGAAGTACTGGTGGAGGTATTGAGAGAAAGGTCTACCGAAGGGAAAGAGATCAATGATATAGTTGCGGAAGAAGGGGAGAACTGGATGACACCCATCATCCGATGTTTGGAGGAAGGGATATGGCCGGAAGACCAGAACGAAGCTCGTGCTTTGAGAATGAAGATAAGTCAATATGTAATGGAAGACGGAGTGCTCTATAAGAAGGCTTATTTGGTTCCCATGCTACGGTGTGTCGGACCGCTGCAAGCAAATTACGTCATCCGGGAAATACACATGGGAGCCTGCGGCATGCACTCAGGACCAAGGTCGGTGGTAGCAAAGGCCATGCGGCAAGGATATTATTGGCCCACTATGCACCGGGATGCCCGTAACGAGATTCAGAAGTGCGATTCATGCCAAATACACGCACCAGTTCCGAAACTTCCGAAGACAACCCTGACACCAATCATGGCCCTTTGGCCGTTCTATCAATGGGGGATGGATATTTTGGGTCCTCTACCACAGGCCGCTGGAAAAATAAAGTTCGTAATAGTGGCCATCGACTACTTCACAAAGTGGATGGAGGCAAAGCCATTAGCTAGAGTCACAGGGAAGGATGTAACAAAGTTTGTCTAGGATAATATAGTCTGCCGGTTCGGTTTGCCAAGCGTCATCGTCACGGACAACGGGAAGCAGCTCGTTGACAATCCCTTCAAGAGCTGGTGTGAAAAGTTAAAAATCCGACAGATCAACACAGCAGTGGCTCACCCACAAGCAAACGGCTTGGTTGAAAGAGCCAACAAAAGCCTACTAGCAGGAATCAAGGCAAGATTGGGCCGAACCAGAGAGGGCTGGGTGGATGAGCTGCCGAACGTTTTGTGGGCTCATCGGACATCTCTCAAGCAGAGTAACGGAGAAACGCCTTTCAGTTTAACTTATGGAAGTGAGGCGGTCATACCAGCGGAGATCGGCATGCCAACACATTGGACAATGGTGATTCGGGAAGGAATTGACGAGGAGGATACTCGCCGAATAGAGGAGCTGAATGAACGGGAAATGCGTCTAAACCTGGATTTATTACAGGAAAGAAGGGAAGAGGCAGCGATAAGAGAGGCTCGGCATAAAACCCAGATGGAGAAATACTACAACCAAAGGGTCAGACCAGTATCGTTCAAGCCGGGAGATTTTGTGTATAGAAAAAACGAAGCAAGCCGTGTGGAGGATCAAGGCAAGTTGGGTCCGAAATGGGAAGGCCCATATTGGATAACCGAAGCATATCAGTGTGGATCTTACAAGCTAGAGACTATGGACGAGGAAGAGGTGCCACGGAAATGGCATGCAATCAATCTAAGGAAGTGTTTTCTGTAGAAACAAACGTGTAAGGCTATAAGCCACTGTGAACAAATCAATTATGAAATATTATATATATTCTCCTCCGGATTGGAGAGGAGAAAATTTTCCCACATGTTGTTATGAGCAAAGACAAAGCACTCACATGGCTCCGGCGGAGATTAGCTACCTCTGTTCGGCCCATGTAGCCCAAGTTAACCACCATGGCTACATTAAGCCCCAAAAATTATCTAAGGTAAAAAGCCGAGGCGTATTCGCCCCTAACGGCTACATTAAGCCCTAAAAATGATCTAAGGGAAAAGCCAAGGCGTATTCGCCCCTAACGGCTACATTAAGCCCTAAAAATGATCTAAGGGAAAAAGTCGAGGCGTATTCGCCCTTAACGGCTAGGTTTGGCCCTAAAAATGATCTAAGGGAAAAGCTGACTCGACCGAAAGTACACTTATAAAAATGCAAGAACGGTGAATGCTCGTGAATCAGTACAAACCACCCCTTTGTGAAAAAGGATAAATTGCAAAGACTCACGTTGTGTTGTGTGTAGTGTGTATACTGGGAAAGTGATTACCCAGGTCGTCTCCCAACGAAGTATGAAATTGACGATTGCTCAGAATTTGGATTATAGTGACTGATGATAAGATATTTTTGGATTTTTGCTTTTTTAACAATTCTACTAACAAATAAATATGTAAAACAAATATAAACGCGATTAAAATTAACTACAAACGTGCAACGGGAAAATCTAGAATAGGACAAAAACTAAAATTTATAAAATTTCAAACCTAAAAATATAAAATTACTTAAAACTTATTTAAAAACTTAAATTATAATTTTCTACACTTTTTATTTAATTATTACTAATTATTAATTATTTAATTAATTATTAAACTAATTTAAATTATAAAAAATACTAAATGAACAAAGAAAATTCTAAAACTTTTTCTATAAATATTATAAGATAAAATGAAACTAAGAAAATTATAAAAATAAAAATTACTTAATTAAAATTTAAAAAGATAAAATTAATTAAATAGAAACTATCACTTATTTTCTATTTTATATTTTCTTAAGGTCTAAAAAATATTTTATATTTTTCCTAGATTAAAAATGACAAAAGAAAATTATGAAAATTGGAATTATATTTTTTTGATTATTTTTCTATTTATTATAATTTATTTACTATTAAAACCTAATTAAAATGATTAAAAATACTAAAACTGTTCAGGAAATTATGAAAATTTACAGATAATTCAAAAATAAAATTTAGAAGATGGGAAAAATAAAATGAAAAGATCACTAGGCCAAATAAGCTGATTTGGGCAGATAAGCTATAAGCTAATAAGCCCAAAATAAGCTAAATGGAATCCAAAAATTCCCAAAAGTTCAGGAATGGATTAAACAATAATATTAAACACAAAACAACTCAGAAATACAAATAAGCACAAGTATTGAGCAGATAAGCACTTGGGCTGATTTGGAACTATGCACAGAAAATTCTCAGGCAAACAGCAGACTTTAAGCACAGATTAAGCACACAATAAGCAGTCTAAAAGGCAACCTAAGGGGGGCAAAATCAAGGCAGCACTACTGGCTATCTAAAAATCACAAAAGCCCTATGACAATCACACCAATTGATGCCCAATTTATCCCTAGTTCAGGCTGGAATCAGCTTAAATGCTAATTCAGGATCAGGGAAAAAATGGTGAAATTGCACAGACTGATTTTGAATATATAATAAGTTGTGGTGTTGATTTTGAGAACAGGAATTTAATACCTACTAGGTTAACTACTAGAAAAACAAAATTCAGCCAAAGATTTCAATAATTAAGCACTAATTGGGGGCTGAGAAAAGTGATATCAGACTGCTTATAAGTCTGTTTTGTGCAGAACACACAAACTTGTGCACAGACAAAAACAGACTAAAGCAACTATATTGGCTATACTAAATAGGCTAAAATGAACACAAAACAACTAAGAAACAAGCTAAAACAAGCTTATGGCTGCTGATGGCTGATATGAGCTTTTGACAGCCTCAAAATCACACAGCAAAGGCAAATATTGATTTACTATCTATACTACTTATTAGGACTTCAAAACAGCTTAATAAGGCTACAAAAAGCTGAATCAAAGTTGGGATTAAGGCATATGAACAGTACAGCTTAAATTACCCTACTAACTGAACAAATCCAAACAGCCTTTAACAATAGGCTGTCAAAGATTTAACAAATGAAATTCAAAGTTTTACACTAAAAGTTCTGATATTACTGACTTATTAGCTTATAGTGATACTAATGAACAACTTATAATACAAAATTAAGCACTTTAATAAGTTATACTACTTGTTGCTGTTTTGGTGTTTTTTAAGGATTTTTAGCAATATAATGAAAATGATATTACACTATGATACTACTGACAAAGCTTGATCAAATAGACTTAGAAACTAACAAGTAGCTTATAAGAACACAGATAAGCAGGAAATAAGCACTTATACAGTACTAATGAAATAATGCCATAAATTAAGAAAAGCTCACAACTGATTTGACTGATGCACAAAGAACAAGGAACCAAGGACCAATCAAGCTTGTCAAATACAAGCTAGATAACCCAGAGAAGCTTCTTGAATTAGCTTAATCACTCAAAATTAGCTTATTGACCTTCAGTTGACTTTCATTGACCATTCTTGAAACTTGGAATTTAGAACAAATTACACTACAAATAACTTATAATAAGCTATGAGAAGCTTATATAAGCTATTTAAAATAGCTGAGAAGCTATTCTTGATACTACTTATTAAACTTCTAATTCTCAGTGTCAAGTGAAAATCAGAACTTGGTATAAATTATTACTACTGACAATAATCAACAAACAAATACACTAAGGATACTTGTATTGATTGATTAAACTTGAAAATTACAAAGTACAATTACAGGGAATGGAAATACGACTAACTACTTTTACACTAAATTTCCACACACCTAATTAAAGCTACATTACACACTATTTATACTATCTATGAACTGGGATATTTATGTCGACATCCTCTGATCAAATCCCCATCATCCAATTGCTCTAATTTTATCTCCTTCGTACACATGGCAATTTGGCGGGAAAACCGGATTTTGACTTAATCCTCTGAATTTGCTAGTAGGATAGTGGGAGAGAAGCATTTATTGTTTTTGGGAGTGTTAGGTAACTTGTAGGAGGAGGGGGGTGAGGTGGATGAGCCAGCTGGGGTGTGAGGTGGAGGTGGTGATTGGCTATGGCTGGGTGAGTGGGAAAGACGGGTCAAACTTGGTTTGACCAAGTTTAACTCAGACAAAGGAGTTGGGCTTGTATGGGTTTTGGGCTTGGGTAATAAGGATTTGGACTGGGTTGGGTAAATGGGTAATGGGATGGGTTGTTTTAATTTTGGGTTAAGGGTTTAGTAATGGATCCGGTTTTTGGTTTATTAAATAAGCATAGGGACCATTCTTGTAATTCTCTAAAAGTTGAGGGGCTGAATTTGACAACTTCCCATACTTTATTCCAAGGACTAAACCTGCCATAAAATAATTATACAAGGACCATATTTATTTTTCTCAAAGTTTTTAAATCCCAGGGACCATTTTTGTACATTTTCAAACTTCAGGGACTAAACTTGTAATTTTCCAAAACTTTTGAGATTTTTCACCAAAGGACTAATTATGATAAATTATGATTTAAAAAGGACCTTTGATGACTTTTCCTGTTTTTAGAATAACCAGGGACTAGATTTGCCAATTTGTGAAACTCCAGGGACTGAAAGTGACAATTAAGTAAACTTTGTTCGTTTTTCACTTGTTTTCAGTCTTTTTGTTCCTGAGTTATATAAAAACACATTTTTGATGATATTGGTAACATTTGTGTGTTTTTGGACGTTTATGTGGGTTTAAATCGGGTAAATTATATGTGTTTTTAGACACATATCAAATCCCCCACACTAAACTATTGCTAGTCCCTAGCAATCATTTATGAAGATTTAATGGATTTTATGTCTCTTTACCAAAAGCCATCACTTCTGGAGTAGCCAAATGTTTTAGTTCAAGTAAGAACTTTGGTACACTGATAACCAAGTGATTTTGAGCAAACCACAAGCTGTCAACGGGTTTGATTTGTCTTTACCAGAAGCCGTTTGCTTCTGGACTAGCCAACTCTTAGATAAATTATAACTATTATCTTTGGTGAGCTGATTACCAATTATGGTTTTCCAACTGCCTTTACCACAAGCCATAACCTTGCGGGCTAGCCAACTCTTCACTTATGAAGATATGGTGAGTCGAATACCATACAATTTTGGGCAAATTGCAAGCCATAAACGGATTTGAGATATCTTTACCAAGAGCCGTTTGCTCTCGGATTAGCCAATCCTTATGTGGGTTAGACATGGCGGACTGATAACCATTTATTGAGTTCTAAGTGAGAAAAAATTTTTAAAATTTTGGCTAAAATGGGGGTGCTAGATGATACATTTGATAAAATTCGCTAGAATTTCCCCCCCACACTTAGAACTGAATATTGCCCTCAATATTCAAAGAACTGGTTGTGAAACCAACACTTAGAACGTGAAAGGGAAATATTAATAGCCTTTTATTTCATATAGATATTTATTTTATTTTTATTTAATTTGCATTTAAGCCGTTAAGGCATGCAAATTCCTCTCTTTTTTTTTTTTTTTTTTTTTTTTTTTTTTTTTTTTTTTTTTTGTGGACATATACATATATACAGCATGTGGGGCATCTCCCCCACACTTAGGTGTTAGAAAAGAGAAAGAAAACAGAGATACGGGTGAAAACCCATATGGTTTGCTAATGTTTTTGATCACCGAGTCATTAGCATGACTCGACCCCGAATTGAGTTGATTCCTCCCGAACAGTCAGGTTTGTCACGCAAGCTAACCACTTGTGAATGGCCAACTGTAACAAAGGGTTCCTGAACAGCCCGGGAGAAAAACAATTTAAAAGTTTATGGGGAAGTAAGAGACCAGGAAATCCGGCATTTAGACCAATGTTAGATGGACAATGCCGGGGTCAAAAGTAACATCCTCACTCCCGAACGAGTGAAAGACAGGGGAAATCACCGGGTAGGTGAAGGGAAGAAGAGAGATCAGCATAGCAGTTAAGAGAAGAACTTCCTCCTCAAGATTTGCATAATCAAGTGGAGGAGGCAAGTCCTTAGACTCGATCTCTGATGTTTTGTCAGTTTTCTCAACTGACTTGAATTTTTCATTATGAAGTTGCACGGGAGGGAGAGGAGAAGAATTGTCTTGATTTAACAATTGTTCAATATGAAGAATATCTCCCTCCAGATCAATCTCAGCGTTATCAATTCCTTCGAGAATTGAATCACACTTGAGATAAGCCTCGATCTCTTCCAAAACGGAATCATCTCCCTCAAACGGAGGGAAAGAAGGGGAAGAGTCGGAAAGAATTGGTTGAAAAGAAGGAGTGGTACTTTGAGTGGTATCCACAGAATCAACAATTTCGACACGACAAACTGACTTCGGAGGTGGGACAAGTGGAGAGCTCTTAGAGCTAGCAGTATTCACCACTTCCGATGTTAACTCCGATTCATCTTCATCATAGTCTAGAACACTTTTTAAATCTGTGGTACAACTTTCAAACCATTGGTTTGAACCAGGAATGATTTTCTTTGCTTTAAGCTCAGCACGTTTTTGGGAAAGACTCTTAACCTCAAATTTTGAAAGAAATGAATCACTCTTTTTGGAAGCAATTACGGTCTCAGATTTTTGAGCAACCGTAGCAACATTGAATTTGGTGGTGAGAGGTTTAGAGTTTTGATTTATGTTAAACGTGATCTCTTCGTTATCAACCCGAATGGTTAATTCTTCGGCAAAAACATCAATGTTAGCACGACTTGTTCTTAAGAAAGATCTCCCTAATATGAGCGGAACTCGAGGATCGGCATCGAATTCTACTACAACGAAATCAGTAGGGAAATGAAACTTTCCTACTTTCACAATGACATCCTCGGCTATCCCGCATGGGTATTTTAAAGTACGGTCAGCTAGCTCGAGTGTCATGGACGTATCGGTGAGCTTTGGAAGAGATAATTTCTCCCAAACTGAGAATGGCATGAGGTTAATGCTTGCGCCAAGGTCGGCCAAGGCAGAGCACTGAACCATCCCTAAGAAATCACACGGGATTAAAAATTTTCCGGGGTCTCCTAACTTCTCGGGAAGCTTTTTAAGGATAACCGCCGAGCATTGTTCGTTTAGATTGGTTTGTGCCATCTCAGACAATTTATCTTTGTTGCTCAGTAGGCTTTTGATTGTAGATGCAAACTTGGGCATGAGCAAAAGAGCATCTATGAAGCCTATGTCGAAGTGCAAATCACTGAATATTTTGAAGAATTTTTCCATCTGCTGATTTGTTTTGTCTTTGAGCTTTTGGTCATTAAGCCTTGAAGGATAGGGAAGAAAAGGCTTAGGATCTGTCTTCGGAACATAGGGTTCCGGAATTTGAGTTTGGTCATTCTGAGGTTGGACGTGTGCGGTACTTTGTGGGATTGGAATTTGCACTTTGTCCTTGGTCACCTCAGTATCTTGATTCACCTTCCTCAATGGAGGAGGTACAGGGGTCTTGGGTCCATTAACTTTTTTACCACTTCGTGTTGTGATCGCCTTGGCATCGCCCCTCGGGTTAGCGATCGTGTTGCTAGGGAGCTTACCCGAGCCCGAGGGTTGATCATTTAAAGCCTTTTTGATTTCATTTAATTGAGCAATCATAAACTGGTTTGTCTCATATTGAATCCTATTTGTCTCGCTTTGGATCCTATTGGTCTCTTCTTGTTTTTTCATGAATTGCTTAAGCAACTCATCCGAGGACATATGATTTTGGTTTTGATTAAAATTTTGACCTCGGTTTTGGTTTTGGACATTCCCCTGATTTTGGTTAAAATTGTTTCGGTTGAAATTCTGAGAATTATTTCCTTGGTTTTGAACAAAGCGATTTTGATTGTTTCTATTTGGACCGGGTGGAAAACCATGTGGCACCATAGCACTTGGTGCTTGGGGTCGGTACTGATCGTAGTTTACTGCAGCTACGGGAGCTTGGTAAACAGAAGCATCGGTTGCATCACAATCGTAATACGCATGTGGTCCACCACAAGTTTCACAAACTTTGTTTATTGCTTTTATTTGTTCCGGTTTACGTTTTTCACTCTTTAATTCATTTAATTCCTTCATCATACAACGCATTGAGTCTGTTAGAAAAGCTAACTCTGAGGAGTTACCGGATGAAGAAGCAGTAGGAGTGATTGGAACATTCACTTTGTTTCTGGAAATTGGAACTTTCGATTTATTCTCACAAATTTCAGTAATATCTTTTGGTTTACGATTCAAGATATTGCCACCGGCGGCTGCGTTAAGTGCATCTTGATCGTTTTGGTTTAACCCATTATAAAACGTGTTTATCTGTTGTAACTCATTGAAATCGTGATGTGGGCATTTTCGTAGGAGATCTTTAAATCTGTCCCATGCCTCTCCGAAATTTTCATCAAAACCTTGACGAAAACCAGCAATTTCATTTTTCAGATTTGTCGTTTTTGATGGGGGGAAGAAATGATTCACAAATTTTTTAACGAGATCTTCCCAGGTTGCAATGGAACGAGGGGGTTCTTTATCCAGCCAAATTCGGGCTGCCCCCTCCAGTGAAAATGGAAATAGCATCAATTTGATCACTGTCTGTGGCACATTCTTGTAATTGATTGTGGAAGTCAGTTTATTAAACCAACGAATGTGTGCATAAGGATCCTCTCGTTCAAACCCGTGAAATTGGTTTGTGGACACGAGCTGAATCAGATGTGTTTTTAGTTCAAAATGATCAGAATCGATGGTCGGTAAAACGATGGCATCTCCGTAACCCTCGGTGGGTGCCTGGAGCATTTCAGCCATTGTGCGTTCGTCTGCCATATTTTCAGTGGGAACAGTACGAATCTCGGGTTCGACTGTTTGGGCAGCACGTCTACGATTACGTCTTCTCGGAATATTTTCGAGTTCACGTAAAGGGCTTGATGACGTGGAAGAACGAGTGCGCATGCACTAAGTAAAATATACCAATTAAAACAAGACAGAAGCAAAACACAAGTTAACTTATACCAACAATCAGCAAGCGTACGGTAGCTCTCTAACTGAAAAACGCACAGGGTGGCGGAGAAGCAAAGGTGGGCGATTAAGCTCCTTAAAAACCCGCTTCTTTCAGTCCGACAATTTAATGTCAGACTATCCTAGAACCTCCGTAGAGTTTGTTTATCAATCAAAGGTGAGCCGGAATCGCAAGTGATACAGAGGTAAAGTTTTAAATCTTTGGTTTGGGAACTTATTATGGTCGCACCCCCAGTTAGGTAGTGCTCAGTCTTGATTTGCGATGGTAATTTTTTTATTGTTTATTATTTATACAAAGAAAACGGAAAATGTTTTTGGGTTTTTTTTTTTTTTTTTATTTTTATTTGATAATATATATAAGAAAAGGAAAGAAGAATATTTTTGTTTTTTATGGGTTTTATTAAAGCAGAAACTTCACACAGAAGGATCTCAGGTCACTAATCGCTTGATTTCAAACAATATGGTCGCAACACACCTCCCCGGCAGCGGCGCCAAAATTTGACTCGACCGAAAGTACACTTATAAAAATGCAAGAACGGTGAATGCTCGTGAATCAGTACAAACCACCCCTTTGTGAAAAAGGATAAATTGCAAAGACTCACGTTGTGTTGTGTGTAGTGTGTATACTGGGAAAGTGATTACCCAGGTCGTCTCCCAACGAAGTATGAAATTGACGATTGCTCAGAATTTGGATTATAGTGACTGATGATAAGATATTTTTGGATTTTTGCTTTTTTAACAATTCTACTAACAAATAAATATGTAAAACAAATATAAACGCGATTAAAATTAACTACAAACGTGCAACGGGAAAATCTAGAATAGGACAAAAACTAAAATTTATAAAATTTCAAACCTAAAAATATAAAATTACTTAAAACTTATTTAAAAACTTAATTTATAATTTTCTACACTTTTTATTTAATTATTACTAATTATTAATTATTTAATTAATTATTAAACTAATTTAAATTATAAAAAATACTAAATGAACTAAGAAAATTCTAAAACTTTTTCTATAAATATTATAAGATAAAATGAAACTAAGAAAATTATAAAAATAAAAATTACTTAATTAAAATTTAAAAAGATAAAATTAATTAAATAGAAACTATCACTTATTTTCTATTTTATATTTTCTTAAGGTCTAAAAAATATTTTATATTTTTCCTAGATTAAAAATGACAAAAGAAAATTATGAAAATTGGAATTATATTTTTTTGATTATTTTTCTATTTATTATAATTTATTTACTATTAAAACCTAATTAAAATGATTAAAAATACTAAAACTGTTCAGGAAATTATGAAAATTTACAGATAATTCAAAAATAAAATTTAGAAGATGGGAAAAATAAAATGAAAAGATCACTAGGCCAAATAAGCTGATTTGGGCAGATAAGCTATAAGCTAATAAGCCCAAAATAAGCTAAATGGAATCCAAAAATTCCCAAAAGTTCAGGAATGGATTAAACAATAATATTAAACACAAAACAACTCAGAAATACAAATAAGCACAAGTATTGAGCAGATAAGCACTTGGGCTGATTTGGAACTATGCACAGAAAATTCTCAGGCAAACAGCAGACTTTAAGCACAGATTAAGCACACAATAAGCAGTCTAAAAGGCAACCTAAGGGGGGCAAAATCAAGGCAGCACTACTGGCTATCTAAAAATCACAAAAGCCCTATGACAATCACACCAATTGATGCCCAATTTATCCCTAGTTCAGGCTGGAATCAGCTTAAATGCTAATTCAGGATCAGGGAAAAAAATGGTGAAATTGCACAGACTGATTTTGAATATATAATAAGTTGTGGTGTTGATTTTGAGAACAGGAATTTAATACCTACTAGGTTAACTACTAGAAAAACAAAATTCAGCCAAAGATTTCAATAATTAAGCACTAATTGGGGGCTGAGAAAAGTGATATCAGACTGCTTATAAGTCTGTTTTGTGCAGAACACACAAACTTGTGCACAGACAAAAACAGACTAAAGCAACTATATTGGCTATACTAAATAGGCTAAAATGAACACAAAACAACTAAGAAACAAGCTAAAACAAGCTTATGGCTGCTGATGGCTGATATGAGCTTTTGACAGCCTCAAAATCACACAGCAAAGGCAAATATTGATTTACTATCTATACTACTTATTAGGACTTCAAAACAGCTTAATAAGGCTACAAAAAGCTGAATCAAAGTTGGGATTAAGGCATATGAACAGTACAGCTTAAATTACCCTACTAACTGAACAAATCCAAACAGCCTTTAACAATAGGCTGTCAAAGATTTAACAAATGAAATTCAAAGTTTTACACTAAAAGTTCTGATATTACTGACTTATTAGCTTATAGTGATACTAATGAACAACTTATAATACAAAATTAAGCACTTTAATAAGTTATACTACTTGTTGCTGTTTTGGTGTTTTTTAAGGATTTTTAGCAATATAATGAAAATGATATTACACTATGATACTACTGACAAAGCTTGATCAAATAGACTTAGAAACTAACAAGTAGCTTATAAGAACACAGATAAGCAGGAAATAAGCACTTATACAGTACTAATGAAATAATGCCATAAATTAAGAAAAGCTCACAACTGATTTGACTGATGCACAAAGAACAAGGAACCAAGGACCAATCAAGCTTGTCAAATACAAGCTAGATAACCCAGAGAAGCTTCTTGAATTAGCTTAATCACTCAAAATTAGCTTATTGACCTTCAGTTGACTTTCATTGACCATTCTTGAAACTTGGAATTTAGAACAAATTACACTACAAATAACTTATAATAAGCTATGAGAAGCTTATATAAGCTATTTAAAATAGCTGAGAAGCTATTCTTGATACTACTTATTAAACTTCTAATTCTCAGTGTCAAGTGAAAATCAGAACTTGGTATAAATTATTACTACTGACAATAATCAACAAACAAATACACTAAGGATACTTGTATTGATTGATTAAACTTGAAAATTACAAAGTACAATTACAGGGAATGGAAATACGACTAACTACTTTTACACTAAATTTCCACACACCTAATTAAAGCTACATTACACACTATTTATACTATCTATGAACTGGGATATTTATGTCGACATCCTCTGATCAAATCCCCATCATCCAATTGCTCTAATTTTATCTCCTTCGTACACATGGCAATTTGGCGGGAAAACCGGATTTTGACTTAATCCTCTGAATTTGCTAGTAGGATAGTGGGAGAGAAGCATTTATTGTTTTTGGGAGTGTTAGGTAACTTGTAGGAGGAGGGGGGTGAGGTGGATGAGCCAGCTGGGGTGTGAGGTGGAGGTGGTGATTGGCTATGGCTGGGTGAGTGGGAAAGACGGGTCAAACTTGGTTTGACCAAGTTTAACTCAGACAAAGGAGTTGGGCTTGTATGGGTTTTGGGCTTGGGTAATAAGGATTTGGACTGGGTTGGGTAAATGGGTAATGGGATGGGTTGTTTTAATTTTGGGTTAAGGGTTTAGTAATGGATCCGGTTTTTGGTTTATTAAATAAGCATAGGGACCATTCTTGTAATTCTCTAAAAGTTGAGGGGCTGAATTTGACAACTTCCCATACTTTATTCCAAGGACTAAACCTGCCATAAAATAATTATACAAGGACCATATTTATTTTTCTCAAAGTTTTTAAATCCCAGGGACCATTTTTGTACATTTTCAAACTTCAGGGACTAAACTTGTAATTTTCCAAAACTTTTGAGATTTTTCACCAAAGGACTAATTATGATAAATTATGATTTAAAAAGGACCTTTGATGACTTTTCCTGTTTTTAGAATAACCAGGGACTAGATTTGCCAATTTGTGAAACTCCAGGGACTGAAAGTGACAATTAAGTAAACTTTGTTCGTTTTTCACTTGTTTTCAGTCTTTTTGTTCCTGAGTTATATAAAAACACATTTTTGATGATATTGGTAACATTTGTGTGTTTTTGGACGTTTATGTGGGTTTAAATCGGGTAAATTATATGTGTTTTTAGACACATATCAAAAGCCGAGGCGTATTCGCCCCTAACGGCTATATTTAGCCCTAAAAATGATCCAAGAGAAAAAGCCGAGGCATATCCGCCCATAACGGCTACATTTAAACCCAAAAATGACAAGGGAGCAAGCCGAGGCATATCTGCCATGACGGTAAAAAGTTACCTTGCTAAAGGTCAGCCGAGGCGTATCCACCACCAACGGTAATATTTACTTCCAAAATGTTAAGAACGACATACAAATCATAACACATGATTCAAACAAAAACAAATATATTTAAACACAACACATGTATAAATGGCAACACGAGATAGCTATGGTGGACAAGGCAAACAAAAAGTCACAATACCGATCATCACGAAAGTTATTACAATCATCCAAGTGTTCTAATACAAAAGAACCATCACCACGGCTACACGAGCCTTACAAACTAAACCATAAAAAACAAGGATTGACAAGCTTCACAAGGCATCCGAAACAGTCTTTGCCCATAGTCAAAATGGAGACGCCCGGATACCATAACAAGAGGATTCAAGACATAGCGTTCTCTCTGGTTACATTTCCTCCGTCAACCGCCTCGAAGACATCATTAGCGCCGGCGGAATTGTCAACCGTTGAAACTTCGGTAGGAGCAGGATCTGGAAAGAGTTCCATGATCTCGGCCAAAGGCTTGTAACAGGCGTCACTAACCTTCCGCACGTACGGATACTCAGTCACAAAAAGCTGGTCATATAAAGGATGGTATTTGGCCTCCGCATCCATGTCCAAATCCTCAAAGTCCGCTAGAACCTCGGCCACTTTCTTTGGAGTACGGTCAATGCTAGCCCCGTCTAGAAAACCCGCCATGGAAGAAAGACTAAATGGAAGAGCCAAAGACTGCTTATACTCGTGACTGCCGAGAAGACGACGAACCACTTCGGGCACGAATTCCTTGATCAATTTGAAATGTTCCATCTCGGCAGTCCCCATCTTTACAGCCAATTCTTGTCTCTCCTTCCGGAGATCCTGGTTATCTTTCTCTTCGTCACTCAACAAAGTTTTGGTTTTACTCAGGTCAGCCTCCAATGACTTAATCTGCTCAACCTGCTCACCGGAAACCTTTCTCCACTCCTCTTTTTCCCTTTCCAGTTCGGAGACACGATCACTCAGATCCGACAACTTGATCTTACAGTTTAAGTGTTCATCTCGCAACCTTTCCAACTCCCCCAGACTCCTAGTGGCACAACCGGAATGTTCTTTCTTCAATTTCTCCAACTCGTCCAACACATTCTTGTGAAGCTGAAAATTCTCCCGAACGCTGCGCTCACACTTCTCATGAGCCTAGGTAACACTATGATACTCCCCAAGAAGGGTTTCGAACCGATAAGCATATCAGACTGAGCAATTGCACCTTTCCCTAGCAGCATCCAAGCATGACGGCAGGCGTCCTCATCATTCAGACTCTCCAGGTATTTTTCCTCGCGGGGAGTCGGAAGGTGGGCCATCATATCTCGGCACACCGAAGAACCATTCATTCAAGCATCTGTAGTCACGGACCATCCCGACACAAAGATGTCTCCGGAAGTAAACTCATCTTTGTCAGTCTCATCTAAACCTTCCAAGTTTTGTCTCTCTTTACCCCGGCCATAAGAAGATACCAAGGGACTTCCTACAAAATAGATAACGGACATCGCTTGTGAGAAAAGAGCGCACGCAGGAAAACAAGTTAGCAAATACACATAAAAAAAAGGAAGAAGAGAGAGAGAGAAAGAGAAAGGGGAGCATATAACTTACCATCACGGCCACCACCGAATTGGCTACTAGCTCCTTCTTCTCCCTTCGGATGTTTCACAGTTCCATCCGGATGAACCGACCGAAGGGGTTGGGGAGCTGAAATATGCTCAGAAGAATCCAGATCGACGACGAGAGTTTCGGTAGATGTTTTTCCCTTCTTGGACAGATGAGAGGCGGAGCTCTCTCCGGCGGGTCGTTTGCCCAGACCCTTGGTTCCTTTACCCCTCATTTCGGCTTCAAACCCAATCGGGCAGCAATTTGTTCTTGTTTCTTTCTCTTTGCCTCTAAAACCTTATCGCTAGGCACCTCAACTTCTTTCATCTCAGCTGTTTTATCTGGGTATCAGCGTTAGACCCGGAGGGTTCCACCACATGCAGCTGATGAGTTTCACCTTCACGATAGGGGTCACCCTTAACCATAGACGCCCCTTCCCTCCGCTTCGGCTTTCTAAGGTACTCAGACATTGTCAAAGCTGCAAACCAATAAGTCAAGAGTACATATCATTCGGAAGTAAACATGCAAAAAATAATATCAAAAAAATATATATAATATAAATAATGCAATAATAATAACATGCAAGGGCTATACCCTTTCCCTCGGCATCACGAAGCGCCGCTCGGAATCCCGGATGTTCCCAATGAGAGGTCAACCCAAGGGCATATAAGAAGCCTCGGGGAACCCGAATGAGATCAATAACATGCTCAGCCAATCGCTCGGCATCCTCTACATTATACTCACCCCTCGGAAAGGGGTCAGAAATATCCGAATCATGGTGACGCCATGGCATAGCAAAAGGAATAGCCCTTCGATCTATAAAAAAGAACTGATTCTTCCATCCCTTCAGGCCCGTCAGAATTTCGTTAAAACAAACCTTCTTCTCTTTACCCCCACGCTTTTCGAACGAGAACCAGTGCCCTTGTTTACTCAGTTTATAAAACACCCGAAAAAGAGAGGCGGTCGGAGAGATATGTAAACTTCGGCTGTAAACCTCGAAGAGAGAAGCACGATGCAGACCGAGAGGAACCATCTGAGAGATATGGACTTTGTAATACTTGATCACACTCAACAAAAACTCAGAAAAAGGCACACTAATGCCACCTTCGAAGAAGTACTCCTGATATAACCCTATAGCGTCTGACGGCAGCTGGTCCATCGTCATATCTGGAGGAGGAAGCCTCGGATTTAAATCTACCGGAAGACCGGCCTCCATCACTATCAGCGTTATGGCCGCCTCATCCATAGGGAGGTATACTTACGAATGTCGAATTTAGGCATAAACTCTTCGGCGTCCGGAGGATCCTCCTCACGAAAGGAATCCGATCGACGCGACATAGCCGAAGAAATAGAGGGTATAGCCGAAAAACAAAGATAACAAGATAATGATAAGAGGGAACGTACCTCTTGGGCCGGACGAAATACGCAATAACCAATCGAGAAAAACGTTTGGAAAAAATGGATGGAAGATTTGTCAGAGAAATGTGAGAAATTACAGTGGTAAAAACAAAGCGAGTGAGGCTATTTATAGACGAAAAGAAAAGAGCACGAAACATCACATCGTGTCAGATGCTGACGTGTCTGCTCCTCATCCACACGATTGAGACACACTGCCATGTGTCACAATCTTAATGATGCGGTAAAAACGGCGGCGCCCTCCTAAACACATGCAGTTATGGTGTAACACCCCGAAAATCGTAATGAAGCAGCGGAAGACTTAAACGGGGTAATTACCAATTAGATCACAGTCGAAGCATAGATAAACGTTAAAAGTAGAATTTATATCATTCAATGAAAACTCAATATTCAGAGATTACATATTAGTTGTCAAAAGGGGTAGTTTTTCACCAAAAGTGATGATGTGTTTGAAAAGAATGATATAATTATTTGAATTAAAAGGGGGTAGATTTCCAATGCCCATGCCAAACTCCATGCTTGAGATTCCTTAGTTACCTGAGATAAAACATGCTTAAAAAGTCAACACAAAGGTTGAGTGAATCCATAGTGTTTAATTTGTAATAGTTTGAATTAGTTTGAACACAAGTTGATTTGTAGTACAACGGTGATATCGTTGAAATAAAACAAATAGATATAAGATGGGTAGTAGCACAGCGGTGATATCGCTGTGTATAATATAGATATATTGCCCTAAGCCTCATGACACGCAAACCTTAACTTGTAGGGGTAATAATAATAAATATCCCACTCATAGCAATGATGTGGGTGATGAATGCCCTTGTCGTAGGAGTTTTGCCATACTCATAATTCGAATAAAGTGCATTTGTCTATCAATCCGGCTAACACAATGGCTATCTATCCGGCTAGTACAAATGGGTTGTCAACTTCCAATAGATCTATTCACAAAATTCGCGTTCACTCGCAAGTGATTAATGGTTCATGATATGAGGGACTTTTCTTTGGCAGGGTGGTAACTTAGGCAATATTACTTAGCAATATCAAGGAAGCATACAAAAATATTTGTGTTCAGATTTATAGCATGTATCTCCCCACGGGATTTGAAAACATAGTAAAAGTGGGACTATGAACTCACCTTGGTAAATAGCAGTCAGATCACAAAATAGCTCAGACAGTGTTCAGCACCGGCACGCGACCTAGATTAGTAAGGTTTATTTTAGTTCTCAGTTTCAAGTTCAAGAATTCCAATTGTTTTAAAGAGTTCATGTTGGTGTTGCTGGTGTGGCAGCATTTAAGTTTAAAAACCATGTTTTTAATATTTGCAGATACTGGCTCAACGGAGTGTGCGGACGTACTAAAGAATAGAAATGGTGACACTTGATTTAAAATGATCGGAAAGGTACGCACGAAGGATAAGGATTACGAAATGTCGATGTGAACGATTCATAGGACGGTTGGTATTTAAATAATTGTGCGTGTGTATATACTTATATATATACTTATATATATATATATATATATATATATATATATATATATATATATATATATATATATATATATATATATATATATATATATATATATATATATATATATATATATATATATATGTGGAAAAATAAATGAAGTTGATATAAGTTTCACTATAAGGTGCTATAATTTGTGAGAAGATAATGTTTTGGAAAATAATAGTCTCGTTTTAAAATGTATGTTGTATTTATAATTTTATTTGAAACATATGTATTAACAATCCAATTTTTATGTTGCGATATTTAGTTATTGCCAAGCTTTATTGCATGTCGACGTCGAGTTTTTAAACAATAACAAGTTTATTAACATTAGTGTCGAGACCATTTTATTAATTGTAGTCGCACATAAATGTATATAAGTGACGCGAATATAATTGTCGAGTTATATTAAAAGGTGTGTCGAGGAGGGGGAATGGGCTGCAGCCCAAAATGGAATCGGTGAGACAGGCCAAGGCTGTTGGGCTTTGGTTTGACGTTAAAATGAACAAGAGACCAACAAGGAAACACTAATGGGCTGTTGCCTATTTTGTGTTCGGTAGCAGGAAAAGAAAAAGGATAGCTATCAGTACATGTTTTGCTTTCACCATTCCCTTCACTGGGAAGCTCAGGACCAGCACACAACATGTGATTTTGGCACTAGGAAATGCTCATATCCTACTGCTCCAAACTTCGAGTAGGGTTGGCGAGTGACAAGTGTTCGAAACAAAATTTGAGTCACTTGGGTGGGCGAAATTTGATCCCGTTGCTCACTGTGGAACTGAGCACCAAAGGAAAATATTATCGACACAATACAATGCTAACCACTTTTGGGATGAGTTCGCGGCTGGGGACAAAGTTCCTAGGTCACGCCATACTAGATCTTGAGTATTTAGGAGGTGCTTGAGTCGAGTACCACTCGACCCAACCATGAACACAACCACAACCGCGAGCATGTGCTAGAACAAAACGGCCAGAACTTACATTGTAGGACTTATGAACCTCACAAAATGGTTTAAAGATGGTATTTCTTTTAAGGCCAAAATGCAACCATCACTTTGAGCCTAGTTAGTGGCTGCCACAAAATGGCTTATGCCATGCCCATGCTAGGTCTTGTGCATCCAGGTGGTCCTTGAGTCGAGTACTACTCGACCCACCCACGAGTATAACCACCATCATGGATACAGGCTGGCACAAACTGGCAAAGACCCATGATCTAGAAACCTCCCTACTCGATCACAGCCTCGTTTTGAAAGTTAAAACGCTTTAAGGACATATACTCAAACACGTTGGGCGTATGTTTTGCACACAATGATTCGAATCATAAGGCTTGTGACTAAAACCCACGACTCAAGACACACAACACAGCCCGAACACATAAGATTTAGGCCTAACCAAATCATTACTTAAGCCATAGTCAATTTTTCTTTTATTTCAATGATTTATACCCGACTGTACGAATCGAGAACAACAAGGGGAACAAACTCTTCCAAAACTGAGCCAAAATTTATCTTATTATTAGTTTTTCATTTAATTCGAGCCACACTATAACATGAACATTGACCACTAATTCGAATGGTACAAAAATCATCACAGTAACATCATCATAACAACAACAAGGATACCGATTTACGTATTTCAATCATTTACATCAAATGAAAGTTTAATTGACACATAAGAGCAAGCTCATACTCGAATGAAACAAAGAATAAAATGGAAGAAAATATTTAGAACTCTTACAATAATGGATCGATTAACAGGAGACCGAAAAGAGATCAAGAGAAACCCAAATCCGATTCAAGCAAACCACACTCCTCTTTGTTTCTGAATACGCACCCTCCTAGAATTGATTACCACTTTACTATTTTGATTTGATAATTAGCTTTGAGTGTGTGTGGACTTGCTGTGAATCGATCGGATTATAACAAAGTAAACAAGGAAGGTTTGATTCCTTCTCTCTTCCTTATCAGTCGACCCTTAAGCCGATTATGGAAGTTGTCCCCTCATGGCTTCATCATCATCTAGTCACCTCTTGTACTCATATGTTGACTTCAGGATCTCGACAAGAAGACATGAATCCCAGCTGATACGTTAGGACCACCTGAACGGAGCTTGCTTGTCATTGTTCTGAGTCAGACCTGGGTTTACCAGGTGGTGGGGATGGTGATGACATTTTGGCTTCAGAAGGAGAGCGTGGGAGAGATGGATGAAAAGATGAGGCGTGAAATGTGAGGTGAGTAGGTTAAAAGGTAGGGTCGGTTTTATGTAAGGTTTTATTATTAGTAGTAGTATTTAGTGTATTAGGTGTACTTCGTATCCCGTTAAACTAGCGTGTAGATGCGTTAACTTGGTTTGATAAATATATGAAAATTACGTTTCTGAAAACGTCTTCATAGAGCTGATAAAAGAATAAAATTGGTGACTTTGATAACGATTATTACTCTTAAGCCATACTATCGCGGTGTCGGAATGCGAGCGAGCTATTCATGGTGAGTTCGAATTCGTTGGGGTGACTTGGTGATCGTTGCCATATATATATATATATATATATATATATATATATATATATATATATATATATGTAAAAAATTGGTATTATTCGGTGATTAACATTATTAATGACATGAGATTTTTACGAGGTATTACATATGGTTTTTGGCATGTTGCGCATAAGGACCGTAATTCGGAGTCTCACGGCCTAGACACTTCGGGAAGACCGGAACGGCAATTTTACAAAGTATCACACCATCGTTAAACGATACTATGATACTGGGGGGGACATGTTGGCGTATATAGCCGAATGGCTCAAATCCGAACGACCTCATAGGTCGTTCGGAATAATGGCCAACTCCAGACCAAGTATGTTGGCGTGTATAGCCGAATGGCTCAATCCGAACGGACCTCATAGGTCGTTCGGAATAACGACCGACTCCAGACTAAGTCAGACTACGGGCGTATATATCCGAACGGTTCAATCCGGACGAACCTCTTGGGTCGTTCGGACCAACGGTTATCTCCAGACTAAGAAGTCAAACCTAACATTAGTAGTATGCGTCAGAGACACAGGAACTATGGCAGACCAGGAAAAAAGACCTAAACAGAGTAAGTCCCCAGTTGCCGCTCAAAAAGGTCACCATCACGCTTGGACGTATCCGATGGAGACAAAAATAGGTCTCCTATATAAGGAGGAACAATCCTCAGTCAATGGTAACTTTTACTTCACACATAGTATTTAACTCACTACTCTACTTATTATCTTATAGACCGATACTCATTCTCACGCCGGAGTTTGGTCCTGGGGTCACACCCGGGGTGAGACTAACGCATTTATTATCTTAGCAGATATCCGAAGGGCTTGACAGCATCAAGACCGGAGGAGATCTTTAGGAATAAACCACCCCACAAAGAAATACTTAAACACCAGGGGTGTTTACGGGGTGTTTCGGTTCGGTTGGAAAATTTGATTATCCATTGAAGGTCATGTAGTTCATTTATTATCTGAAATCGAACTGTACTAGACGGGTAACCGGACATGCGATACCTTGAATACCCCCCATTGAGAGAGGTGAATCATGGGGCATTGACTCAGCTGATCCCCTCATTGTTTCCAGTTGGCTGGGGTTTCCATCACCTATATCTAGTTAATGAGAACTTGATTCATGGGATTTTGCCTTGGTTTGGGTCTTATCTATATTAACACTGTCCTGTACTGCTACTAAGCTAGATACAATAGTGTCAGCCCTTACCAAACTGTCAGAGGCAGCCTCATCTGCTACAATTGTCTGAGTAGAAGATCTGGGCGGAGGTACCACAGTCTCCTTTCTAGTTCTCCTCCTATATGTTTGTGAAATAATTAGAGGTTGTGATGATAATGGAGGTGATGGGACTCAACTAGGGTTGTTGATCCTTCACCCTGATTTGTTGCATCTTGAACAAGCATTGTATTAAACAGTGGTACTTCTATCCCATTGTAACCCTTAGAAGCCATTCTCATATTACTAAAAAGTTTTTGAGTAAGGCAAGGAGTTGGATAAACTGTTTTATGAGATAGAAGCAGATTTCTGTTTCTGTTCAAAAACATTTGAATAAACCTTGGATACATTAAAAACTTGTATTTGGTATCCACATTTTTCATCATACCATCAAACATCAATTTTGAAAAACTGAAAGTCCTGTTTGTGGCTAAACAAATCAGAGCCGTTTCAATATTGCTACTGAATTGCTCCTAAGCAGTTTTCTTTGGACTTAAACAGTGTAAGATGGTATGTATGAGAAATCTCCATTGTGGGGCAAATTGTCCTTTTTGAAAAGTTAGTTTATCATCATTTGAATCATACCCCATTCTGGAAAAAGTTTCAAAAATTTCAGTATTAGGCAAAGAACTAATACCATCATCATCTGTTAGTTTGAGATGTCTCCTAACAGATGAGTCAGTAATAGTT
The DNA here is from genome assembly GCA_021014915.2 of Artemisia tridentata subsp. tridentata. Classification (NCBI taxonomy): domain Eukaryota; kingdom Viridiplantae; phylum Streptophyta; class Magnoliopsida; order Asterales; family Asteraceae; genus Artemisia; species Artemisia tridentata. The sequence continues at coordinate 219,661,209 of CP139505.1, read as the reverse complement.
ATAGTTTTGCCATCAACTGTTGCAAATATCTCTTTGTCTCCATTATTAAGTGTATTGGCAGTAGCAGTCTGACAAAACTGTTTGATTTAAGAGACATAGATAGTAGGATTAACTGTTAGAGCATACCTGATATGGCAACCAGTTAGAAAATCCAATATCTGATGAAAACCATGACTTCCCTCTGTTTCTCCAAGAATGCAACCATGTTATGCTTAGCACAAAATTCCAAATTTGCCATTAAGATTGAGAAAAGTTTGATTAGAGTGTTGGGTTATGTTCGTTTATGAGAGAATTGTGTGTTTGGTAAAGCCAATTAAGATTTTATAGTTTATCACTTAGGGTTTTGATTGAGCCGACCGAAGAAATCGTTTCTTTTGATTAAAGAAAACTTATAAATTAAAGAAAGAAAGTAAGTTACCCAATTTAGGAAACCTATAAGTGATATAAGTGTTAAAAAATATCTCAACAACTATAATTAAAAAACGGTTATCACCCAAACAGCACTAACGGTTACCCAGAAGTACAAAATTTTAACCTAGCAGTACAAACTTTTTACAAAAACTTTTTCTCAGCAGTATTAACTCAATTTTCTTTTAAAAACAATACTGCACTCATACCTTTTGAAAGAATTGAGTGTAAAGGAAGACACTCAATCAATTTTGGTTGCATTTAACCTCTGGTTGTGTGAGAACCAATGTTTTCAGTATAAGTACTGCCTGTGATCAGATAGATTCATTAAAAGAGCCTTCTTGAGAGGGTTTCCAGCTCGTGGCGGATGTTACCTCTAACACAAATGTATTAGATTCACGTTTGCTCGTTGTTCTCTATACCAGATGTCCTTAGACTAACACACTATCAAATGATAGAATGGTAAAGAGTGAGTTAAATCAGTTACTATCTGACTAACTAAAAACCATCAATTCATGTTTATTTTGGTGTTGTCTTTAGAAGAATGTTTGTCATTATCAACTAGGGGAAGACATCCTCCATCAACAGCTTTTCATCAAAACAATCCACCATTTTTGCTTCTCACACAGCATCAATACCAATCATATTGCTTGCTTATCCTGCAAATGTTAGTCTAAAACCAAGAAAACACAATTCCAAGCATTTTCTTTATAACAGTATCAATTATGACTAACAGTTTTACTTTAGCAGTACTAATTTACACTAGCAGTATTAACTCAACATTCTAGCACTATCAACAACTAACAGTGTTAATCCTTTACAAAACTTTACAAAGACACAAAGAGATTAAAACTTTATGGATTTAGCATTTCAATACTTGTAACCAAGTACTGAAACCTTCCAACATCAAGACCTTTTGTAAGTAAATCTGCCCAAATGATCTAAAGTATTAAGTTTGGTAACATGACATCCAAATGGTCTCATGAAGCTTAGAGTTGGTTTTCTACCTCTAAAAAGTTCATAAGGTGTCTTATTGTGACGTTTTACTACTAATACCATGTTCTGCACATAGCAAGCAGTATTAACTGCTTCAGCCCAAAATGTAGTAGGTAACTTAGAGTCAGCTAACATGGTTCTAGCAGCCTCAATCAGTGTTCTATTTCTCCTTTTAGCAACACCATTCTGCTGAGGATTTCTAGCTACACTAAATTCCCTTTTAATACCTTTTTTATCACAGAATTCATTCATAACTCTATTCTTAAATTCTGTTCCATTATCACATCTGATTATCTTCACTTTCTTATCAACTAGGTTTTCTATCTCAGTAATAAAACTTTTAAGAATGCCAGTTGTCTCATCCTTAGTTGCTAAAAAGAGAACCCAAGTAAACCTGCTATAATCATCAGTGACAACAAGACAGTATTTCTTATTCATTATTCTACTCACAGAAGTAGGACCAAACAAGTCCATATGCAACATGAATAATGGTTGAGTAATAGAGTTTTGAACCTTGGACTTACAAGTGGCTTTGTGCTGCTTTGAGACAAGCAACACAAGTTTGATCATTTTCAAAACATTTTTAAGGTAAACCTCTTACAAGGTTATTCTTAACAAGTTTATTAATATTTTCAAAATTTACATGACCAAGCCTCCTATGCCATAGCATTGATTCATCCAATGTAGCCTTTGCAACAAGACAAGATAAACTCTCTTTATGAACAATCTTCTTCATATCAACACTATACATGTTGCTCTTTCTAGGAACTTTAAGTAATACATGACTCTCATCAGTCAACTTAAAGTCAGGAGCTAGAACAAAACATTCAGTTTCAGTAAAAAGAACACTGTTCTTTTTGTCACACATATGTGAGACACTAAAGAGAATAAACTTTAACTCTTGAACAAAGTACACTGTGGAAAACTAGAAAGGGGGGTTGAATAGTTTTTACCGTTTTAAACTTTTCTTCGCTTTGTTTACTTAACGTGATTTCAAAGTAAAGCAAACAATCAAGCAATATATAAAGCAAGCAAGGAAAGAAATGATCAAACCACACAACACGGATGTTTATTGTGGTTCGGCTACAAGGACTCTCTTCCTTGCCCTACTCCACTCCTCAAGCCTCTAACTCGAGAGTTTTTCTTCACTAAGAAACAAGCTCCCTTCTAGGCGTAGAAAACCTTTACATGTCGCTTACTCTTTATCCGGTACTAAGCTAAACACTGAGTTCTTTACAAGGGTACAACTACTCCCGTTGGTTCTTTAACAAGGGTACAACCACTCCCGTTGGTTCTTTAACAAGAGTACAACCACTCCCGTCACTCTATGTGTTTTGATATAGGATCCTACGAAAATCCATTATAATAATCCTCACTAATTAATAATAACCTAGCATCACTGTCTAATAAAACCCATTTTTACGGGGAAATTTAAACTTTCTCTTATTGTTATTCTTATGTTATCACGACATCTACCAAATAACAACACTAGTCACGACATGTATTTCGAAGACATAATTATAATCCACAAATCATCATTTTAACTAAAATCAAATTTCACTAGTTATGACTAATACTAATAAAGAAGTATACAAATCACATTTCATTAATTACATATTCCTAAACACTAATTGTATTTAAATTCCACTAACTATATTTTCTTTCCCTAAACTACAAACCGAATGGGCTGCTCCATTTATTCCAGGCCCAACACCACCATACGTTACACAAGCCCAACTTCAAAACTCAATTTCCCTTTTACCATTTCATGTGGAAATCGACTAGCCACACCCCTCCAAATACAGCCCTCGTTCTCATCATTCTCAAAAGCGACATGCCCATATTTTTGCAACACCTCGACCACCACCCACTAGACATTGAACATGCGAGATTACAGATTTAAACACAAAGTATTACTAGGATATTCGAAGCCAATTTGTTTGTCCCACTTCACACCCAAATCGTATAAACAAAATCTCAAAACACAACCATTTTTAAACCCGATTTTTCCTACACGTTTCTAAGGACCATATTAAATTTAGTGATGTTAAAAAAAGAAGCTAGCGCAGCAGTAGAGAAATGTGGCTCGCTAAACCCATTTATCATTTATTTAAAATACAAACCGAACACCTATAGCACCACAACACAAAGGATAAGGTTTATCTCTTTCATAAAATCTACCCAATATCTTAGTATGTCAGTAAACTACTTATGTGTCCATTTATCCACAGTATCACTCAATGATTGATGAGGAGAGTCAAGAGTCAATAAAAACGTGTGTAATTTTCTTACCTCTATATATACCACCTTCTTCAGCCCACCTTGCTCACTTCCCACCAATTTCATCTCTCACTAAACACCTTAGAAACCCAGAAAACATATGTCACTCATTTAGGAAATATCGGATAAGAAATAAACACGTTAAAACATGGTTCGAACTTAGTTAATAAACTGTATACTTCGTCCTTGTGACATTCTTATTTTATTTTCCATTTTTCCACCCTCATTTCATATGCATTTTACATTTTAGTTATGCATTATTTAGTATTCGTTATTTATTATAACTAGGAATTTAGCGATTCACTTTGCATATCATTTCAGCATATTTTGAGAAGATAATATTTTGAGTCGAATGACATAAGAATCAAGATAATATCATATATGATATTATATTTTTAACTTGAGGCATTTTAAGCATATCACACTCATATCACCGATCAAATCGTTATACGATTTCTCACATCACACTCACTGTTAGTAGTAAGTCAGAATCTTAGACTTCCCTTATATTCAGGTCTCGTATTGAAGAAGTTTCCGTGATCGTTTCCATAGATCTTATAATTCTATCTTGTCATATACGCTCCAGGTGAGTCGTGGCCCCTACTTTTAACACTTGTTTTAATAACACTTTTGGGGGAGATACATGCTTTAACTGTTTTAAGTTGCTTATATATATTGAAAACTCTCATGATTTACTCAAAATCATCAGCTATGCTTTACATATTTGAATCACCCTTTGAAAGGAATATATGCTCGCTTTATGTGCGAATTGCTTGCTTAGCTTAAACACTGAACTTAAAATATAACATTTCCAAACTACTTAATGTAACTTGATACTGAGATTCATTGTATGCATTCATATAACAAATGAATGAACTGGTAACTTTACTATGATATTTCTACATTTCACTAGAAATAATTGCCAAGACTAAAATTACGCATATTTCATGAACCCTGAAACCTATATTGCCTAAGTTTACTTTATTGCCATAAAGTCCCTCGATCATGAGCCATTAATCACTGCGGTGAGCGCGAATATAGTGAACAGCTTCGAAACCTGTTAGAGGCTGACGACCTATCCCACTAAATACTTTGACGGAATGCCTTATGGTTAGTCGTATTTAGTCGTGATGCACTATATTTGAGAAAAATAGGAATTGGCAAATCACCTATTACATGAGGGCTTAAACACCCATCAGTAACCCTGATGGGACACCGCCGTTTTATGGTAAATTGTTAACGTTTTGCGTGTCATGAGGCTTAGGGCAATATAACTTTATGAATATATGAATGTTTCATATATATTAGGATACAACTGTATTTAGTAACCACCACTCCACACTGATAGATTTCAGACACTAGATTAATATTTTCACTATGTGTTATGATTATGAATCATGTACTTGAACCTTAGTTGTTATCATATGTGACTTAATTGTGAATTCTACAAAAGACAACCCAAAATACTTGGTATATTGTTACTCCTAAAAGTTGACCCAACACATCATTTCGAGCATATAACAACGTAGCTCATTTTCATTTAAAAACTTGAAACTCATGATCACTTGAGATCATACATGAATTACTTGTGGATTTTATTCAACACAACTTGTTATTTAATGAAGAACTATTATTTATTTCAACAATCACTGTACACCTCTTAAAATCTATTGAAAGAAAGTTCTTTTCTATTAAACTCCACGAACTCACCAACCATTGTGTTGACGTTTTAAGCATGTTTATCTCAGGTAATAAACGGAGCAGGACAAGGCACGGAGCGGGCATCTTATACTCTGATAAATAAAATAGTGTAAAATCAAATATGTCATTCTTTCCAAATTACCATATTTTGCGGGATTTTCATAAAAGATATTTTTCCTTTACGCCAAAACTATTATTTTGAATGACATATAACTTTCAAAACGCCCCTTCCAGGCCGTTTTCTGAAATTTTAACTCGATCCTCACCGTAACACCCTAATTATTTTTCCGCTGCCACAAAACAAATTAGGGGGTGTTACAGATTGGTATCAGAGCCTCAGGTTATAGAGAACCAAATATTTTCAAACATCGAACTATAACCACACTTTCAAAATAAATGATTTTACACCTTATCATCTTATGCCTTCCGTGTCTGCAGACTGTCATGCTCAATACATTACCTATTAAGATTGTTTTATACTAATCTCTACATGCTCAATGTTTACTCTTCACACATCACACATCGTATTATTTCACACTCAATTTTACACCTTAAACGTATGAATACTCATAATTACTATTTTCGATTGTTACAGTAACATGTCTTCCATACCAATTGACATCGCTAAGACTACCCCTCCTACTACCCATGTATCACCTAGCTATCATATTACACCAGATACTGAAGATCCTTATGTACAAGTGTCACAACCCCAGCCCGACATAGAACTCACTCAGAAATCACCTCCGTCATCACCTACTCACTCACCTCCACGTCAGAAACTTAGGAGAGCAACTGAATCCTATTCAGATGAAGATTTGATTGGTGGCCAACCAACATTTGAATATGGACAGAGTTCACAACAAGAAATGACTTGGAAGAATGTTAACCTAAATTCTCCCCTACCCAATACCTCAGATTTCTCCATGCCAGATGTCCCAAACAATGTATCCTCACCCAAATCTCCTGACTACAATGTAGACACCCGTGACTCTATATGGATTCACCTTCACCAACACACCAGCATACTAAACGCTCACTCTGAACAGCTAAAAGAGTTACAACCATTACGATTCGAATGGTATGACCGTAACATTGATACCCTGTTTAAGAGGACCGATGCTGAGAGACGAGAAGTGTTTGGTTTAGGAGTGAATATTGGTAACATGAAAGACAATTACGAACAGGAACTTAGAAACTTGGATGCCAGAACCCGCTGTTTAGGTAGAGGTCATACCCAAACACACATTAGGATTGAAGACATTGAAAGAGCATTATGGTTGGCTAGAGACGCAGCAAGAACCCAGAGCCAAAAGATTGCAGCTTTGGAAAACATGTTAGCTAATCAGATGAATGTGTGCCAGGAACGTTTCTCAGCCATGGAAGCTGCACAACTGGATCTTGAGGCAGAAGTTAGACGTTTACGTCAGAGACATAACTGATCTTAAGTATCATTGTTGTACTCAATAAACCAAATAGTTTTGAGTTAGTATTTCATGTATTCGCAATAATTCTGTAACTCTCAGAAATTGTAATCGACTTTTAAGCTATGACAGTCTTGTTCTATTTTATTGTTCTGTTGTAAACAAACTCCTTACACCAAGCCCTAGTATAGTGATATAAGTACAAAGAGTCATGCAGAATTTCACCAATTATTACTCTTTTAGGTAAACAAATAACCTACGTAAATCAATAAGACATTAATAAAAGACCTTGTGTTGGTTGTTTTGCAAAAATCGATCAAACAAGTTATTAGAGTTATGTCGATTTTGATGATTGTATTCAAACTTACTACGACATTATCGGTGATTGTACATTAAATGTACCACAACTAAACAATAAACCATAGAAATTCCAAGAGCAAATATTCAAAAGAGAACTTGTTGAATGAAGAGGAAGTTGTTGAACTTCAGCTTTTGTAAAAGAATCCGTTTGTTCCTTAACAATCCCATATCAAGAAATGATCATTATTTTACAATGCTACACAGACACATCGTATTTCTATGACCTTCAGTTGGTTTTGATTTTGTATTGAGATCACATTGTTAGCAATAATATGCAAATACCTTATTATTTGGAATTATTCTAATGATAAAGTGAATACTAAATCAGTGTTTCTTGTTGTAGTCATTGAAGATGGCCAACATGAGCAACACCCATACCCCCTCAGCACTTACCACAACCATGACTCCTAAAACCATCAGGGAATTTGAAAACAATATCATTACAGTGGTACATGAAGTGACTACAATAGTTCATCCAAAAAACAACGACATAGACAAGAAAGAGAAAAGGATGGCTATACCTTGTAGAGACAACCATGAAAGTTTCATGGGACGTAGGCCAGTTCACCTAAAGGATTCAAGAAATATGACTAAACCTATCCGCACATGTGCCCAAAGAATTAGGCAAGATTTTGCACTTAAGAAAAATAACCAAAAGCGAAAACTCAAGAAGAAAAGAACCTTTATCCTCAACGAATGCGAATTTCACAACGACATCTGTACCCGAAATCACCTACAAGATCGCATCGACTACCATCGTCAACAAAGGTCCAGACAAGAAGTTGGAGAGAACAACCTAACAACCCTTACTACTAGGGACAACTACCATGGAAAGCAGCCTTTGTGTCAGAAATGCAAGATGCATCATACCGGACAATGCATTGCAAAATGCGGGAAATGCCGGAAAACAGGCCACAAGACAAGAGATTGCAAAGCCATGGAAGGAAATGAGCAACCCTCGTCCATAAAATGCCACGGATGTGGTGGAATGGGGCATTACAAGAGTCATTGCCCAAACTACAATGTCACCTGGAAGTCCAAGATTGATGCAAGAAAATGAAGACTCGTTAAGAGACTTCAATAGTGTCGAGAAATGACACCTATGTTAAGCAGATGAATGGATTCCTGCTGTGAAATAAATAAACTCTAGTCTAGAACTATCTAAGTTGTATTTCCGTTTGTACTTTGCCTTAAGTTTGATGGATGTAACCTAAGTGCAACAACTATCGTTCTACCGTATGAATCTTTACCTTGTAATATTTCCATGATAATTATGATCTATGTCTATTTCCATTTCTATTCCACCCTTACTATTCATAGTTGATATGTAACAATACCTTGATATCACCCTAGGAATTTGACTAAATACCATATCTGATCAAACAATAGACTAATACCACATTGTAAGAAATCCTCACCTAAAACCTAAGTTTATACCTAGAATATCCAAATGTCACTTTAGAAATTCCTGACTTATCATGGGAATATGAACAAAAACTTTCTAATTCTTTGGAAAATAATCAGAGGGTGTCCGACTGTGTGACGAAACCATTATAATTGAACCATATAAAACTTTTTGAAGAAACATAAATACCATAATGACTGAATCAAGCGTTACATCATTTGGTCCTCAATTATACATAGCCTAGCTACCTATGTATAATTTAGGAAGAATCATATTATAAATGGAACAGTTATCTTTTCGAAGTTTTTAATAACAATTTTCATTCCAAAAAGACGGAACCTCGAGACAAAATAATTTGTTCATAAACCTTACTTTTAACCAACCCCAGTCAGATCTGCACTTATTACTCATTACTCTATTATACGAAGTCGAGAAAATTACAAATTTAGAAACTATAAGAACTCACAACAATATGTGGAAAATACAAATAACATAAATTTTATTAGAACCCATGGAAGTTAATACATAACGAAATGATTAACATCGGAAGTGCTAATAGTACAATAAACACAATACAAGGCATAGAGTCTTCAATAGGTTGGCCCGCCATAGCAACAAAAACCACCACCAACCCAACGATAGCAAGAGCCACCACAGGATGAAGCACCTTGATTATTCTGGAAGAGGAATAAAAGCGAACCATTAAAAACAATAACTAAACATAAAGACAAACGAGATTTTATTCCACATTCATTAAGAGTTACATCGACACACAACTAAGATACATTCTAAACACACTAGCTCGAGATCCTCACCCAAAAACTTATCCACGTTAATCGCTAAGATTGTGAGGGGAACGATGAACACCAGAGATGCGATAAAGTAGTCGGAGTTTTCGTCGGGAAGAAGGCCAGATAAACGGCGACAAGGACGATGTACACAGTGGCGATAACAATGGCGATCGCGGCATGGTATAAATTTTTTTTGGGAGAGATGAAGTAAGTGAAAAAGGTGAAGTGGGGAGGAAAAAGGGGAAAAGTAAATAGGGTATTAATAGGGAAAAACTAGCCGTTATTTTACTATTCACGATCATTAAAATTTCAAATCACTACCATTAAAAATCCACTAGTCTCGACCGATAAAACACTAGACATTTAGTGTTAAATATTTCCTACTCTCGACCGTTATTTTCACTATTCGTAGCCTATGAATTAAATTGTTGACCAAACATTCAAATTCATTTCGTCTAGTATGAATAAATCTAGTTGAATCTCGCCTCTTTGATATTCAAATAAGAAATCTCTCGACAACATCTTCCATAAACTCTCATTCCTGAACACCACATTTTTCAACACCTATCACGGACTGAACTTCGGGACGAAGTTCAAAATTGAGGGGTGGATACTGTAGGATTCTACGAAAATCCATTATAATAATCCTCATTAATTAATAATAACCTCGAGTTACTATCAAATAAAACCCATTTTTACGGGGAAATTTAAACTTTCTCTTATTGCTATTCTTACGTTATCACGACATCTACCAAATAACAACACTAGTCACGACATGTATTTCGAAGACATACTTATAATCCACAAATCACCATTTTAACTAAAATCAAATTTCACTAGTTATGACTAATACTAATAAAGATGTACACAAATCACATTTCACTAATTACATATTCCTAAACACTAATTGTATTTAAATTCCACTAACTATATTTTCTTTCCCTAAACTACAAACCGAATGGGTTGCTCCATTTATTCCAGGCCCAACACCACCATACGCTACACAAGCCCAACTTCAAAACTCAATTTCCCTTTTACCATTTCATGTGGAAATCGACCAGCCACACCCCTCCAAATACAGCCCTCGTTCTCATCATTCTCAAAAGCGACATGCCCATATTTTTGCATCACCTCGACCACCACCCACTAGACATTGAACATGCGAGATTACAGATTTAAACACGAAGTATTACTAGGATATTCGAAGCCAATTTGTTTGTCCCACTTCACACCCAAATCGTATAAAAAAAATCTCAAAACACAACCATTTTTAAACCCGATTTTTCCTACACGTTTCTAAGGACCATATTAATATTTAGTGATGTTAAAAAAAGAAGCTAGCGCAACAGTAGAGAAATGTGGCTCGCTAAACCCATTTATCATTTATTTAAAATACAAACCGAACACCTATAGCACCACAACACAAAGGATAAGGTTTATCTCTTTCATAAAATCTACCCAATATCTTAGTATGTCAGTAAACTACTTATGTGTCCATTTATCCACAGTATCACTCAATGATTGATGAGGAGAGTCAAGAGTCAATAAAACGTGTGTAATTTTCTTACCTCTATATATACCACCTTCTTCAGCCCACCTTACTCACTTCCCACCAATTTCATCTCTCACAAGACACCTTAGAAACCCAGAAAATATATGTCACTCATTTAGGAAATATCGGATAAGAAATAAACATGTTAAAACATGGTTCGAACTTAGTTAATAAACTGTCTACTTCGTCCTTGTGATTTCATTCGAACGCCACTGCCATCTTACCACCTCTCTTTCACCTCTCCCACTTTATACCACTCACATCTCACTCCCTCTCACTCACAAAATACTCTTAAAAAGCCAAGAGCCTTCTATGACAACAAGGAAGATTTGTCGACTAAAGAAGGGTTACAAATATACACACGTATAAAGTTGTGCAACGAAGTGGGTTGCCTTCTTTGTGTTTCGTTCATCCTCTCACGACTCTCTACCACCTTCAAGGGTGTAGTAAGTGCCTTAAAACCCATCTCTATTCCATTGTGCACGCTAGTTTAAGAAGTCACCATGCATCATTTCATCATCTCACTCGATCGTATATATTGACACTTAGTTATTTTACATGCATCATTTTAAGTAACCCACATCATGTGTCGAAAGCTCACATCATTTTCATGTTTAAGATATCACGCCATGTATCACTTTGTTTCCCACTCAAACGTATAACATCTTAATATTTTGAAAACACAGTAACTCGTTTAGAACCATGTAAAATGACAAACTCATTCTTGTGAGGTTTTAACAATCACATGCATACCACACGCATGCCTACATGACCCATTTAAACATCACTCGAACGTATAAAAACCTTACATCCCACGTACAAATTAAAGGCTAAAATATATGCTAAGTGTTTGGTCCATTTGAAACAGCCCAAGACGCCTAGAACATAAGTCCTTAACTCACAATCTAACCTAATAACCATGTCATATTTTTACACGACCTATTAAACCACACTACTAGCTACACTTTTCGTATAAACAACTCATGGAAATACTTGTGTTTCAACCACTAAAAACAGCCAAGTTGAATCGCAAAAATCGTTTTCAAAAACAACAAAAACTAGCGAAGTGGGTTTTATAACCCACTGAACTGTTTTGTAAGCTATGAATAATCTGACTTTTTGGCACTTTAATATATGAAATGAGATGTAAAAAGTAGATGTTTGAACTTACCCAACTCACCTCAACGTGTACAAATCAAAACGTGTTATCGGGCTTAGTTATGTAGCTCGTTAACAGGCCCATTAGTAAGAAAATAAGCTACTAGCCGAATAAGCTGTTAAAATAAGCTTCATTTATCTTAAATATAACATATAAAAAGTCGCCCATCTTTTTCCCATAATATTTACACTTTTGGACTAAAAATGAAACGCGATCTAACTTGAGGGACTAAAATTGCCAACCTGTGAAACTTATGGACGAAAGCTGTGAAAACAGTTTATAGAGGACTTAAATTGACATATCATTGAACTCCAAGCTTTATATGGACATATGGACAAATATTGGACTATTATGGACTATGGACTTAACCGAGGACTAACGATGTGACGCAAGCGCAGTTAGGGCAAAAAGTATAAAATCTGGAAAGAACAAGGATCAACTATTTCCACTTGAAATTCTTATTTTATTTTCCATTTTTCAACCCTCATTTCATATGCATTTTACATTTTAGTTATGCATTATTTAGTATTCGTTATTTATTATAACTAGGAATTTAGCGATTCACTTTGCATATCATTTCAGCATATTTTGAGAAGATAATATTTTGAGTCGAATGACATAAGAATCAAGATAATATCATATATGATATTATATTTTTAACTTGAGGCATTTTAAGCATATCACACTCATATCACCGATCAAATCGTTATACGATTTCTCACATCACACTCACTGTTAGTAGTAAGTCAGAATCTTAGACTTCCCTTATATTCAGGTCTCGTATTGAAGAAGTTTCCGTGATCGTTTCCATAGATCTTATAATTCTATCTTGTCAGATACGCTCCAGGTGAGTCGTGGCCCCTACTTTTAACACTTGTTTTAATAACACTTTTGGGGGAGATACATGCTTTAACTGTTTTAAGTTGCTTATATATATTGAAAACTCTCATGATTTACTCAAAATCATCAGCTATGCTTTACATATTTGAATCACCCTTTGAAAGGAATATATGCTCGCTTTATGTGCGAATTGCTTGCTTAGCTTAAACACTGAACTTGAAATATAACATTTCCAAACTACTTGATGTAACTTGATACTGAGATTCATTGTATGCATTCATATAACAAATGAATGAACTGGTAACTTTACTATGATATTTCTACATTTCACTAGAAATAATTGCCAAGACTAAAATTTCGCATATTTCATGAACCCTGAAACCTATATTGCCTAAGTTTACTTTATTGCCATAAAGTCCCTCGATCATGAGCCATTAATCACTGCGGTGAGCGCGAATATAGTGAACAACTTCAAAACCTGTTAGAGGCTGACGACCTATCCCACTAAATACTTTGACGGAATGCCTTATGGTTAGTCTTATTTAGTCGTGATGCACTATATTTGAGAAAAATAGGAATTGGCAAATCACCTATTACATGAGGGCTTAAACACCCATCAGTAACCCTGATGGGACACCGCTATTTTACGGTAAATTGTTAACGTTTTGCGTGTCATGAGGCTTAGGGCAATATAACTTTATGAATATATGAATGTTTCATATATATTAGGATACAGCTGTATTTAGTAACCACCACAACACACTGATAGATTTCAGACACTAGATTAATATTTTCACTATGTGTTATGATTATGAATCATGTACTTGAACCTTAGTTGTTATCATATGTGACTTAATTGTGAATTCTACAAAAGACAACCCAAAATACTTGGTATATTGTTACTCCTAAAAGTTGACCCAACACATCATTTCGAGCATATAACAACGTAGCTCATTTTCATTTAAAAACTTGAAACTCATGATCACTTGAGATCATACATGAATTACTTGTGGATTTTATTCAACACAACTTGTTATTTAATGAAGAACTATTATTTATTTCAACAATCACTGTACACCTCTTAAAATCTATTGAAAGAAAGTTCTTTTCTATTAAACTCCACGAACTCACCAACCATTGTGTTGACGTTTTAAGCATGTTTATCTCAGGTAATAAACGGAGCAGGACAAGGCACGGAGCGGGCATCTTATACTCTGATAAATAAAATAGTGTAAAATCAAATATGTCATTCTTTCCAAATTACCATATTTTGTGGGATTTTCATAAAAGATATTTTTCCTTTACACCAAAACTATTATTTTGAATGACATATAACTTTCAAAACGCCCCTTCCAGGCCATTTTCTGAAATTTAAACTCGATCCTCACCGTAACACCCTAATTATTTTTCCGCTGTCACAAAACAAATTAGGGGGGTGTTACACTATGTGTTTTGAAGACTAAAATACTAACCGAACTTTACTGAATAAAAGGTATAACAATGATGTGTGAACACTAACAAATCACACAGTATCTAACTAATAAAACTTGCAACAGTAAGTATGTTGAAGCTTGTATGCTTGATCTTCTTTGCTACAAAAGTGAGATCAATAAGAATGAAATGAATGAATGATATGGGTTTGTGATGTACAAATGAATGAATATATAATTTAGGCTGTATGAATGATGATTGTGCTTGAATAATCAGCTTGCTATTTATAGGCAAAACTGACCAAACAGGCGGCGAATTTGGCGGATCCAAAATATGAGATCCGCCCATATACTGGTTTGGTTCCGCCGGGACATGCCAGCTAAGATTTTAACAAATCTTTTCATATCTTGCCATATCTACCAAAGTCAACTTCTTTGCTTCAAGATCTTAACAAGATATCTTACAAATCCTAAAGATATCCTAAAGATATCAAAATGAGGTATGCCATGATGTCATGTTAAATTTATATTTTAAGAAATAAAATTAAACATGTAAAAGTATATATGTATGCAATGTAATTCCTAGTGATCATGTAATGAGTAAATGTGTTTTAAAAGACTTGTTACTATAAATGCAAAAGACTTTAACTTATATCTATGCTTTGCTAAAGATAAACCTTATAATTGTCATTAACAAAATAAAGCAAAGATCGTAAAATATAAATAACGTTTTTAGGACAATATTTGTATTAACAATCTCCCCCTTTTTGTTGATGACAAAACATAAAGTTTATTTTTAAGCAATGGAATAAGTAAAGTGAATTTCTTTTAAAAATATAGATTAAGTTAGTTTTATGCAAGTTTTAAAAACCATTTTAAGCATAAAAGTATGTACTGTGATGTTCACAGTGATGTGTGAACTTAATCCTATCTCCCCCTTTTTGTCGAAACAAAAAGAAGATATGCGTAGCGGAATGTGGTGAACATTTCTTGGTTATTACTTCCCCTAAATTGGAGTATCAAGATTGTTTCAATGATTTTGAGAACTTAAAGCTCCCCCTTGGATTATACTCCCCCTAATTGGAGTTCCAAGTTCATGATGCACGAATGAACCTACAAAACAAAGTTAGTGTATGATATTCTCCCCCTCGATGTATACTCCCCATTGCTAGGGTACCAACGTATACATTTCAAGGATGAGAAATGCTACAAAATAATGAGTTAGTACATGATATACTCCCCCTCAATCTATACTCCCCGTTGTTGGGGTACCAACGTATATGATTCAAGGTTGAGAAAAGCTACAAAACAAAGGTTAGTTGTGAATAATTCCAACCAAGTAGCATAATGCATATGTATAGGTCAACCAAGCATGATAGTTCCACCCATTTGACTTTAAAAAGTCAAAAATACGTGTCTGATCAAAAATGCATCTAAGTACAAGTGGTCAAATCATTATGAGAATTCAAACCAACCATACAATAATGTTAGTAAATCAAACAAACCAAGATATTATGCCAAATAGTGATCACCCACAAGCATAAATATAACATCCATTCATTGAAAATTTGTTTGTGACATAAGTCACAAAACATGATGTTACAAACAAGAAAATAACCTAAACAAATCCTAAAAAATCCTAAAAGTTCCTATAAAAGGAAACTAGGAAGAAAAAGTTGCCTATTGCGGAGAATGGGAGATCGCATTTAGGCGTTCGAGAATATGGTTCAAAATGAACCTCATCTCGTTTTGAAGCTCATGGACCAAGATGTTGGTCCTTTGAGCCAAATGAGCCGTTCTTTCGCACATAGAGCAACCATGCCTTGGAAAGTTGGAAGGAAGAGTGGGCTCATTGTTTTGTGGTGGTGGTGGTGGTTGGTTGTTTGATTGTGGAGGTGGTGGTTGGTTGTTTGTTGTTGTTGGTGGTGGTTGGTTGTTTTATGATGGAGTTAAGCAAGATGGATTGAAGATCCATGGCTTCTCCAAGGAGGGAATTCACCATATTGGAGAGAGCATAAAGGCGGGTGAGTTCCTCGTTGATCTCTTCATTGGTTTGTGGTTCATTGATCCACATTACCTCATCAATGGCAATGAGTGTGGATGTGGGTGAGAGGGGTTGAGGTTGTGGTTGTGAAAACTTTGTAACATCCTAGATCTCGAACCCCCCGCTCTGATACCATTTGTGAAAACTTTGATAAAGATTGAGCACGCACTTAATATAAGTTTTCTGAACCGTTTTTGGACTCTAGGTTGTTTAGACCTTGATCTAGGGAAAACTATGATAAGCACAATGATAATATTGGCGGAATATTCAAATGAAAGAATCAATACTATCACAACAAGGTTTTGTCAAACTTTCTCTTTGTTATAAAATCAGCCCCAATGCTATGTGATCAAATATAGCACGATTATACTCTAATCAGGGATCAAAGATCCTTGAGGCTAAACAAACCTAAAAACATCAGACCCCTTGTCTGATGTTCCCACACACACTCACTGTTTGATGTTTTACATTTGTAACACATTTTGTGTTTTGAGTTCTAAGCACAGTAAAACACTCTGGTGATTAACTTCTAACCACACTGGTGACTTCACAAAAACACTCTAGTGAAGCACACTTAACTTCTAAGCTAAGATCTCCCTTTTATAGAACAAAGGAGATCATTACAAAGTTTGATAAGTCTTGTCTACTACTTGCTTGTGTGTGTCAGTCATTAAGATACAACATGTATCTGTGTTTACAACTTGTTGACTGAACACATATGAAAGATATTATCTACCGTATATAATTGACTCTTATACACAAAATATATTTTTCATTCTTATCTATTAAGCAGTAGTATGAGTCACTCAGTTATCCTCTCAGCAGTAGCTTCTTTGCACTAGCAGTACTAACTGCTGCCTTCTTTGCACCAGCAGTACTAACTTAAGTTAGTACCGCTCGTTATAACCTGAGCAGACTTCAACAATACACTAGCAGTAGAATAAAATACTCTAGCAGTAGAATCTTTTATGCCTAGCAGTAGAATCTACTTGGTGTATTTTGCTTATCATTTCAGTAATCCTTATGTTTCATTCTTCTTGTTTTTTATCATCAAATCTATGAAATATATAAAACCCAACATAGAGTAATAATCTACTATTACCAAAGTATAGAAGTTTCCTCCATAACTTTGTATAGCAGATGGACCAAACAAATCCATATGTAACAATTCTAGACATCTAGAAGTAGACACCATGTTTTTAGCCTATTGGCTATTATGAACTAGTTTCCCAATTTTGCAAGCATCACAAAAGTGTTGGTCATATTTCAACTTGGGTAGGTTCCTAACGAGTTCCTTAGATGATAAGGATTGGATTAATCTCATATTGGCGTGACCTAAGCGTCTATGCCATAGAGTTGAGTTTTCGTCCAAAGAAGTGAGACAAAGTTTGTCTTTAGGTGTTTTGTCTAATTTCATAACGTAAACGTTATTCTTTAAAACACATTTTCCTACTGTTATACCGTCTTTAAGTATTTTACTTCCATTTTCACTAAAAAGGACGTTATACTTTTTGCGGCACAATTGACTAATACTAAGCAAGTTAAATCCTAAATTATCTACATGAGCAACATCATCGATAGAAAGAGAGTCATGAGAGATTGTACCTTTTCCGATGATTTTGCTTTTAAGCTTGCTACCGAATGTAACATTACCTCCGTCGTACACTTGGTAGGTTGAGAAAAGGCTTTTGTTTCCCGTCATGTGTCTTAAACACCCACTATCTTTAATCCACTCATCTGGTTCTAACTCAACTTTTAAGCACACCTCTTCTGAGTCATGAGCCATGAGAGCAACTTCGTCGTTCTTAGGCTCGTCGTCATCACCTTCACTGTCACTCCAAGCTCCACTAACAAATGCTCTTTGAGACTTGTTCTTTGGAGGCTTTGGACATTCTCCTATTAGGTGTCCGGAATCCCCGCACCTAAAACACTTCCTATCCATTTTTCCTTTCCTATCATCACGGTCTTTCCGGAAAGATTTCTTTTCTTCACGAGGTTGTCTTACGAACTTTCCTCGTCTCCTAAAGAACTTTTTGAAATCTTTAATGGCCATAGCATACTCTTCGTCTTCGCTACCTGAACTAGACTCTTCATCATCACTTGATTCTACCCTAGCTTTTAAGGCACTTCATCTTCTCCTTTTTGCCTTTAACTATTTCTGAGTCTTTTTCCATCACCATCTCGTGAACTTTGAGATTTTCGTTGAGCTCGTCAAGTGTCATGCTTGAAAGATCCTTGGATTCTTCAATAGCCGTCACTTTTGTTCTCCACTTCGGATGAAGTGCTCTAAGAAATTTCCTGACAAAGTTTTTACTAGAAAAATATTCGTCAAGTGCTTTAAGAGAAGTAATTATAGTATTAAACCTAGCAAAAGCACTATCAATGGTCTCATCTTCAGAGATAACAAATTGTTCATATTGTTGAACAAGAAGATCAATTTTGTTATCTTTGACTTGTGAGTTCCCTTGATGAGTGATAATCAATGATTGCCAAATATCCTTAGCCGTTTTACACATAAAAACTCTTTCATATTCTTTCTTAGGTAAGGCATTATAAAGCATCATTTTGGCTTTATTATTTTTGGCAATCAACTTCTTTTGCTCATCACTGTGACGAGTAAGAGAAGTACCCTCATCCCGACCACCTGATATATTTGATATAGGTTTATTATCACCTTCTACAATAATATACCACAAATCTATATCATTTGACTTCACATAAGTTTCAAATCGATTTTTCCAATATATAAAACTATTTGGTTCAAATAGTGGTGGTCTTTGCATAGATTGCCCTTCTTTGAAGTTTTCAAAATCCATTGATCGTTTCAAGTTTTAAAATACAATATACTTTGAAAATCTTGAGTAACGTAGCTCTGATGCCAATTGTGGAAAACTAGAATGGGGTTGAATAGTTTTTACTGTTTTAAACTTTTCTTCGCTTTGTATACTTAACGTGATTTCAAATTAAAGCAAATAATCAAGCAATATATAAAGCAAGTAAGGAAAGAAATGATCAAACCACACAACACGGATGTTTATAGTGGTTCGGCTACAAGGACTCTCTTCCTTGCCCTACTCCACTCCTCGAGCCTCTAACTCGAGAGTTTTTCTTCACTAAGAAACAAGCTCCCTTTTAGGCTGAGAAAACCTTTACACGTTATCCGGTACTAAGCTAAACACCGAGTTCTTTACAAGGGTACAACTACTCCCTTTGGTTCTTTAACAAGGGTACAACCACTCCCGTTGGTTTTTTAACAAGGGTACAACCACTCCCGTCACTCTATGTGTTTTGAGGACTAAAACACTAACCGAACTCTACTGAAAAAAAGGTATAACAATGATGTGTGAACACTAACAAATCACACGATATCTAACTAATAAAACTTGCAACAGTAAGTATGTTGAAGCTCGTATGCTTGATCTTCTTTGCTACAAAAGTGAGATCAATAAGAATGAAATGAATGAATGATATGGGTTAGTGATGTACAAATGAATGAATATATAATTTAGGCTATATGAGTGATGATTATGCTTGAATGATCAGCTTGCTATTTATAGGCAAAACTGACCAAACAGGCGGCGGATTTGGCGGATCCAAAATATGGGATCCGCCCATATACTGGTTTGGTTCCGCCGGGACATGCCAACTAAGATTTCAACAAATCTTTCCATATCTTGCCATATCTACCAAAGTCAACTCCTTTGCTTCAAGATCTCAACAAGATATCTTACAAATCCTCAAGATATCCTAAAGATATCAAAATGAGGTATGCCATGATGTCATGTTAAATTTCTATTTTAAGAAATAAAATTAAACATGTAAAAGTATATATGTATGCAATGTAATTCCTAGTGATCATGTAATGAGTAAATGTGTTTTAAAAGACTTGTTACTATAAATGCAAAAGACTTTAACTTATATCTATGTTTTGCTAAAGACAAACCTTATAATTGTCACTAACAAAATAAAGCAAAAATCGTAAAATATAAATAACGTTTTTAGGAAGATATTTGTATTAACATACACATCTTCAAAATCAAGCTTACCAGTCCTGATTGTACATTTACCAGTAATTCTACCTCCTCTTGCTCCTCCCCCAAAGGCAACATATCCTCCATCAAATGCTTTGGAATCTGTGAGGTAAGACATGTTCCCTGTCATGTGCCTAGAGCATCCACTGTCAAAATAGCATTGATATTCTTCTTCTTCTTGTTGTGGATGTCCCTGTACATAAAATAAAGGAAATTAATTTCCTTTGGGGACCCAAGCCATTACTGACTTGGATCTGCCTCGTGCATCAGTGTAGTTATATTTCTTCATGATAATTGATGCACTATTGGGTTTGGTAGGTCTCCAAGCCCCACATGTTGAGGCCTTAACAACATTGCCTTTATTGACCCTAACAGCATTTATAACTCCTGAACTTTGCCTAGCAGTACTAACTGCTGGCCTAGCAGTGTTAACCTTTTGGCCAAATTTCCTGTTAGTTAGTGTTGTTTTATTATAAAAGGGCCTTTGTACAGTTTGTTGTGCTGATTTAGAAAAACATGATGTTGGTTTATGATCCGTGCTAAAGTATATATATAATATCAGACGGATATGCGTGATACGCGGGAAATGACAAATCAACCTTTTAGGAAAAAGGTTAACTTACAAAACCCGTGAATACGATATGTGTGATACCGGGCAAGTGATCACCCGGGTCGTGTCCCAGCGAAGCGTGAATCGAGGATTTCGTTTTTGGTTTGGAATTAAAGTGCTTGATGATTGGATTTTATATTTTTGATTTTTTTTACTTCTAATGAGATATGGGAAACAAATTTACAAAGAAAAATTAAACATAAGACAATTTACGCTAAAAACGCAAATCGTGAATCTAAAAACGAGCTTAAAAACTAAAACCTTTAAAAATTAACCCTACAAGTTCAAATTTATTTTTTCTAAATCCTAAATGATAAAAGAAAATTTTAGTAAAAAGAATTATATTTGTTAGGATTGTTCACACGGTTAAGGTGGTTAAACCTTACGTTCTTTGTGTGTATGATATATTGAGTTAATATGATTAAGAATGCGGAATCTACTTAATCACACTTAGAAGGTTATTTGTGATGGAAATGGAATGGTTGTGTTTGTTATATGACAAGGAACAATGAAAGATTAACACCAAACGATTCAATATTATTAATGATAATAATACGAGTGATCTTGAAATATCACTAGGGTTACAACCTTGAATCTTATGTTCTTACAACTTGTGATATTCTTGTGTTTGTTCTATGTCTTAACAGTTATGAGTTCTAAAATAATAATAACACTAATATCGACTCATGCACTCATCTACACATAATATCGAGACTAAGATCTTCTTTTATAGTCCAAGAAGATCTTTACAATATTGCTTAAAGTCTAGTCGAACTACTTGCTAACTTATCTTGAATGTGTCAGTACATAAGATACAACATGTATCTGTGTACACAACTTGTTAACTAAGCACATGGGGTAAGATATTATCTACCGTATATTGTTGACCAAAATACAAATAATATCTTCTTATCCACTTAGCAGCAGAATGTACAATAGCAGCAGCAATGAGTTATTGCTAGCAGCAGGATCAAGTACACTAGCAGCAGGATCAACGGCAGCAGAATGTTAAGCCTAGCAGCAGAATCATTTATCGCTAGCAGTAGAATCAAATGTTCTAGCAGCAGGAACAAACATTAACAGCAGGAACCAAATGCACTAGCAGCAGAATCACACTTAGAGTATTTCTTTGATTTGAACCCGATATTAACCTTCTTGAATATTTAATTCCCAACAATCCTCCCCTAAACATGTGAATCCATTTCAACATGTTTCTGAATTAAATTATGGATTGTGAAGATCTTTCAAACACTTCTGTTCTTCAAGAATGAATATCTTTCTCAGTAATTCATCTGCTTTGTTCTTTGACTTTAACAATATCAACACATTGCTCCAATCTTGGACTAAAAGATGGTGCAATTTCCTTGGATGGAGGAATTATAAGAGGCAATGATGCTGTGTATCTTGGATGCTTGTTTCAACAAGTGAAATCATCTATCAGCATGCCTTTGCAAGAGATGAACAAACGTGGTAAACTGAAATTGAAACTTTTCTTCGTTTGACCTAGATAGAACTTTCTCCTTTGGAATGTTCTTGTCATTTTCAACCTCCATGTCATCATCTTGTATGCTCTTGTCTTCTCCTTCCATAAATTGGGTTTATCTTCCTTTCTTGGGCTTTTATTTCCTCCCCTGAAGCAAATAAAATTTTATCCTCCCCTGTTTGGAAGATCTCACTATGTACCAAAATATATCTTTCCTTATCATCTGATCCATCATTTAGAACTTGTTGTCAGACAATGTTGTACATGAAGCCATCAATTCCTTAAGAGTTTAAGTTGCTGCCCTCATCACTTCTAGGTGTGTTAACTCCTATGAGAGGTGAATCAGTGGAAATTTGATTCATGGTCCATCAATGGATGGTTTTTGTGAATCCTTTGAAAATCCTTGTTTAAGAAATTGTTTGACTTAGCAGTATGTTCATGATTTTAGAATTGAAAAATCATACTGCTTTCAACCATTTTGAAGGGATTAAGTGTATAACAGACACTTAATCAAAATTTTGGTTTAAAGCAACCTCTGGTTGTGTGAGAACCAATGTTTTCAGTTATCTTAATAACTGCCTGTGTGAAGATAAACTCATTCAAAGAGTTTTCCTGACAGGGTTTCCAGCTCATAGTAATTGTTACCTCTAACACAAGTGTTAGATTCACTTTTACTAGCTGTTCTTTCTATCAGATGTCCTTAGACTTGCACATTATACTTAAAAGTATAAAATGATAGAAAGTGAGTTGCATCAGTTACTATCTGATCAACTAAGTCATAAATTCAATGTGAAATATCATAACTAGGTTTCAAGAAAGAAGTTTTAAGGAGTTTTAAATTCCTAAACTTAGTCCATCATAAACCTAATATGTAGCAACTAATATTCTCATTTTGCTGCTTCCATTTCACTTGAAACATCCTTTTGTGTTCACATGATCATACCTGAAATTGTTAGTCTAAAACCAAAAGAACAAAGTACAAAGTACTTGTCTTGTATTAGAATAAACATATGACTTACTGTATGAAATAACACAATTTAAATTTGTACTAGCAGCACAAACTTTTGTAATAGCAGTAGTAACTTTTAAAACTAGCAGCACCAACAAAAATTTATTTGCAAAAACACAAAGTTTAAAATCATTAAGGATTAAGCATTCCAATACTTGCTACCAAGTACTGAAACTTTTCAACATCAAAAGCTTTGGTTAGCAGATCTGCAAAATTGAATTCTGAAGCAATTTTAAGTACTTGAATTAATCTTTTCTCATTGCAGTCTCTTATAAAGTGATGTCTAATTTCAATGTGTTTTGTTTTAGAATGTTGCACTGGATTTTTAATAATACAAATTGTACTACTATTATCAATATGAATAACAGTGTTTAAGAAATTGTACACATAGTCAAGGAGTTGGTTTTGAAGCCATAGAACCTGACCACAGCAACTTGCAGCAGCTATATATTCAGCTTCAGTTGTTGAATTTGCCACACTTGTTTGCTTCTTACACTGCCATGAGACAAGTCTACACCCAAGGAATTGACATCCTCCAGTTGTTGACTTTCTGTCCAAGCTAGCACCAGCATAATCACTATCCGAAAATGCTACCAAGTCAAAAGGAGATTCCCTAGAATACCATATACCCAACCTTGGTTGTCCTTTAAGATATCTAAAAATTCTCTTGACTGCAGTTAAATGAGAAACCTTTGGAGTAACTTGAAATCTTGCACAAACATAAACAGGGAACATGATATCAGGTCTAGATGATGTAAGGTACATTAAGGAGCCTATCATAGATCTGTATGTGTGTACATCTACACTCTCTCCATCTTCATCTTTCAGAAGGTGCTTCTCAGAGTCCATTGGTGTGCTTGCTATTTTTGAATCAGCAAATTGAAATTTTCTAAGTATCTCTGCAACATATTTGTCTTGACTAATAAATATGCCTTCAGATGATTGCTTAACTTGCAAACCCAAAAAGAATGTAAATTCTCCCATAGAACTCATCTGAAACTTATCATGCATAAGTTTCTCAAACTCTAAACACATTTCCTTCCTTGTAGATCCAAAGATAATGTCATCCACATACACCTGCACTAACAGAAGATCCTTCTTGTGCTATTTGATGAAAAGGGTCTGATCAATCTTTCCTCTTTGAAATCCATTTTCTAATAAGTAGGAAGCTAGTGTTGCATACCAAGCTCTTGGTGCCTGATGAAGGCCATATAGAGCTTTCACTACTCTGTACACTTTGTCTGGATGTAGTGGGTCAATGAAGCCTGGAGGTTGTGAAACATACACCTCTTCTTCAATTGTTCCATATAAAAATGCACTCTTGACATCCATTTGGTAGACTGTGAAGCTTAAAAATGAAGCATAAGCTAAGAAAAGCCTAATTGCCTCAATCCTTGCTACTGGAGCATAAACCTCATCATAGTCTATCCCTTCTTCTTGTGTGTACCCTTGGGCTACTAATCTAGCCTTATTTCGAATCACTATTCCCCTTTCATCCCTTTTGTTCTTGAAAACCCATCTAGTGCCAACTACCTTTGCATTCCTAGGTAAATCAACTAGCACCCATACCTTCTGAATCTTGAACTGAAGAAGCTCTTCTTGCATAGCTTCTACCCAGCTTGAATTATCTAAGGCTTTCAGAATGTTCTTTGGTTCATCTTGTGAGAGAAAACATACAAACAAGCAAGAGTTTGAAAACTCATGCTGCTTTGAAGCATAAAGGGCATCAAGAAGCCCTTGTTGGTCTGAAGACATCAGTTGTTGTCTTGTCTTCACACCTGACTGTACATCTCCAATCACATTATCTAGGGAGTGGACTTTGTGAATTCTTGTTTGTGGAGTAGAAGAAACTTGATAAGATGGTGGAAGATTGTTGAAATCCACCTCATTATCTGAGAATTATGCTTCTTTCATTTCTGAAGGGCCAGCAGCAGAATCAGTTGGCCGAACAGCAGAATCAGTAAGCTTAGCAGCAGAATCACCAGCAGAAACAATTTGTTGTTCCTGAGTTCCATCTTCTTTGCTTTCATCTTCAACACCTTCTTTAGCTTTCCTAGAAGAAGATTCATCAGTTGTTGAAGTTGATTCCACAATTGTACTTGACCATATTGGCATCCAAACATGATCTTGGTTTGTCTCCTTTTCTAACCTTGCCTCATCTGTTGCTTGTGAACCAGAAAAATCATTAGTTTCAACAACAACAGGCACATAATTCATTGATTTGGTTAGATATTCAAGATCAAATAGCCTTTTTGGTCCTTGACCTTCTACATTGGATTTATCTTCTAAAAACTCCACATGTAGATTTTCTTCTACAATCAAAGTTCTTGTGTTGTATACTCTAAATGCTTTGCTATTAAGAGAATATCCAACAAAGAATCCTTCGTCTGCTTTACCATCGAATTTTCCTAAATGGTCTAAGGTATTGAGAATTGTCACATGACATCCAAAAGGTCTAAGAAATCCTATTGCAGGAGTTCTACCTCTAAAAAGTTCATATGATGTCTTATTGTGAGGCTGGATAACTAAAACTCTATTTTGAACATAGCAAGCAGTGTTGACTGCTTCAGCCCAAAAAGTTATAGGTAGCTTAGAATCAGCTAACATTGTTCTAGCAGCTTCAATTAGTGTTCTATTCTTTCTCTCAACAACACCATTCTGTTGTGGTGTTCTAGCAACACTAAATTCTCTCCTAATACCTTTTTGTTTGCAGAAATCATCCATAACTCTATTCTTAAACTCTGTCCCATTATCACATCTAATGACCTTCACTTTCTTGTCTACTTGGTTTTCTATCTGTGTAATGAATGTCTTAAGGATGCTTGTAGTCTCATCCTTAGTAGATAGAAAGAAAACCCATGTAAATCTAGTATAGTCATCAATTATAACAAGACAATATCTCTTATGCATTATACTACTTACTGAAACAGGTCCAAATAAGTCCATATGCAGCATAAACAATGATTGATTGATAGAGTTAAAAATCTTGGGCTTACAAGTGGCTTTGTGTTGTTTGCCTTTTAGACAAGCAATGCATGTTTGATCATTTTCAAATCTTTTGTGAGGTAAACCTCTTACCAAACCATTCTTAACAATTTTATTTATGGTTTTGAAGTTAATATGACCAAGCCTTCTATGCCATTTCATTGATTCATCCAATGTGGCCTTTGCAACAAGACAAGTTAAATTCTTTTTAGGAACAATGTTTTTCATGTCTACACTGTACATATTGCCCTTTCTAGGAATTCTAAGAAGTACTTGACTTTCATCAGGCATCTTAAAATCAGGAGAAAGTACAAGACATTCAGTCTCACAGAAAAGAACATTGTTCTTTTTGTCACACATTTGTGAGACACTAAAAAGATTATAATTTAGCTCTTTTACATAGAACACATCTTCAAAATCTAAATTTCCAGTTTTAATGGTACCTTTATCAGAAATTTTGCCACCAACACCTCCTCCAAAGGTAACATAGCCTCCATCTATTGATTAAAAATCTAAGAGATAAGACTTGTTGCCTGTCATGTGCCTAGAACATCCACTATCTGAGTATCCTTGATCCTCTTCCTGATCATTTGAATGTTCCTGCACATAAATAAGAGTGTTAGTTTCTTTTGGGGACCCAAGCCATTACTGACTTGGATCTGCCTCTTGCATAAATGTAATTTAATCTTTTAAGGACAGTTGATGCAACATTGGATTTTAGAATCCAACATGCTGAGGCCTTAACAGCATTTGCCCTGTTTCCCTTAGCAGCAGAATGAACCACACGCTTAGCAGCAGAATCTGCTAAATTTGTAGTTCTACCCTTTGGTTTCCAAACTTGTTTTTGAACCACTGCTTTTGTTTGAATGGGCCTTAGAACAGTCTTTGGTGCATGTTTGAGAAATGTTTTTGCACCCTTAGCTGTTGATTTTGGGTTAATAGTCATAAATGGTCGAGCAGCAGGAATAAATTGTCTAGCAGCAGGAACCATTAGTCTAGCAGCAGGATCTGAGTTTGAGCCAGACTTGTTTTTGACTACTCTGGGGTTTGTTCTCTTGACACTAGAACTAGAGTGAAAATGAGATTTAGGTGTTTGCCTTTTATGGTTCACTCTATTGTTTTCATACCCAGTTACCCAATGGTTGCAGAAAGCTGCAAGATGGTCAAAACTACCACATGTGTAACAAGCTTTGTTATAAAAAGCAAAGTCATCACCTAATTGGTTAGACTTGAGGTTGTTCCAATTCCTTTGGTTACCTCTGGGCTTGTTGGTGGTTCTATATTGCTCACAATATTTAACTGGTTGCCTAACATGCTTAATGTTTGATTTAGGCTTATCAGTATTGTGTTTGACTATCTTAGGAACACTTGTTCCTACTTTCTTAACCACTTCAGGTTTAGACATAACCTGTTCTTCTTCATCATCACTATCAGTTGTACAATCTTCAACAACTATAGCATCTAAGTTCTTAACAAAGGACACCTTGTCCTGATAAAGTAAAGTTTTATCTAAACTTTTACTTTCTTTTTCTACCTTAAGGCTCTTGCTAGCCTTAGAACCATATTCCATGATTGGTTCTTGAAACTCAGGTAAACCTGAATTTCCTAGGTCAATCCCTGGGGGTTTATGGATGCCTCTATAAGGAGGTGGGACACTCTTATATCCTACTCCTGACTTAGCTCTATTAATCACTTGACATTCTACTATGTTGTGCACACTTCTAGAAGCATGTTCTAGTGCCTCAGTAGTCAAGTGAATGTTTTCATTTTCCTTTTTGACCCTATCATAAGCTTCTCTCAAAAGCTTAATTTCAGCATCTCTAAAGAATATGTCCTGTCTTAGGAGAGCTTTGTCATCAGAAAAAGCTAATTCATTTTCCTTATAGTATGTGATTTGTTTCTCTACCTTTTCTAATCCACACTTATAGTTTATAAAGTTTTGAAAAGTCTTGCTTAGCTCTTTCTTTTGATCATCAAATTGTTTCATTAAAACCTGTAGAGCATTAAGAGCAGTGCAAGTATTTGAACAAGCTTTATGATTTTGTACCTCAGTAGCAGAAAAAGCCATAAGTGCCATCTGAGCAGGAGTTTCTTCTTCATCTGCCATGAAGCTCCAATCAAAACCTAAGCCATCAATAGCTACCATAGCTTTTGGCTCAATAACCTCCTCTGTTTTGGATTTGCTTCCAAAACCTCTATTCTTGCTATCTTGCTGCCTTGGTCTTCTGCACTCTCTTGAGAAATGACCCATCATGTGGCAGTTATAGCACTCTATCTTTGACTTATCAAAACCAGCAGCATCAGTGTTGCTGATTATGAGCTTCTTCCCCGTCTTGTGATAGAACTTCTTGGCTCTCATGCTAAGAAGAGAAATTTGCCATTTTAGATCCATTTCCTCCAGATCATCTTCATGGATCTCTTGGAGGTCTTCATAGGAGAGCATGGACCCATTATTCTGACTTGTAAGAAAGGCACAACAAGTCTTTTCATCCAAAATACTTATGGTACTACTTGATGAACTAGCAGCACCAACATCATCAACAACTTTCACCTCTTCACTTGATTTTGAGGTACTAGGAGTTGACATAAATGCCTTGTTCCCAGTATTAGAACTAGTACCTCCATTCTTCTTCAAATCTTGCTCCACAATCTTGAATTTGCTATACAAGTCCATCAGTTCCATGGTGTCTAAGTCTGGCTTGTTCTTCCAGACAACAACATGTATAGCCCACTCTTCTGGTAAGCTTCTCAGAAATTTTGAGTTCAAATCTTCTTGAGGCATTTCAATCCCAAGAATAGCAAGTTGGCTCACAATATTCTGAAGCCTATTAAACATGTGGTCAAGAGATTCATTGTATGTAGAGGAGAAGTTTTCAAACTGCTGCTTGAGCAGTGTCTTGTGGGTTTTCTTGGTGGCTTCATTTCCACCAAACCTGGCAATAATAGCTTCAAACAATGACTTGGCATCTTTGAACTTGCTGAAGTTTAGAAGTTGATCATTGGGAATGGTCATCATCAGCATGCTTCTTGCCTTCAAGTCATTTTTCTTCTTTATTCTATCTTCTGCAGATGATGGCTTTGTCTGCAGAGTTGACACCACTTTGCTATACACTGTTGATGTAGTGGTGGTAGGCTGGTAAGAGTTTCCATCTTCAATGATTTCCCAAAGTGCATAATCTTGCACTTGGAAATATTGCTCTATCCTCAGCCTCCACATCTCAAACTCATTTTGTTTGAGCATGGGAATCTTTGCAGCAACATTTGTCTGAATAGATTCAACATCCATTTCTTCAGCTTCTTCTTCTAAATCAATAATATCAACCTGTGCTCTGATACCACTTTGTTAGGATTGTTCACACGGTTAAGGTGGTTAAACCTTACGTTCTTTGTGTGTATGATATATTGAGTTAATATGATTAAGAATGCGGAATCTACTTAATCACACTTAGAAGGTTATTTGTGATGGAAATGGAATGGTTGTGTTTGTTATATGACAAGGAACAATGAAAGATTAACACCAAACGATTCAATATTATTAATGATAATAATACGAGTGATCTTGAAATATCACTAGGGTTACAACCTTGAATCTTATGTTCTTACAATTTGTGATATTCTTGTGTTTGTTCTATGTCTTAACAGTTATGAGTTCTAAAATAATAATAACACTAATATCGACTCATGCACTCATTTACACATAATATCGAGACTAAGATCTTCTTTTATAGTCCAAGAAGATCTTTACAATATTGCTTAAAGTCTAGTAGAACTACTTGCTAACTTATCTTGAGTGTGTCAGTACATAAGATACAACATGTATCTGTGTACACAACTTGTTAACTAAGCACATGGGGTAAGATATTATCTACCGTATATTGTTGACCAAAATACAAATAATTTCTTTTCATTCTTATCCACTTAGCAGCAGAATGTACAATAGCAGCAGCAATGAGTTATCGCTAGCAGCAGGATCAAGTACACTAGCAGCAGGATCAACGGCAGCAAAATGTTAAGCCTGGCAGCAGAATCATTTATCGCTAGCAGTAGAATCAAATGTTCTAGCAGCAGGAACAAACATTAACAGCAGGAACCAAATGCACTAGCAGCAGAATCACACTTAGAGTATTTCTTTGATTAGAACCCGATATTAACCTTCTTGAATATTTAATTCCCAACTATATTTTTTTGACTTTTATATTTTTTATTATGAATTAAAACAGAATTTAAAAGAAAAATTAATTAAAAATACTAAACCTATTCTGAAAATTTTGAAATTTTTTCTGAAATTACTTTATACTAAAACAATCCTAGGAAAAATGCTAAAAAGGTACCAGCTTATTTTAATAAGCTGATAATAAGCAAAATGGAGAAATAAGCTTAAAATTAAAAAAACAAGGTTAAATAAAAAAGGTGCAAAGGTATGCTGAACAAAGACCCTAGGGCAGTTGGTTTGGTGTGTGTGTGGTGAGCTAAGAGACCAGGGTTCGAATCCCTTGGTGCTCTTTTTTTTTGTTTTTATTTTTATTTCTGGATTTTTCTTTTTGCTACTTAATAAGCTAATGAAAATAATCAACTTTAATAAAAACAACCCATTTCTAAAACCACTAATAAGCTCAGTAATAAGCTTACTGGTCTGATCAGAAGCTTAAAAGGGAAAATGAGCTAAGCTTACAAGCAAAAAGGGCTGTTAAGCCACAAATAAGCTAAAGCAGAAATACAAAAGCTAAGAACTGAAAATAAGCTAAAAATGGAATAAAGCAACTGAATAAGCTACAAGGACTAGCCAATAAGCACTCAACAAATCCCAAAAAGCAATAATAAGGACTGATGCACAGGGGCAACTCAGTCCCACCAAGGCAAGTTTGGGCTTATTTTTTGCACCTATATGACAACTAAATACCCCAAAAGCTGAAAACTCTTAAAGATCACCTACCAAGGATCATATAGGACCAAAAAGCAGACCATTAAAAGCTTATTCTCAGCTTATAAATAAGCTGAGAAAAGGGGTGAGTGGGACTGAAGTCTGCTGATACACTGAGGTGATCAGTGAGTGTGATAAATGGCACAAACCAAATGGAGACTTAACCAACTCTTGGATTACAACTTAAATGACTCAAAGGGACTTAGACATACAAGAAGAAAGATCAAAAAGAGCTTATGGCTAATATCAGCTTATTTGATCAGTTCTATGCCTAGGATTATCACAGTCTACTCAAAACCATCAAAGCAATCCAATTAACTCTAAAAATCATACAAACAGCTTATTCTAACCAAGTTAAGCTAGATTGAAGTTGGAAAAATGACAGATGAACAGTGCTGAGCTATTTTTGACCCTAAAATGGCTTATGCCAAACAGTCCTTTAAGGGACTGTTTTGGATTTTTAACTATTAAACACCTATAATAAGCTATGATTCTTGGTAAAAACTGATTTGCTAACTTAGTTAAGCCCTAATGAACAACTTTCTACTGTAATTAAGCACTCAAATAAGCTGAGTGCTTATTTGACTATTTTTGGACTTTTTAGCTTTTAAAAACAAAAATGAGGTTTGAACACTTAAAGTCTAAAAGATAACTATAACTGAGATCAAATAAGCTATTGCTACTCAAATAAGCACAGAGAACACAAAGATAAGCAGAGAATAAGCAATTGCTACAGTAACTGAATAAATAAGAGAAATAAGCTAAAAAAATTGAACTTACTTGGGACCCTAGCTAAACAAGGGCACCCAAAAGGGCAGCTACAAGCTCCTAGCTTATCTCAGATAAGCTAGGTAAAGTCCATCTTGCCCAATCCATTTCAGGCAACTTCCAAAATGCTCTATTTTGACCCATCTTTGACTTTCTGTTTACTTTTTGGAATTTTTGGAATTAGAACAATGCTTTACCACTGATAAGCTCACAAAAGCTTTGATAAGCTTATATGAGCTTATTCAAATAACAAGGAAACCTTTTAATCACCAATACACTTAATTTGAAATTAACAGAAGAGACTTAGAAACTTGAATTTTCATTAACTCTGAAATGAGTACAATACTGATGAGATTGACAACAAATGATTTTAAACAAACTTAAATTGACTATTGAAAACTGAAATTGCTATTAAATAAAAACTTAACTAAGAATACGACTAAACTACAAATTCTACATGCCAATTTTTGGCTACAAAAGGGTCCTAATTATACTAAAAATGAGGTGGGATCCTCCTTGTACTCTTCTCTGAGCAATCCTGAGCCATTGGATTGGGTTGGAATCATCTCAGCCTTTAATCATGGATTTGGCGCCAAATTGAGTTTAGTGGAAATCCCACTTGGTACTGGATTGCTTGTGAGGAGAAGGAAGCATTAAATGCTTTTTGGACTGGGTAGGTGGAGTGGAGTAGGAGGAGGGTGCAGGGTGAGGGGTATGTCAGGGAGAAGGTGGGATATGGTGGTTTTGGGTTTAGGCGGCAAGTGGTTTAGAAGAGGGTGGGTTTGACCAGGTCAAACCTGGTTTTAACTAAACAAAGAAACGGGTTGGGTTATTTCTTGGGCTTGGGTTTAGTTAAATGGTTAGGTAATTAAATGGGCTAACTTGGCCCATTTATGTGGGTTGGGTTGGCCCATAAAATTTGGTTTCGTGTTCATTTTTCCAAGCTGATTCCAAAACTATATCCCGGGATCGATTCTGACTCCGTCTGTAACACACCGATCCGACAAGGATAGAGATGTCACAACAATGGTGACATATCAGAAACATACATAAGCATACATCTTCAATAATACAAAGAAGTACAAAGGATACAAGAAATTACAAGGAAATACAGAATTACAGAGGAATAAATACTGAGTCTGAAAATATAAATTCTTCTAGTCATCTCTATAACAAAATAACTATCACAGTGTAGTCTTCTAAGTCCAATGGTACTCTCCACTCATACCCAGCTTCCTACTAAAACCTGCCGCAGGAAAAGAAATGCGGCTGAGCTACGAGAGCTCAGTGAACAGATATAACGGTAACAAAGCAGTAATAAAGAATAGTACAGAGTGTCAGAAATATAAGTCATGCAGATATAATCAGAATCAAAGGATAAATAAAGGAGTAAGGATAAAGGATAGGGAATAATAAGTAGGTAAAGGTAAAAGGAAATAGTGCAAGGTAAACAAGGTCAAAGGTAAGTAATGTATATGGTAAAGGTAAACAGTAATCCACCACGAGCCCAGAAACAGAGATATAATATATATAACCATGCCATCATCATCAATCAGAGGGGTGTCCTCTCAGTAACCAGATAATATGAGGGGTGTCCTCATGTATCAAATGGAGTAGCTAGCTCCCAGATATGTGAAAGACGTGTATCGCACACACCATCAGTCACCAGAGATATAACAGATAATACAAATAGATAACAAAAATTAGATCAGATCTAGGATGCATCCATACGCCCCAGGTGGCCAGAGTCTACCAATACACACCAGATAAAATAAAGTCAGGGACGGGACAGGTCATCACTCTCCTGCCCTAGAGTCATGTCATCGGTGCATCAATTACATGGACATGAAACCCTCATGCCTAGTGAGGTGGCTCGGGTATCAAACCGTGGGTCAAAGGTCAAGTATCATATCATAAACAGAGGGTCATGTCAAAAGGTTCAGATTATAAGGTCCATGTCAGATGTTACAGAAGTGTATATCAGGGGTTCAGAAATCAGATAGGTTTATACCAGAGTTTATAACAATGTTCAAGTCCAGGTTCAGAAATAGTATATCAGATTAATACTTATATCAAAGTTCAAATTAAGTTTCAAACAAGAGTTTATAACCAGGTTTAGAATAAGGTTCAAATCAACGTTCAATAGGTCATATCAAAGGTCCATAATAAAAAGGTTTATAGATTCATAGAAAATATTTAATTCAAAGGTTTCATATTAAACTTGTATTTAAAATAATATTTCAGTGATTTTCATGAAATGATGTTTAGTAAAACCCTTTTATAAAGATAGTCTTTAAAAGAGATTTTCATAAAACCCTTAGTGCAGTTTCAATTCAAAGTTGGTATAGCATCGTATTCAAAAGCTTTTCTCAAAAACATTTACATATCATCAAGGAAAGTTTCCAATATCAGTTATAATGTCAAAATGAATCTTCAGGTTATTCAGAGGTTTGCATATTCAGGTCACAAGGTGAGGAACGAATCATGTCAAGTATCAAAGGAATAAAACAGGGTTCAGTTTATCAAGGGAACTCAGAATCAGATACCATATCAGAATCAGAGTGTTATAACAAGTTCATATTTCAAAAGGGTTTATAACAGATGGTTCAGAATCAAGTTTCATAACAACGTTAATATCAGGAATTATAACCAAGGGGATCATATGAAAGGCTCAAAGTAAGGGGATCATAGCAGTGGCATCAATACAGAAACTGACAGATCAGAAAAATGAAAGAGATCATGAGAAACCTGTGAGAAGGTCAGAATATCTGTACCTTATACCGCAAATGAAAAACACAACAGAAATATATAAAGGTCGGAAGCCACTCCATCTTCAGCGAATCTACACGAATTCATGACTGTCTTATTATTAGCTTGTTTAATTCAGATTACTTATTTTAGTCGGCTTTCCATTTTTAGTAACTTTCCTTTTTAGGTAACTTTTCAAAAATAGCAGTTTTCCATATTTTAGGGTTTTTAAAATACAAATATACTCCCTAAGTCCCATATTAAGTGTCCACTTTTCAAATGCACAAAGTTTTAGGAAAGTGGGGCCAACTACACTCTCCACCAATCAAATATCACTATTAACCACTAAAGTCTCTTCTCATTGGTTGAAAATATTCCCTGGACACTTAATTTGGGACATCCCAAGATTCCATTATGGACACTTAATATGGGACGGAGGGAGTAAATAAATAATAATAATTTCGGTTCATGCAAGGTCTTTTGAGGTGTTATCATAATTTTTGGAAGTGTAAAAATGTTAAAAGGTTGTTTCAAAATTAGTTCACTTCATATGTAGTTCATTACCAGAGATTCGGAATTAATTTGGTACTTTATATAAGCTTTAATTGAATTTTAAAGTTTCAGGATCAATTTGGTCATTTTACATGTTTCAGATTTTAGGGTCTTACAACTCTTCCCCTCTAAAAAAAATTTCGTCCTCTAAATTTGAAGTCGCAAGGTTAGACGAAGTTGCAGCAAATCGTAAAAGATCATCACAACATTCTCATGCCCGAGGAGGCTCTTCCAAAAAGGATCTTCACAACAATGGTTTCTCATGACTCGATCAAAACAAAATGGGTTCAGATTCCTCAGAAGGAGACAAATTAGGTTGATTCAGATCAAAAGAACCATACAATATAAAATGGATGATAGGTGAATCTTCTGGAAAAAAAACTTATATGAAATACGAACAGAATTTCAAATCAGATTAACTGTACCATCAGTAGAGAGCTCTACAAGGAGTTTAAGATTTATAACTGAGGTCAACAGAATGCAAAACGAGAGTCAAAACTCATCCAAATATCTAATGAACGAAAACCGAGGGTACGCATAGGTAGAATGAACCTAACGTCTCGCTAATCACGAATATTCCAACGGAGAACAGATTCTAAACTTCTTAGGTACTCCCCCAAGATATCCTATGGTCACAATGAGTGCACGTTATATGGTGTAAGTATTATCACGTTGATCAGGCGTCATAATACTAGCACCACATAAATATGCCTTCATGATGATCATACTTTATCTCGAGTCGTGAGTATAACAACCTATCTTAATCCACCTAGTACTTCTACAGTCTCAGAGTCAACCAGATCAATTTCATAGTCAAGAGAGAAATAAGACTATTCGCAAGAGTATCGGAATTTCCAGATTGCCTAGCAGAGTAAGGCACGCCGTCACAAGCATCAAATTTTCCACAGTTCGCCAAAATTCCTCAGAACAAAACCATCATCGAACATACGAAAATAAGCACGGGGCTGAAATGCTTCTAGGAAACTTAAATCATTAGCGGATCTTATCATGATATAACGAAGCTTAAGGGAGTCAACGGAAATGAAAACTAATCGTCAAAAACTTCGTTCTTCACATAATCAATTCTTCCATACATAAAAGGTCTGATTCAGAAATCCGTTCATTCAAAACATCTACTCTCTTCAAGTCCGGTTAATATGTCTTCGTTTTTCCATCAATCTGGAAGTGAAGCAAAATCGTCTGGTTCATCACGCCTCCTGCAGTTCTTCTTGGAATATGATGGAGTAATGTGAATTTCTGGCACGATCTTTAAGTTTCTTCATCATCCAGTCTGCTTCCGCCCTCAATTCATCTTAGTACAACCAAGATGAATAGGGAAGTGAGACTGTACGTCTTCATCAGCTCCAGGTTCGCCGTCTTTCTTCTGCATCGCCAACACTTCTGTCTTGTAAGGAATGTTTTCACTCTTCAGGGTAGTCACTGCTGTTGTCAACTCTAGGTCAGGTAGTGAAGTAATACTTCTGATGCGTTTCTAGTTGTCTTGATGCATACGCAAAACCTTCTGAGTCTCTTTCTGAAATGTCTCAAAATTTGTTCCGTCTGAAGGTATGGAAACAAATTTCTATTTCAGCTTTCCAAAACTCCGTTCTCAATCAGACTAAGCTGTTTCTCTCTGGTCACGAAATTTATCAAGGGTAACGCAAGTTGTAAACGTCTTCGGAATTCTGATGCAAGGTTCAAAAGATTTCAGTTTACCATTTTGTTATCGGTCTTGACCATTCGGTGATAGTTTCAAAATTTGCGAGATTTAAAAGGGATATTCTCAATCAAGAAAACCGTTGTCTCAACAGATATCAATCTCTCAGAATGCACAAGTGATCGTCAAATTTCTTACAAAGTGCAAAAATGATTTTCATGTTCTTCTTCGTCACCGAATGTACTATTAAGTCATACAATGAGCATTTGCCCAAGTACTCACGAGAACACATTCATTTATCAAATTTACAGAATAGTCAGAGCTTTAGCTAATACTATTAGCGTCACAAATCTTTATATCAGTCGTTACAAATGCGGACAACGATTTCAAGAATAACCTCAATTCATATTTCCATCTGAAGGAAACTTCGCGCTCTGAAATTGAATAGATACAAAGTCGTTTTAGGGTGGAGAAATAAGGGTTCCAAATAGCAATACGGTTTAGCTTCTAGAATCAATACATGTCTCCTGTCATCATTCTTCTTTATCGCGAACAAAACTGAAATACGCCAAGAAAATACACTTAAGCGAACTTACTTCTCACTCTGGTGGAAAATTTGGTGGTTCAATCAGAAATCGTGTTCAGAAAATTCAGGGTGCCAAGTAATTTTCAAGATAAGGTTCATTCATTGTTGTACGAAATGGGTTCAAGGAAAAACTTCATAATCGCGAACATAACACACGAGTCTTCAGAGTAATAATGATAGTCCAGAGTTCAACAATCGGTAATCATGGTAGGGAGTTCAAAATTGCTTCAACGTCCAAGGTGAGACATAGGAGGATAGTTGTCAAACAACCAATCCTTTATCAGAATAACATTAGAGTTAACAGTCCACAGAAAGACAGATCAACAAAGCAAATCTTATCGTCCAAAATGAGAGGGAAACATTCTTATACTCGTGGTTAAACACCACAAGACTTCTCATAGGGACAGAGATGGTTAAGACGAAATCAAATGGTGTCAGAAATTTATAGATGCTTATCAAGAGACAAGAGACAATTAACAGAAGGTATCAAATGCTTATCAAAAGCAGAAGACAAATAACAGAAGGTGTCAAGTACGTCATCGCCAAGGAGATTTTCAGAATGCCCGAAGAGGCATCAAAATGATTAACAGAAGGATCAGAGGTCAGAGTCGGACTCTGCAGACAAGGATCAAATAGTGTCAGGCCATATTATGCAGTTCTCAATGCCTTCCAGATTTATTTAATTCTCAAATCTTGGGTAGTGCAAAGCATAAGCTTTCAATTTCTAAAAGTGATCTTAACAGACTTAAATCAAAAGCAGGGCACGAATCAGAGTGATGCGGAAGCAAAATACTTAAACAAACGCCTTATAGTCTACCCATTCCTCACTGGTCAAAACTTAAGTTCATATCAAGAAATCCTAAAGCAAGTTCTCAGGGTGTTCTCCTATGTTCTTACAGTGGAAGCCTAATGGTCCAGGACTCACAGGTCAAGGGTAAATGTATTACGAGTCGCAGCCTGTCTCTCTGATACCATAAATTATAACACCCCGACCCGACAAGGATAGAGATGTCACAACAATGGTGACATATCAGAAACATACATAAGCATACATCTTCAATAATACAAAGAAGTACAAAGGTTACAAGAAATTACAAGGAAATACATAATTACAGAGGAATAAATACTGAGTCTGAAAATATAAATTCTTCTAGTCATCTCTATAACAAAATAACTATCATAGTGTAGTCTTCTAAGTCCAATGGTACTCTCCACTCATACCTAGCTTCCTACTAAAACCTGCCGCAGGAAAAGAAATGCGGCTGAGCTACGAGAGCTCAGTGAACAGATATAACGGTAACAAAGCAGTAATAAAGAATAGTACAGAGTGTCAGAAATATATGTCATGCAGATATAATCAGAATCAAAGGATAAATAAATGAGTAAGGATAAAGGATAGGGAATAATAATTAGGTAAAGGTAAAAGGAAATAGTGCAAGGTATAACAAGGTCAAAGGTAAGTAATGTATATGGTAAAGGTAAACAGTAATCCACCACGAGCCCAGAAACAGAGATATAATATATATAACCATGCCATCATCATCAATCAGAGGGGTATCCTCTCAGTAACCAGATAATATGAGGGGTGTCCTCATGTATCAAATGGAGTAGCTAGCTCCCAGATATGTGAAAGACGTGTATCGCACACACCATCAGTCACCAGAGATAAAACAGATAATATAAACAGATAACAGAAATCAGATCAGATCTAGGATGCATCCATACGCCCCAGGTGGCCAGAGTCTACCAATACACACCAGATAAAATAAAGTCAGGGACGGGACAGGTCATCACTCTCCTGCCCTAGAGTCATGCCATTGGTGCATCAATGACATGGACATGAAACCCTCATGCCTAGTGAGGTGGCTCGGGTATCAAACCGTGGGTCAAAGGTCAAGTATCATATCATAAACAGAGGGTCATGTCAAAAGGTTCAGATTATAA
Organism: Artemisia tridentata subsp. tridentata; assembly: GCA_021014915.2. Lineage (NCBI taxonomy): Eukaryota > Viridiplantae > Streptophyta > Magnoliopsida > Asterales > Asteraceae > Artemisia > Artemisia tridentata. The sequence continues at coordinate 219,621,525 of CP139505.1, read as the reverse complement.
GGTCCATGTCAGATGTTACAGAAGTGTATATCAGAGGTTCAGAAATCAGATAGGTTTATACCAGAGTTTATAACAATGTTCAAGTCCAGGTTCAGAAATAGTATATCAGATTAATACTTATATCAAAGTTCAAATTAAGTTTCAAACAAGAGTTTATAACCAGGTTTAGAATAAGGTTCAAATCAACGTTCAATAGGTCATATCAAAGGTCCATAATAAAAAGGTTTATAGATTCATAGAAAAGATTTAATTCAAAGGTTTCATATTAAACTTGTATTTAAAATAATCTTTCAGTGACTTTCATGAAATGATGTTTAGTAAAACCTTTTTATAAAGATAGTCTTTAAAAGAGATTTTCATAAAACCCTTAGTGCAGTTTCAATTCAAAGTTGGTATAGCATCGTATTCAAAAGATTTTCTCAAAAACATTTACATATCATCAAGGAAAGTTTCCAATTTCAGTTATAATGTCAAAATGAATCTTCAGGGTATTCAGAGGTTTGCATATTCAGGTCACAAGGTGAGGAACGAATCATGTCAAGTATCAAAGGAATAAAACAGGGTTCAGTTTATCAAGGGAACTTAGAATCAGATACCATATCAGAATCAGAGTGTTATAACAAGTTCATATTTCAAAAGGGTTTAAAACAGATGGCTCAGAATCAAGTTTCATAACAAAGTTCATATCAGGAATTATAACAAAGGGGATCATATAAAAGGTTCAAAGTAAGGGGATCATAGCAATGGCATCATTACAGAAGCTGACAGATCAGAAAAATGAAAGAGATCATGAGAAACCTGTGAGAAGGTCAGAATATCTGTACCTTATACCGCAAATGAAAAACACAACAGAAATATATAAAGGTCGGAAGCCACTCCATCTTCAGCGAATCTACACGAATTCATGACTGTCTTATTATTAGCTTGTTTAATTCAGATTACTTATTTTAGTCGGCTTTCCATTTTTAGTAACTTTCCTTTTCAGGTAACTTTCCAAAAATAGCAACTTTCCATATTTTTGGGTTTTAAATATAAATATACCAAGGTTAAAGGTTTAAAATGAAAATACCTCAAGTTACTCATTTAAATACATAAGTTATTCAGAATTACACTTTTAACCCTTTAAGTTCCTCGATTTACAATTTATACCCTTTTAATTATTTAAATTACAAAATAAGCCTTATAATTACATAAATCACAATTTAATCCTTACCATATTTATATTTACACATCAAGCCCTTAATTTCACCAAATTACAGAATACACCTCTTGTTTTAATATATGGTACGATTTACCCTTCAATTTTACATAATTACAAAACTAGTCCCTTAACTTTATAAAGTACCATTCGAATCATAAATTTAATCATAATTACACATTTAGCCTTTAAGTATCCAAAATTACACATTACACCCTTTATATCATTATTTATACGAATCACCTTCAAGTTTCCAGAATTTACACTTTTAGTCCCTCTATTTTAATTAAATACAAATCGAATATATAATTGCCAATTAAACCCTTTACTTGAAATTTTTACACATAGCACCCTTATATTATATTTTATATGAATAGTCCCTGGTCTAAAATAAATTACAAAAATATCCCACAAGTTTCAGAAATTACAACACATACCCTTTAAGTTTTAAAATCAATTCGGTACACTTTTTAATTTAACAAAACCCTAACCCTAATCATTCCAATAATTACCAATCATTATACAATCATTAATACACATTAAATAACCATATTAATCAAAAGAACCCTAATCCCAAATCGTTACATTAGGGTTTCCATATTTTCGTTATTATTCTTAAAATCCGATCGACAAACAAAACTAAACCAAGATGAATTAGACCTCAACAATCATAAAAATCATTTTTTTAGAGTTATTAGATGATATTAGAACTCAGATAAAATAGTTTTGAAACCCAAAAAATTCGTATGACCACATTCAGATTTATTTCCGTTTTTAGGGTTTTATGTCTCGTAAATTCTCATTCGATCATTAGAGCTTGCATGGTTTGATTTAGCCATTTTATTTAGATCATATCTAATGTAAAGAGAGCTAGAAAAATACCAGATGAATTTTAGAATGCAAGAGCAAGTCGTGAGAGTTTTGGGTTCTCTCGGGTAGGACAAATCGACACATCAAAACTCCTATGATCAAAGTATCAAACTAGCGATTCCACGACTTCAATACTAATTTTCCTAGCTTCCTTGGATGTAGAAGAACACCAAAAAATACCCAAAGCCTCCAGAAAAATCGGATGAAGAAGAGAGGATTTTTTATGTGTGTTTTTAGGGTTTTTGGTAACAAAAATTATGGAAGGAAATTAAATGGGTGATCATGGCCGAATTATGGGGAAAAATGGCTGTATAATCGGCCTAAACACTTGAAAAAATCAGAAAATTGAATTCCTTGATCATTTCCTATTTTATTTGTAGTTATCTTAATTTAAATGGTTTTTAAAATACAAATATAAATAAATAATAATAATAATTTCAGTTCATGCAAGGTCTTTTGAGGTGTAATCATAATTTTTGTAAGTGTAAAAATGTTAAAAGGTTGTCTCAAAATTAGTTCACTTCATATGTAGTTCATTACTAGAGATTCGGAATTAATTTGGTACTTTATATAAGCTTTAATTGAATTTTAAAGTTTCAGGGGCAATTTGGTCATTTTACATGTTTCAGATTTTAGGGTTTTACACCGTCTGATTTTGGCCAAATGCACAGCTGTTGTCGAGTTGCTCCAAAAATGCATGTATTTGCTCTGTTTTCAACCTTTTGTACCTGAAACACATAAAAACACAAACCAAAGATATCTGCAGTATAAATTGGATGTTTTTGGTCATTTTTATGTATTTTTTGGGTATAAAATGATGAGTATTCACACACTCATCAGTTTATCACTAAAAATTGTTGATTTGGGGTGAGCAGTATTAATAGGTCTAGCAGTATTAAGTGATTTTAGGCCATACTTCATTAAAACAGCTCTTGGAACCATGTTTCTGTGAACACTAGGGTGAGTCTGTTTAGAACAATAATTGTGATACACCCTTTTATAAGTATTCCCATTTGCCCTTGCACTCCCAGATACCATCCTTTCCCGATAGTAATTGCAATTAGCCTGCAAATGGTCAAAACTACCACATACAAAACAGGCTTTATTGTACATTACAAATTCACTTCCAAGTTGTTGGGACTTCAGATTATTCCAATTTCTTTGATTTCCCCTAGGACTATGTGACATGTACATCTCTGCATACTTAACTATTTTCCTAGCTGGTTTCTCTTGTTGTTTAGGTTTAACAGATTCTACATTGGCAACAACAGGAAAGACAGTTTTCTTCTCTATCTTATCATCTGACACCAATTTCTCAACTACTGGGGTATCAAATGACTCACTAACCTCTTTAAAACTCTCTTTACTATCACTTTTACATTCAGTCTCACGCTTTTTGAGCTCCTCTACACTAGTATTTGACAAATCAAGCTTTGGGGTTGGAAATAACTCAGTATGAGGAGGTGCAACAACATTGTATCCTAATCATTTCTTGAATTTATCAATAAGCTGACACTGAACAATCCTATCTATACTTTTAGATTACCCTGCATATCTCTCTATATTTACTTCAATGTTGTCTTTTTCCCTTTTAAGCTTCTCTAACTCATATTTAAGCTCACTGATGCGTGGGATTGCGCCCTCGCAGTAGGTTTTACCTCTCGAGGGATCTCGAGAAGCTTACAATCCCCACCAGGCAGTGTACCAGACCGATGTAGTATAGTGAAGTGGCAAGTACCGGGGGATTGATCGTTCTCTAGGGGAATAGTGTCGTTAGGATTGAAAAACTACTCTAATAGGTCTAAGGGTGAGGGAAGATTCTTTTTGTATTTTTATATTTTTTTTATAAAAGCAAGTAAAATCTCGGGTTAGAAAGAGTGGGCGGAATTAGTTGCTAGTCAACTAACCCAAATGACTACAAATGCAAATAAAATAAAATAACTGAAAATGAAAAGGGTCGTGGAACTTATATGGAGAGAAATGTGTTTACTTAGATTTCCTTACTCCCTAACTATCTTTTACCGGTTGATTAGTGTGTATTAATTGCGTGGATGACGGGTGTATTCCTTAATACCAATCGTGGGGTGGCGTACGTACTTCCCCAACTCTACAAGCTCCTACTTCACTCCTATGTCGAGCCGGCTAAGAAGCTCCTAACATGGGATCACTAGAATTCGCTCATGCATTAAATACAACCATAAAAACCTTAGTACGCATTGGTTCATGTTTCTTAAGACGTTCAAGCAAGTTACCGTATAGGAGGTTAGCCAGTTTTCTTAAGCCTAACATCGATAAACAATCATCCAATACAATTAATAACACACTAATAACCAATAATCAATAGTTAGGTTTCATTAGATCTAAGCAAACACAAGATAAATCTAGCCTAGCATGTTAATTAAAAGACAAGAACAAGATATAATCAAACAACACATAGACATATTGAATGATTAAATGATTACTTATCTTCAATTAAACATGGGAGATCCAAGGGTATAAAACCCTTAAAAATGGCAGAAAATTCGTCTTAGGGTTTCTCCTCACAAAGTTGCACACTATGAATAAAAATTACAAAACTATATATAGAGTTTAGTGGCTGACGGCGTCACGTTGTAGGAAGTGACGCCGTCACCTCGCCGCGGCTAGGGTTCCCGGATGGTCTTCCTGACGCCGTCCCTCTTTAATCCTCCAAAATCCGCTCTGGCCTATCAAGGGTTGACGCCGTCAGAAATGTGCTTGACGCCGTCTCTCTTTAACTTAAACCGTGATGGCCTTGATCACCTTAAAGGGTGACGCCGTCAGACTTTCCATTGTAAAACTCTCTGGCGCGTCACGTGTATTTTGTCATATCCACCTCTTTTGCCAAGCCATGACGCCGTCTAGAACAATTCTTGACGCCGTCAAGTGTACTTTTCCAGCAGCTTTGGAGACTTTGTCGTTTTCTTCACTTTTATGCTCCAAAAACGTCCAAAATGCTTCCTTTTCCAGATTTCTTCTCCAAAGTACCTAAAATGACAAAAGGAACGATTTAGGGCAATATTTGATCAAATAAATACGATTTAGGGCTTAAATGACCCCCTAAAAGCGGTACACTTTTCGCTTCATCAAATACCCTTACACTTGAGATTTGCTTGTCCTCAAGCAAATGCGCTTTTATTCTAATCAAAATACAAGTTAGGGGTCATTTAACGCTAATATAAAAGTAATTACAACAAATAGTCGTTCCACTTTAATCATAATAAGCACGGAGATTACAAACTAGCACCTGACAAGTAGTGTTTAGATACTCACATCTCTCAGGTGTCATAAAAGTATATCTCATAAATGAAAACGGATAATATCTCTCACTACCTGTCATAGCAAATAGATTACCATAGGCTTGGGAAAGGATCGAAAACCTCATCCACTAGGCGTAAGCACCTAAGATAAACTATCAAAGAGGGCTTTTACATGGGTTATAACGTGAGGTGTAGGGATATGATAAACACGGATTTGTTGGATAAAGGATATGATCAAATAAATACGATTTAGGGCTTAAATGACCCCCTAAAAGCGGTACACTTTTCGCTTCATCACTCACCTACTCACTCACCTATTTCTATGTCTTTAAAATAAATATCTCTTTTCAAAACAGCAACATCCTCAGTAAAGATAGTTTCATTCTTTTTATAAAAAAATGAGTTGTTCTTCAACAATAACTAAACCTCTCTTATGATTAGCTAAGTCAAACTCAAACTGGTTAAACTCTATTATTAAATCATCATAATGCTTTTTAAGAGTTTCATGGCTTTTTAGAGCTACACAAGATTTTGAACAAGCATTGTTTGTATATACCTCAGAGTCAGAAAAAGCCATCAGTGCCATGTTGATAGGAGCATCCTCTTCAGCCATATAGCTCCAGTCAAAGCCAAGCCCATCAATAACCATCATAGATTTGGAAGAAGATTGTTCTACACTCATAGTCTTCCTGGTGTTGTCTTGATTCCTATAACCTTTGCTGTCCTGGTTTCTTGGCCCTCTGCATTCCCTAGCAAAGTGTCCCAACTTGTGACAGTTGTAACACTCTACCTTTGATTTGTCATACCCAACAGTATCACTTCCATTGATAGTGATCTTCTTTCCAGTCTTCTGGAAAAACCTCTTAGCCCTCATGCTCAACAAAGCTATCTACCACTTCAAATCCATCTCCTCCAAGTCATCTTCATGGATTTGCATAAAGTCTTCATGAACAAACTGAGACCCATTAGGTTGACTGGCAAAAAATGCATATATAGTATCATCACTTAAACTAGCAGTACTAGTTTGTGAACTAACAGTACTAACTTTAGGGTTAGCAGTACTAACTCCATAAGCGGTACTAATCTCCTCAGTACTGCTGGTGCTTGATGATGACACAAAAGCCATATTCCGAGAGCTTGAGCTTACAGACCTTTTCACTTCTTGTTCTACAATCTTGAAGTTATTGTAGATATCATCAAAACTCATTGTGTCTAGATCAGGCTTGTTTCTCCAGACCACAACTTGAGTATTCCATTCATTAGGTAGACCTCTCAAGAATTTCAGATTAAGATCTTCTTGTGAAATCTATACTCCCAAGACAGCCAGTTGGCTCACAATATTCTGAAGCCTGTTGAAAATAGAATCAAGAGACTCAGTGCTTGGAGTACTAAAGTTCTCATACATCTATTTGAAAAGAGTCTTCTGAGTCTTCTTAGTTGCTTCATTACCACAAACCTTGTTGTTATGGATTCAAACAAGGTCTTAGCATCCTTGTACTTACTAAAAGTCAACAGTTGTCATAAGGAAGAGCCATCAGCAACATACTTCTAGCCTTTAAATCATTCTTTTTATGAAGCTTCAATTCTCTTCTGCAGTTACAGGACCTGATATTGTTTCAGTAGTTTTGTCACCACCTGCACTTGTTGTTGCTTTAGGTGCAAGTTTGAATGAATTTCCATTCTCTATAATGTCCCATAGAGCATAGTCCTGCACTTGAAAGTATGGCTCAATTATGAGCCTTCACATTTCATAGTCACACTGCTTGAGAATAGGCAGTTTAGCAGTGGTAGTGGTTTGAGTTGTTTCTAGATCCATCTCTTTCTGTTAGTAAAGAGTTCTTTTGGTATGATTCTTCTAGATCAAAGTTTCAGAACCAAAAGCTCTGATACCACTTGTTGATCCCAAACACAGACCGATTCCTTAAGCTTGTAAGGTTAAGTTACCTTGGATAAATCCAAAATAATTATGATTGAAACTTTGTGAATATCAAAGAGTATGCGGAATCTACTCTTCAATATTTAGAAAAATATTAACAATGCAATGTAACAGTAAATTTGAATGAACACAATATCACCAAAACGCTTCAATATTATTAGAATAATAATACGAGTACTCTAGCTTAGTACTAAGGTTTACAACCTTAAAGCTTAACAAAACGTATACGACTTAAGATATCTAACATCATACCCTAGGACCTCCTTTTATAGGCTAAGAAGTCCTTTACAAGATGACTATAAATCTTCTAAACATATACAATATACGTAGAATATCTTTTATACTAATCTCATCGCGCGTCTTTATCACCTTGATAGTACCTTCTTCAACAGCAGTCTTCAACAATACAAAGTTTCTTCCAGCAGTACTAATTTAGTTAGTACTGTTAGTGTAATACTCAGCAGTTCCAACTTTAAGCTTGGCAGTACAAAGGGTTAAGTCTTTTAATTCCCAACATCTTATTATTACACTTATCCTTAAACGGTTTTAGCAAAAGGACCTTTGTACGCATCAGTGCGCTAATCCTGTAAATTGTGAGAAATCATCATAATATGGAGCACCTAGTATTCAAAAAATGTCAAATATATTTTTTAAAATCATTCAGAAGATGTGCTCAAAATAACCCTCTCTAAAAGTTTTCGATATATTAAATATTTTGAGGGGGAGTGTAATATTGTGTTCCAAATTCATGATAAATCAGTTTCTCTTCACATGTTTAAAAAAAACATATCTTTTAATCACATTGAATTCAAAAACATCATAAGATAAGCTATTTTGAGGGGGAGAAATATGATTAACTCCGTATTCAGCTTCATAGTCAAGAAGTGTATTTTGAAAGTAATCTTCATCTCCTACTCCACTAATCGGCGTTATACGCTTGACGTTACCGAACACTCCACAAAACCAAGCCACGTTCGGGTGCACCGTCTTCTATTTCCCGTTCACCATACCATACGTTTGGCGCCCCGACTTTGTTTTGCTCTCTATGTACGGCACAACCTCATTCCAAAATCCATTCTCCCTGCTCGTGTTACCAATGACGCTATTTTCGGATACATGAATCCAACCTTTTCATAACACAATTTCTTCCTCATTGGTCCATGAAATGATCCGGGGTACCTCCTCGTTTCGAGCCGTCCTCTTTTGGCATCTTTTCGGCTTCACTGTGACCGGTTCTGGGGCCGTGACTTCGACGGGAGAGTCCTCACGAGCGGTATTTTGATAAAAAGAGTCCGAAAAATGAGGTTGGTACATATCTTCATTTGGAAATGAAGAAATGGGAGACATGGGCGTATGTTGTTGTGATGACGAACCACCCATATGGGGTTGTGTACCGTAGCTGGGGTTATCGAATGGGAACACGTTTTGTTGTGCCGAGGATTGGCTAAATGCGTTTTGTTTTTGTTGTGAGGATTGGTTAAAAACATGTTGTTTGTGGGTATGGGTTTCGGTATGGGTTGTTTGGATAAGTTTGGGTATAATAGTATGCTTGTGGTCGTAAGTTTATTTGTTGGTTTGACGGAGGAGTATTTCCGAGATTAAATGTTCTTTCGGGTGTCGGGGGATTGCTTCGGGTATTAGTTCGATGGTTACGCTTGGTGGTTCCGGGAGTGTTTTCTTGAGACATTTTTGTATAAAATGGTTAAGTAAAAGTGGAGCATGAGTGTGTACAATTGTGAAGTTGTGTTTTAAAAAACGGAGAAGTTTAAGTGTATTTATAAGTAAAAAATGGGGTAGTGAGAGGTTATTTATTTAATTTTTATTTTTATTTTTATTTTTTATTTTAATTGTTAGTATTATTATTTTTTTATTGCTTAATATAGACAACAAACATTTACCTCATACATATATAGGGCACATTTATTTCGAAAAAACTAGGTGACCCAATCATCTTAAGTTTGTATTTTTGCTGCTTCTCGCGGGTGAGCATGTGTTGGTGGCATGGGGTGGCACGTGACCTTCGGGTCACTTAGTTGCTAGTCACGCCCATGACCACTAGTCTTACTAGTAACCTTTATTTACAATAACTGAAAATGGGATGTCAATATATGTGAAAACAAAAATGCATAAAACTATGTATCTTTTTTTAGAAGTATTTAGAAATAACAAAACTGTTAATCCACTTTTAATAAAAAGCCTTGCTCCGTATTTTATATGGGAAACCTCAACTCTATTTATAAATTCATGAATAAAAATCCATGTCATCGATCCACAGTCACAAGTAAATTCATCCTTTTCCATCAATCAACGGCCCACAACCCATCACACAATTTCACTCGGATCACAAATTCACCCGCCAAAGTTCCCCCAAATTCCAAATTTCAAACACCCTCCAAAAACCAAAAATTTCCACCTTTAAAAACCCAACTCACACAATCAAATTTCATCACCACAAACTCACATTCAAACAACCCCAACTGATTCTTGTTAGCGAAAAATGTCGGGCCGTGGAAAGGGAGGAAAGGGTTTAGGAAAGGGTGGAGCGAAACGTCATAGGAAAGTTCTCCGCGACAACATCCAAGGAATCACGAAGCCTGCGATAAGGAGGTTGGCGAGAAGAGGTGGAGTTAAGAGAATTAGTGGGCTGATATATGAAGAGACTCGTGGCGTTTTGAAGATATTTTTGGAGAATGTGATTCGTGATGCGGTTACTTATACTGAGCATGCTAGAAGGAAGACTGTTACAGCTATGGATGTTGTTTATGCGCTTAAGAGACAAGGCCGAACCCTTTACGGATTTGGAGGCTGATAATTTAGTATTTGTATTTAGGTTTGGTTTAGTAAAATGTTGGATGGTGTTTGCTTGATTGGGTCTTTATGTAATCCTAGGTTTTTATATGAAATGATTTGGTCTTTCAAATGTTGGTTATTGTTTTAATGCTTGTAGTTGAAGAATAATTGTAGTTTGATTTTTTTAGCCTGAATTTATTAGAAAAATTAAGCATATGGTAGATTAACAACTAACAAGTTACTATGAGTTCTGATTTAGAAATTTGTTCTGATATGATCCAAATTGAGGTTGTAACCACAGTTCTACCAGATTGTGTTTAATTTGTTACATTGTTACAGTGAGAATTTGGCTAGGATGGTTTAGGTTCTGTTGCTTGGAATGTGTTAGTTATAAGGTGCTTGAGTAGAATATTTTGCCTCTGGAAATTGTAGCCACAGCCCACAGCCAAAGTTAATGTGGGTACAATGGATGCTCAAAAGTAGAGATTGCCGAACTTTACAGATCAGGCTCGTAATGTCTAGTTAGTTCTATGTAGTCAATTTACGGTTTTACAGTTTGCCAGCATTGTTCACAAAATTTATTTAACACACTAGCGCTTGCACGAAATGGTTTTTTGGTAAAAGGGAGGGAAATATGGGTTTGCATTGCTAGCTACTTGAGCTTAGGATCAATGCGATAAGATCCTCATAGAAGGTACAGTTCCAAATTGTATTTTTGTACGAGTGACCGTAGACTTATATTAGGGTGGAGGGAGTCATCCCTTTTTACCCTCCAACCCTCTCAAACTTTAACCAATCAAATCCCTCCACCTCATTTCAACCCTCCAACCCTCAACCCAACCTTTTTTACTGGCGCCCATCACTTTCAACCCTCCCAAATCTTTTTTTAAATATTCATAATTTTTCCTTCAAAATTATAAATTTGCAAAATTAACCCTTCCAATACTAAACAATTATATAAAACAAACAAACATTTTATTCATAACTGAAATTAAAAGTACAATTCATAAAACACACAAACATTTTATTCATAACTGAAAACAAACTACATAACTTAATCTTCCGGGTCATCGAGGTATGGTAAATCTTGAGACGCCACATGCTCCGTAAGATCAAATTGAAGACGATGATGGATGTGTTCATCTAGTAACTCCGGTAGTGCGTTGTCGTCATAAACGGGTTGCACCGGCGGATCCATTATATGAGTCCCTGATATTGCCCTCCCGTCATCTTTTATAATCATGTTGTGCAATATACAACATGCATAAATGATGTTAGTGATCTTTTCGATGGTCGTTTGACGGATCTTGCGATTCAGAATACCTCATTTTGACTTAAGAACACCAAAACATCGTTCGACATCTTTTCTTGCCGACGCTTGAACTTTCTTGAATTTCTTTTCCTTCGCTTCAGTCGGATACGGGAATGCTTTGACATAAGTTGAGTACCTAGGATAGATTCCGTCGGTAAGATAATATCCCCGTTTGTAGTTACGCCCGTTGACAACGAATGATGAGTCGGGAGCCGTTCCATTTCGCTCCCTAAGATACAAACTCGATTGATTCAAAACATTGACATCGTTAAGCGACTCGGGAGGACCAAAAAAAGCGTGCCAGATCCACAAATCTTGTGAAGCAACGGCTTCAAGCATAATTGTCGGGTATGGATATCTCCCACTCTTGTATTGCCCTTTCAAATGCTTAGGACAATTTCTCCAAACTAAATGTGTACAATCAAGGCTACCTAGCATACCCGGAATCTTGTGCCTTTGTTCATGCGCCTGGTAAAAGCGTGCAACGTCGTGACTAGTAGGCCTACGTAAGAACTCGCGCCCATATATCTCGATGACCGCGGTGCAAAAATGATCAAGGCATTCGCGTGACGTTCTCGCTGCCATGCATAAGTAGTCGTCAAAGTTATCCGGAGGGTTGCCCGTTCCGAGTTGTTGAATTGCGGATGTGCATTTTTGTAGAGCCGTAAAGCTCTTTTTCCCCCTACCATCTGCACCCTCCTGAAAATACTCGAACCTCTGCTCAATATCACCAACAATTTGTAAAAACAACCTTTTTGACATCCGAAACCTCTCACGAAACAAAGATGGGCCAAACCTCGGTTCGTCAACGAAATAGTTACGCATTAGTGTTTCTTGAGCTTCTTCCTGAGCTCGCTCGATATAGGTTCGAGTTTCTTGCGTGCTTGCCGTGTCTTCTTCGAGCTCGTCAGCCACAGCGCACAAAAAAGGTAGCGTACTACCCGTGGATAAGTCCGGTAAGATGGGTAATTGTATCGGGGGCAAAAAGGAAGAAGAAGATGATGATGATGATTGTGGAAAACTAGAAGGGGGGTTGAATAGTTTTTACCGTTTTTAAAGTTTTATTTGCTTTGTTACTATATGTTAATTCAAAGGAAACAATCACAAATAAATAATCACACAATGTAAACAAAAGATAAAGAGAGGAAAGATCAAACCACACGACACAGTTGTTTATAGTGGTTCGGCTACAAGAACTCTATTCCTTGCCCTACTCCACTCCCCGAGTTTCCTACTCGAGAGTTTATCTTTCACTAAGAAACAAACTCCTTTCCTAGGCGGAGAAAACCTTTACACGTCGCTTACTTCCTTTTCCGGTACTAAGCTAAACACCGGGTTCTTTTCACAAGGTAGAACCAACCTGACGTCGCCTACTTACTTTACCGACACTAAGCTAGATGTCGAGTTCTTTACACGGGTACAACCACTCCCTACACTCTTTGTACTTTAAGGACTAAAGTACTAACCACACTCACTGATTACAAATGATAGATATGATGTGTGAAACAAACTATAAGATCACACAGTAATGCAACTAAAGGATTACGGTTCTGTAGATCCTTGAATGCTTGATCTCCTTTCTACAAAATGGAAGATCAAAGTGAAATGCAACTATGAATGATGTTAGTAAGATATGTACTGAATGAGTATATGTGTTTAAGCTATATGAGTGATGCCAAGATCAAATACCAAGCCTGCTATTTATAGGCAAGCAAGGAAAGGCTCCCACGGATCCGGCGGATCCTTCAAAAGGGATCCGTCCCTTATAACACTTGGATCCGTGGGATGTGACAGCTATGTAATAGTTGTCTCTTACCATATCTTAGTTGTATCTTACCATATCATCCAAGATCTTCAAATGTCAACTATGTTGCTTGCATATCTAACCAAGATATATCAAAGATATTGTATGTGATGCATACAATGATGTCATGGCATAGATTATGAATTAAAGTTTCCTTTTAAGGAAACAAGTTACTAAACTTGTAATTCTAAGTTAATATGTGAAGTGTAAAGTGTGTACTTAAGAGACTAAGCTAGTATTTATTATTTGCTAAAAGATATTCCTTATATTTGTCATTAACAAAACTAATGAAAGATCAAAGAATATAAATAACGTTTTTGGGACGCTATTTGTATTAACAATCTCCCCCTTTTTGTTGATGACAAAACATAAAGTATATTTTTGAGCAAGAGAATAAATATAGCATGAGTTCTTAAAAATATATATTAAGTTTGTTTATTTAAAGAAAAGTTTTGTAAAAAAAAATGTATGTACTGTGATAATTCACAGTTGATGCAAACTTAGTCCTTTCTCCCCCTTTTTGTCGAAACAAAAAGAGTAGCGAAGCGGAATGCGATTTTGAGAACTTTAAGAGCTCCCCCTTGTTTTATACTCCCCCTAAATGGAGTAATCAAGTAAATGATGCATGAATCTACAAAACAAACGGTTAGTATATGAGATGCTTATGAGATGCTCCCCCTCGATGTATACTCCTCACTTCTCGAGTTACGTATACTATTGAAGGGTATGATATGCTGCAAAAGAAGTGTTAGTTATGAAATGACTTCAATGAAGAAGTAGAATGCATGTGAAGTATTCTCCCAAACAAGTCTTTGACTTTACAAAGTCAAAGTAAGTGTCTGATCATAATTTGTACCTAAAGCAATCATATGCCGGATATAATATATGCAATATAGGAATGTTAGTTCATAATGATAATGATAATATGCAATATGTTGATCACTCATAAGCATAAAACATCATATTCATATAAATTGAAAATTTTGTGACAAAAGTCACAATGGAGAAATGATGTTACAAATAAGAAGACATCCTAAAAAATAAAAAGTCCTAAAGAAACAACTTAAAAAGAAAAATCCAAACAACTAATCGGAAGAGCTCCTATTGAGGAGGATGAGAGATTGCGTTCAAACGTTCAAGAACATGGTTCAAGATGAACCTCATCTCGTTTTGAAGCTCATGGACCAAGATGTTGGTCCTTTGGGCCAAGTGAGCCGTTCTCTCACAATGTGCGCAATCATGACTTGAGAAGCCGGGCGGAAGACTAGGGTCCAAGTTGTGTGGTGGTGGTGGTGATGGTGGTTGGGTGTTGTTGTTGTTGGATGGTTGTTGTGGTGTTTGGAGGGAGTTCATAAGGATGTTTTGGATGTCCATTGCTTCATGAAGGCGATGGTCAACCATACCCGAGAGAGTGTAGAGACGATTAAGCTCTTCACTAACCTCCTCTTGGGTGTGAGGGATATTCATCCACATTGCCTCGTCAATGGCAACTAGAGTGGATGTGGGTGATAGAGGTTTTTGTTGAGGTTGGGATGATTGTGCATCATGGTATAAAGGGCCATGGATATCCGGGTATATCGGGTGAAAAAGCATGGGTTGTTGACCTTCAAAAGTCATGGGTGGAAGATTGGGTAATTTTGGTGAAAGTTCTTCTAAGTCATCAAGATGTGGTGATGTAGGAGGAGTCCTAAATAATTCCAAGGGTTGGAGTTTAGGTGATTTTGGTGGTGATGGTGATCTAACAGTCTGTGATGGAGCCGGTGGTGGAGTAGTGGCTATTGGAGTAACGGTTGGTGGTGGTGTTTTTATAACAACATGTGATGGTGTTGGGGTGGAAAGTGTAAGGAAATTTTCACTAGCAATGGGTGATGATATATTGAGAGGAGAATTTTCCTCAGATGAGGAGTTTGCTAAGTTGATAAAACAACAAGGTTTAACACTGATGCGAGCTGTTCTTCTTGGAGTTCTAGATGTGGAAGAGTTGTGTGACTTAGTCATGGTGAAGAAGGATATCTAAAGTGTACAGGAGAGGAAGTGTTTGTTGTGTGAAGAAATGATCCTAAAGTACTAATTTATAGACAGAAGGTTTGTGAGTCTGTGTGTTTGGATTTGATGTGAATCCAATAGAGAATGTTGGTTACTAATGATTTGGAACAGAAAATTGTGCAGGTCATATCAATGAAGTCAATCCATTGAGCTTTGGTTGAGTAATATGTTTTGGATATGCTGTTAATACAAGAGGATAGTGGAAAATCTGATGATTTGATATGTCCACGGATTTGACGGATCCCTAAAAAGGGTTCCTTCTTTGTATTGGTTTGGTAACTCATACCTCAAGTTTAAAATTTTAAATTTTGGTGGGAAATTTTGTTCCTAAGTTTCTAAGAATTCCTAAATGATTCTAAGATGAATTATGATTAGTACATGAATCCTAGATTATACTAAACACTAAGATTTAAGAATCGGGATGAGTCGAAAAAGTTTTAGAATTTTGCTGGGAAACCTGCGGATCCAAAGTGGATAAAAGGCGGAACCATTTTCTGGGATCCGCCAAATCCGCAGGTAGGCGGATGGCGGATCCAACGATAAGCCTTGGCGGAACCCTGTTTTGGGATCCGCGGGATCCGTAGGCCTAAAACTAAGAAAGTAAACAGAACATATGTCATATTTCGCGTTTTTCGACGAAAACCCGAAAATACACCTAGACCTTACTTAACATCTAATATGTATAGCAAAACAACTAAATATGATAACATTAACACATGATTGCACATAGTTTAATCCATACTTAGAAACTTACCGTTTTAGGTGTTATGCCAAACATAGGCAATCACCCGGAAAATTGATAACCATGATGGTTATCTACCTGCAAGTGTTAGTTATTACACATACACAATAAGTATTATCAGATAAATTCAAGACACATAGAAATTTAACAACACAATATCCAACATTGTTTAAAACCAAACACTCCATTAACTCAGCTTCTTCTTCAACTTCTTCATCCCCTTGTGTAATTTCATCATCCAACGCCCCAGATTCTTCACCATTCCTTTGATGTTTCGATACTCAGCGGATTCATGTGGAATTGGAGGAAGATGGCTCAAGTATTCGGGTGGAGGAATCCTAGAATTTGG
This sequence comes from Artemisia tridentata subsp. tridentata, assembly GCA_021014915.2. Taxonomy (NCBI): domain Eukaryota; kingdom Viridiplantae; phylum Streptophyta; class Magnoliopsida; order Asterales; family Asteraceae; genus Artemisia; species Artemisia tridentata. Next base: position 219,605,200 of record CP139505.1, on the reverse strand, counting down.
CATACCATCATCTTCACTCATGGAAGATGATGAGGATGATGTTGGAACACGAGGACGTTTGCCCTTATCAACACTAACCCTAAAATCACTCAAAGGAACGAAGGTGTGTTCAATTTCATTGTAATCCGGAACAAAGCCTAGATGGTTTGGACGAGCGGGTGCGAAGGCTCTATAAAGTCGGGTTAAGAGCATACCATAAGGCATTGCAATCTTGCTTTGAACCGGAATGTCACACATTCGTTTGGCAACATAATAGGCAAGATTGAAGGGTTGACGAGTAGAGATGTTGTACATCATGTGACATAAACAAGCATTGATATGATCACGGTTTCCTATGGTGCACATCACATTTGCCCTTAACACATCCTCCATCTTCTTGAATTCGGGTCTTAGTTCATTAAGTTCCATTGCGAATGGATCTCTAGCAACTTCACGACCACGATACATTCTTGTGGGGTTGTTCTTAGGAATGAAGAGATGGTCCCTAATCACTTCTTTTGATTGGAGAGGAGTGGCATATCGTGCCGTCCTATCGAGATTGGAGTCTAAGATTGTTAAGGACCATTTGTCCGAGTAAATACATGTACCTTGACTTGGAATTCCTAAGACCTCACCAAATTGATCAAGAGGGATGTTGACAAGATTTCCATTTAGAGTAAAATGAAGACTTAAGTAACCTTCATCACTTGAGGTAAGACCTACACTAGCATAGAACTCAAGTATGAACCTAGGAATGATTGGCTCGTCTATGTCTAAAAGAGAATCAAATTGAATTGCGGCTAATTGTTCCCTAAGTTGAGTGCCTTCATAAAATGATGCATCTACGGCTCTACCCTCATGAACATACTTTTTCTCTAAGACTTTGTAAATTTCTATTTGGGCATCGGTTAGACCCTTGGTTTTGTGGACTTTAGGTAAGTAGTTAACGGTTTTCTTGTGATCGTAGTTGGTTGCGGGAGGCATGATTTTCCTAAGTACAAAAAGTTACATAGTTTTAGTTAAAATGATCAAAGGAAGTGTAAAATTCCTAGTGTGTGCCTACATGGGGACAATGTGGAGGTGCGGTTATCTCGACTCTTTTGATGCAAGAAAAATTAGTTTATGCAAGTTTTGTTTACAAAATGGGAGATAACCCAAACACTCCTATTTCAATGTAGCTACGGTTGAATGTACCCGAAAATACATATTAGTTATGTATTCCCTTTAGCATTCAAGAGACATTATGCAAGTGAAGTCTAAAAGATAACGTTTTTGCATTTGTATGAACAATGTAAGAAAAGATCATTTTACCTAGTCGTTAGAAGATTTTAGTGAAAAATTTTCATGGGGTTTTTGTTAAATTAAGACAATGTGCTATAAGATGCAATTCCTAACTAAGAAAAACATGTTTTTAAGTATAATGCAATAAATATGCTTCATGATTTTTCAAGAATTATGCATATACCCCAAGTTTGGTTTTGTGCATGAAATGGAAATCCTAGACGCAGATCAGGAGTATAAATGTGATAAGAATACTTACAGTGATGTTAGAAACACAAATTAGTGGAAGAAGATGGTCCAAAATATGATGGAGATTAAGTGTGTGTCGAGTTATAGTAAGGTGATATGTTTTGGAGTGAGGAATGAATAGTAGTTGTTCTTGTTTATTAAATAATAAACTGGAGTTAGCATGTGGCGGATCCGGCGGATCCCAAACAAAGGATCCGTCTTTGTTGACGATTGGATCCGCGGATTCAGAACACATGTTTTGGTTTAGTGTCGTGTGTGGCTAAACTAATGTCTATACTAATGTTTCTCCTAATCACTAGGTTCCATTAATCCTAATCCAAGTCTAAGATAGTTGAAAGGTTCACGTTTAAGTGGTTTAGTGAGGATATCGGCAATGTTGTCTTCTGAGGAAACTTTCTCAATTGAGATGATTCCCTTCTGTACATTGTCGCGAAGGAAGTGATGGCGTATTTCAATATGTTTGGTTCTAGCGTGTTGGACTGGATTTTTGCTTAAATCGATAGCACCTTTGTTGTCGCAAAGAATGGGAATGTTGTTGAGTTCAATTCCATAGTCGACGAGAGCTTGTTTCATCCACAGTGCTTGTTGACACGCCTTTCCTGCAGACACATACTCTGCTTCTGTTGTTGAGATTGCGAGGGCAGTTTGTTTCTTAGCAAACCATGACGTGAGACAATATCCTACAAAAGTACAAATACCACTAGTACTTTTCCTATCAACATAGTCACCTGCATGATCTGAGTCGGTATACACTATGGTTTCTACACCCGTTCCTTTGGGATACCATAATCCTAAGTGTGTAGTACCTTTGATGTACTTAAATATTCTTTTAACGGCTTCTAGATGGGATGTTTTTGGATCTTCTTGAAAACGTGCACATAGACAAACACTAAACATAATGTCAGGCCTACTAGCCATAAGATAGAGTAAACTACCAATCATTCCTCTATATTTAGTGCTATCTACGGATTCATTTTCTTCATCCCTAGTGAGTTTGGTTTCGGAGGACATGGGTGTTCTCATGGGTTTTGAGTCTTCAAGACCAAACTTCTTAAGCATATCTTTGATATACTTTGATTGGTTGAAAAATATCCCATCTTCTAATTGTTTAATTTGGAGACCTAAGAAAAAGTTTAGTTCCCCCATCATACTCATTTCAAACTCGTCATGCATGATTTTTGAGAAATCGTCGCATAACTCTTGACAAGTTGAACCGAATATAATGTCATCCACATATATTTGGACTATAATAATATGTGATCCCTTTTTCTTGGTGAAGAGAGTATTATCTACTAGGCCCATGGTATACTTATGGTCAACTAGGAAAGTCTTAAGTCGATCATACCAAGCTTTTGGTGCTTGCTTAAGTCCGTATAAAGCTTTCTTAAGTTTGAAAACATAATTTGGTTTTTCAAAGTCGGCAAAGCCGGGAGGTTGTGCAACATATACTTCTTCATTAATAAGACCATTTAAGAAAGAACTTTTGACATCCATTTGAAATAACTTAAAATCATGTGCACATGCATATGCAAGTAATATCCTAATAGATTCAAGTCTAGCTACTGGTGCAAAGGTTTCATCGTAATCTATACCTTCTTGTTGATTGTAACCTTGAGCTACTAGCCTAGCTTTGTTTCTAGATATAATACCCTTTTCATCCATTTTATTTCTAAAGACCCATTTGGTACCTATTATGGTTTGGTTTTTAGGTGGAGGTACCAAAGTCCAAACATCATTTCTAATAAATTGATTAAGTTCTTCTTGCATAGCAATTACCCAAGATTCATCTTTTATTGCCTCTTCAATATTTTTAGGTTCAATGGTTGAAATAAAGCAAAAATAATTACTTTCATTTTGAGCTTTGGATCTTAATGTTCTTTCATTAAGTTTTCCTATGACGTTTTCTAATGGATGACTTTTAGTTTCTTTAATATTGACTATTTCTCCTTTTACGGGTTCATTATCATTTTCAATGTTTTCTATAGTATTAACCATTTGACTTTCAACCAAGTCATCATCTACCAAAGGTGATGTCTTAGAGGGAGGTGGACTTTCGTTGAATGTTACGTTCAATGATTCCTCGACTCTTGATGTTTCCTTGTTTAATACTATGTATGCTTTACTATTTTGTGAGTATCCAAGAAAAACACCTTCATACGACTTTGGGTCGAACTTGGTGAGATAGTCTTTTGTGTTTAAAATGAAGCACTTGCTTCCAAAAACTCTAAAATATCCTAATGTAGGCTTTTTGCCTCGATAAATTTCATAGGGAGTTTTATTTAAGAATTGTCTAATTAAAACTCTATTTAGGATATACGTGGAAGTATCTACAGCGTGACACCAAAACTTTTGTGGTATGTTTTGTTCATTTAACATTGTTCTACTCATTTCTTGAATTGTTCTATTTTTACGTTCTACTACACCATTAGATTGAGGTGTACGAGGAGCCGAGAAATTATGAGTTATTCCATTATTATCACAAAAATTTCCAAATTGAATTTCATTGTCAAATTCTCGACCATGGTCAGTTCTAATAGATACTATATTACTTCCTATTTGATTTTGAATTTTCTTGCTTAGAATTTCAAATTTATCAAATGCCTCATTTTTAGTTTTCAAAAACTTTGTCCATGTATATCTAGAGTAATCATCTACTATGACTAAAGTGTAAAAATTTCCTCCATAACTTTGTATAGCCGACGGGCCAAACAAATCCATATGTAATAACTCTAGGCATCTAGATGTAGATACCATGTTTTTAGCCTTATGGCTACTATGTATTTGTTTCCCAATTTTGCAAGCATCACAAAAGTGTTGGTCATATTTCAACTTGGGTAGGTTCCTAACGAGTTCTTTGGAAGACAAGGATTGAATAAGCCTCATATTTGCATGACCTAAGCGTCGATGCCATAGAGTTGAGTTTTCGTCCAAGGAGGTAAGACATAACTTATCTTTAGGTGTTTTATCTAATTTCATAACATAGACATTATTCTTTAAAACACCTTTTCCTACGGTTATGCCATCTTTAAGTATTTTACTTCCATTTTCACTGAAAAGGACGTTATACTTTTTGCGGCATAATTGACTTATACTAAGTAGATTAAATCCTAAATTATCTACATGAGCAACATCATCAATAGATAGAGAGTCATGAGAGATTGTACCTTTTCCGATGATTTTACTTTTAAGCTTGCTACCGAATGTGACATTACCTCCGTCATACACTTGGTAGGATGAGAAAAGATTTTTGTTTCCCGTCATATGTCTTGAGCACCCACTATCTTTGATCCACTCATCAGGTTCAAGATCAACTTTCAAGCATACCTAATGTTCATAAAAGACTCAAGCATTTGGTCCCCAATATCTCATGGGTCCGTTTGGGTTAAGCATGACATTATCATGGTTTATGTACTGAAAAGGTGGACAATTGTTCCACGGCATATAATTAGGACCATGAAAGTTTCTAGACATGTTTTGGTTCCAATTATTTTGATAAGTGTGTTGTGAATTAACTATACTCTTTGGAAAGGGGTGTTTGGGAAAACTCATCTGAGGTCTTTGTTGATTCGTTTTAACTCTATATTCATTTCTAGCTTGACCTCTTCCTAAAGATACTGTTGGTTTGTGTTTATTATTGGTTATGCTACTGTTAGGTTTCTTAGTAACTTTAACAAACTCGGAACGGTCGACTTTGTGAACCTTCTGTTCAACTTCTGTACCCGCGGATCCCTTGGATATACCTGGCGGATCCAAATTTTTGGATCCGTCGGATCCGTGGGTGTCCAACTTGGTTGAATCAGTTTTATTCACAGTCTGTTCCTTATAATCACTTAAGGTTCCTAGTTTCATAAAGCCTAGTCCTGTTTTATCATGAGGTAGCTTTTGCATTTTCATTATTTCATCTGCACAACTTATGTTTTTATCAAACCTTTTAAACTTTGAATTTTGTTTGATTAAATCTTCCTGTGTGGTTCTTAAGGTTTCTAGTTCAAGTTTTAGTTCTTGACAAGACACACATGTTTCTTTACTAACTTTACCTTTTTCAATTCTTATTGCTTTTTCTTTAAGCCAATATATTTCATTTTCTAAAAGTGTTGTCTTTGTTTTCAAAAACTTGTTTTTGTTTATGATTTTTAAAGTGACATCACACAGTTTGTTATATTCTACTTCTAAGGTTTCATCATCTATAAAGGAGTATGAATCAGAATGTACCTCTTCTGTGTCATCGGCCATAAGTGCAATTTCGTTGTTCTTAGGCTCATCATCATCATCTCCTTCACTATCGCTCCAAGCTCCACTAACGAAGGCTCTTTGAGACTTGGTCTTTGGAGGCTTTGGACATTCTCCTATTAAGTGACTGGAGTCACCACACCTATAGCATTTCCTATCATCCTTACCTCTCTTATCGTCACGATCTTTCCGAGAGGATTTCTTTTCATCACGAGGTGGTTTTACAAACTTTCCTCGTCTCCTGAAGAATTTCTTGAAATCCCTCACAGCCATGGCATATTCTTCATCATCACTGTTTGAACAAGACTCATCATCACTTGACTCGACTTTGGCTTTCAAGGCAATAGACTTAATCTTCTCCTTTTTGCTTTTGACAATTTCCGAGTCTTTTTCCATAATCATTTCGTGAACTTTTAGGTTTCCTATGAGCTCATCCAGTGTCATGCTTGAGAGATCCTTAGATTCTTCAATAGCTGTCACCTTTACTCTCCATTTCGGATGGAGTGCTCTTAGAAATTTCCTGACAAAATTCTTGCTAGAAAAAGATTCATCAAGTGCTTTAAGTGATGTAATTATAGTATTGAACTTAGCAAACGCACTATCAATGGTCTCATCTTCAGAGATAACAAATTGTTCGTATTGTTGGACAAGAAGATCAATTTTGTTATCTTTTACTTGTGAGTTTCCTTGATGTGTGATAATAAGAGATTGCCAAATATCCTTAGCCGTTTTACACATAAAAACTCTTTCATATTCTTTCTTAGGTAAGGCATTATAAAGCATCATTTTGGCTTCGTTATTTTTGGCAATTAGTTTCTTTTGCTCATCACTGTGACGAGTAAGAGAAGCTCCATCATCCCGACCACCCGAAATATTATTACAAATAGGCTTGTAATCACCATCAACTATAATATACCATAGATCTATATCCTTTGACTTTACATAAGTCTCAAAGCGATTTTTCCAATAAATAAAACAATTTGGTTCAAATAGAGGTGGTCTCTGCATAGATTGCCCTTCTTTAAAGTTTTCAAAATCCATGGATCGTTTTAAGTTTTAAAATACAATATATTTTAAAGATCTTAAGTAACGTAGCTCCTGATGCCAATTGTGGAAAACTAGAAGGGGGGTTGAATAGTTTTTACCGTTTTTAAAGTTTTATTTGCTTTGTTACTATATGTTAATTCAAAGGAAACAATCACAAATAAATAATCACACAATGTAAACAAAAGATAAAGAGAGGAAAGATCAAACCACACGACACAGTTGTTTATAGTGGTTCGGCTACAAGAACTCTATTCCTTGCCCTACTCCACTCCCCGAGTTTCCTACTCGAGAGTTTATCTTTCACTAAGAAACAAACTCCTTTCCTAGGCGGAGAAAACCTTTACACGTCGCTTACTTCCTTTTCCGGTACTAAGCTAAACACCGGGTTCTTTTCACAAGGTAGAACCAACCTGACGTCGCCTACTTACTTTACCGACACTAAGCTAGATGTCGAGTTCTTTACACGGGTACAACCACTCCCTACACTCTTTGTACTTTAAGGACTAAAGTACTAACCACACTCACTGATTACAAATGATAGATATGATGTGTGAAACAAACTATAAGATCACACAGTAATGCAACTAAAGGATTACGGTTCTGTAGATCCTTGAATGCTTGATCTCCTTTCTACAAAATGGAAGATCAAAGTGAAATGCAACTATGAATGATGTTAGTAAGATATGTACTGAATGAGTATATGTGTTTAAGCTATATGAGTGATGCCAAGATCAAATACCAAGCCTGCTATTTATAGGCAAGCAAGGAAAGGCTCCCACGGATCCGGCGGATCCTTCAAAAGGGATCCGTCCCTTATAACACTTGGATCCGTGGGATGTGACAGCTATGTAATAGTTGTCTCTTACCATATCTTAGTTGTATCTTACCATATCATCCAAGATCTTCAAATGTCAACTATGTTGCTTGCATATCTAACCAAGATATATCAAATATATTGTATGTGATGCATACAATGATGTCATGGCATAGATTATGAATTAAAGTTTCCTTTTAAGGAAACAAGTTACTAAACTTGTAATTCTAAGTTAATATGTGAAGTGTAAAGTGTGTACTTAAGAGACTAAGCTAGTATTTATTATTTGCTAAAAGATATTCCTTATATTTGTCATTAACAAAACTAATGAAAGATCAAAGAATATAAATAACGTTTTTGGGACGCTATTTGTATTAACATGATGATGATGATGATGATGACATTTTTTTTTTTTTTTTTGGTTGTTAAGTTGTGTTTGAATGTGTTTTTTTGGTTTGTTTGATTTTTTTGGTTGAGAATGGTGTGTTTGATTCGGATTTAATAGGCAGCCAAGGGACCATTTATGTTTTTTTGTTTTCTACCCACGCTCCTTTAACGTTCCAAAATCAAATCCCAACGTTCACATTTTGGCCAAGCCGCTGCGAGCTATATACCCGTGGAAGGAACCCGCCAGCCCAGCCCGCCTAGGCGGCGGCGGTGTTCCCATCCAACCCGAGCAACCCGCAGGCAAGCCCGAAGGCCACTCCCTCCACCCTTAGTCTGTTGACATATTGAATGATGGTATGATACCTCTAGTGTGCTGTTTTAAAATTAACCTGTCATGACTCATGACATATATGTTGCTAACTAACCTTAACAGATTAAAAACATTTTATTTTGATTGAACTTGCAAATTAAAACGGCAAATACTACAAACTTTATTGCAGGATGAAAAGTGCATTAGTTAAAGTTTTATCTAATACGGATACAAAAAAACCGGTTTTTTCCAGTTCAGGAAGCAAATGGAGGGGCTTAGGTTCACATTTCTTTGTAAACACTTATGGCTCCTCAAAAGAAAACATGTCAAATTAGGTCAGAGTTCTTGAGGAAACGAATATACAAAGAAGAAAAACCAAAACAAAGCTGTGTCATCTTAGCATGCTCGGTTGTAAGTACAACGTAGTGGACCTGCATTGGCCGTCAAAGCAGGCACTTGATTCCCATTGGCAACTGGGAAAGATTGCTGTCTAGTGTAACCCGGAGTACAACTTCCATATCCAGATGGAATGAAGTATGCTCCATGTAGAAAAAAATCTTTTGAAGATCTCCATTTCCAGTTTTTCCAACCGTTGTGAACCTCCCTCTTAGTGACCTACAAAAGATTTGAATATATAGGTTTTAAATATATATATATGGAGTATGACATAAGAGGAGATTATAATAACCAGGGAGATGTTTTTTTTCAAGACTTGTACCTCTTTGGTATTTCGATTATTTGCAGCACTAAAGTAGTTCCCTTCGCTAAATATTGTTGGATTTGAGCTTCCTCCAATGGCATACATATGCCATTCATCATACCTATTGTTTGCGACATGCGCATAACCTAGCCTCACCCTGAAATTATTATAGTATTTTTTTTGGTTTAATGATTTGAAAATGTATCATATTTGTCACTTTTTGTTATTGTGTGTACTCAACTTTTTTTCATTGCATGTACTAAACTTTCAAATTTCGATTATTTTGTGTATTTTGTGTCTATTAAGCCATGTAAAATGACCATTTTACCCTTCGAAATTTGAAAAAAGTAAGGGTAAAATGATCACAAAATACACACAATAATCGAAATTTGAAAGTTCAGTACACACAATAAGAAAAAAAAAAAAGTTCAGTACACACAATAACAAAAAGTGTCAATTACTATACATTTTCAAATCATTAACCTTATTTTTTATCATGTAAGATAAATTTACTAACACGTACATATACCATAATTAATTAAAACAATGTAGTTTCACGTATGATAAGTATACCTTGGCATCCTTTGAACAAGACCTGGGCCAAAATGATTGTAAACTATGGTGACTTTCATGATTTTATCTTCAAGATTATTGTCTTTGTGCCCAATTAACATAACCTGCGTATTTTCACAGTTATGAATGAGTAAATAAGAAATAATGATATGAACATGCATGTGATCTTCTAATATTGTCATTTGAGAGTACGTGAGAATGTATGGAAATTAAGCACTCGTCAAATATTAATGTTCACCTTATCGTGTTGAGAAAAGTAGTTATTCGAGATTGTGATAAAATCTGAAGCATGAATGATATCTATGAGCCCATCAGCGGCTCGAGCAAGGAAACAATGGTCAACCCATATGTGCGAAGAATGAAATATGTCAATGGCATCTCCATCTGACCCTCGACGTTGGCCTGCGTGGTCCGTGGAGTCTCTTACACGGCCTGATCTTCCGGGCTTGCAATCATGAAGGCTAATCCCATGGATGATCACATGGCTTACTCTTTGTATCGTTATACACGGCCCATTTGCAATTTCCACTTTTCGCCCTCTTCCGTCAATAGTCTTGTAACTATTTATCATGAGTTCATTCTTGAGATTTATGACCATATCCTTAGCAAATATGATCCACAACGGCTTTTTCTGGATCACTCCATAACGAAGGCTGCCTGGTTTAGGGTTTACCGGATCATCTGAAGGGTTTGTAACTACATATGTTGCACCATTCTTTCCTCCAAGAGCACCTTTTCCAAAACCAATGGCACAATCAGCTAACGCACGGCGATTAGCAGCCCAATTTGTGGTTCTACGTCGACATGCATCTATCACGTTTGAGGCTTTTGCAGTGGGTCTGTAGCCATAGATGGAGATGGGCTTAGGGGCTTTAAAGTAAACTGCATGAGAGATTGAAGCTTGGAAGCATAAGACACTCAGGATGAAGAAGAGTGAGGTCATGACTCTAGCTAGCAAAGTGAGATGAAAAAACCACTAAAGATCATCAAAATATATAAGATTAGATAGTTACATTTTTGCACCCTTGTTATAGTCATTTTGTCTAATTTCAAACAACTCTTTACTTCTTATCACAACATAGACTAGTAGAATTGAAACCTTGTGAAATATGACCTCAAATCAATATTATATTTGGCCAAAAATTGGACCTTTTAGAAAAGGTGTCAAGTGTATACAAATATAAGGTAGCCATTTGTAAATAACGTTACAACAATGTGGTACACACGATTCTGACTTGCTATGTGTGTTGAGACGTGAGTGCACGAGCTTACGGATGTTTGACTTTTTAAAAAATTGCTTAGTCAAAGATGTGTCTATTTGACATTCGAAATTTTGAGAAGACATCGATCAATAACTTAATTCGGACATAGCCCGGCCAATGGTTATAAAATGGCACTTTGATTTGATCCACATGTTAAAAACTTGTGTAGGGTTGTTAGGGTTTCTTTTTCTTAAAGAATTATAACCTAGATAAATTAATGAGCAATGAAGGTTCTCTTAAAATAAAAGAAACATACGAAGAAAAGTAGCACATAAAGGTTTTCAAAATTCAGATCCTACCTAGGATCGTTTTTGTTTTTTGCAAGATCGTGATCGTAAGATCGGATCGAGATCCTAAGATCCTACTATAATGTCATTTTTTAATAATCTTTGTAATATTATTCAAATATACAAGTTATTATATATTATAAACACGAAATTATATGAATGCTTCATGAAAATGTTGTCCTAAATTATGAATATGGAATGTTTAAGAAAAATCACAAGTTGTTTTTTAAATTATATAAAAATATACACCATAAATTTGTAGTTTTTTAGTTTGCGGTTCGAGAGAAGTAAAATCGGATCGGAGTAGATCTTAAGATCCTATGGTCAAGATCGGATCTTATAAAATCTTAAGCTTGTTAAGATCATACGTAGGATCCGGATCGTTTTTGCTTTGTAGAATCGTAAAATCGTAAGATCCTAAGATCAGAATCGGGATCTTAACAACAGTAGCACATATTGTTCTCTGCAAAATTCAATCTTATTGAGTATCTAATAACAATAAGCACCGTATATATGTTACCAAGATGTTGGTGATATGAACTAATTGTATAGTAATAAAAAAGAAGTTAAATCTGGAACTCGAGCTCGAACTTCTAAGGCTATATGATTGACATACACACAAAGACTGCCAGAAGCTTTTCGCGGAGTCGGGTTATTGTTGTGCGTCATGATTCATAAAATTTCATTTTCCGATGACATACATTTTGGAAAAAAATTTATAACTAACGCAATGTTTGGTATGTCGGAATAAGACTGATCATGAAGAAGACCATTTTACCGAAACAAAAAATCATGTTTGTTACAAATAAAATGCAATGACCCATTATATGGAATCACTGATCATAACATAAAAAGCCACCATCTTTTTCATTAAGTTCTCCTTTTTCATTACATCTTGAAATAAAATTATAATTACATAAAAAAACTTTATTAACTACCACTATACAAAAAATAATTCTATCATCAAAGGCTATATTAGTTTTTCTCTTATCGAATTACATTTTTCATTCTAACATAACAACCAAACATGAATATAACTGTAATGAATGATCCCATTACTTCATTTATATCATTACGCCGTTCATTTTATTCTGATGTTACTTTATTTCGTCTTACCAAATGTTATTTTCCTTAATTAATTAAAAGTGACAAAGAACTCCACCATCTCGTCTGACTCATAATACTTTATACGAATGGAGGTAAACAAAAACAAGAATTTTGTAGATTATTGAACAACACAAAGTACCAAAGATAATAAGCCGATTAGTTTACATTAGTTGCTATGTAGTAAATGTGGCCACCGAAAAAACTTCGACATAAAATACATTCAAAACGAGTAGGCAAAACTAAAGGATGGCCCGCACTACATGAAAAGGTAAAGCAGATCCAACAAATTTGCAAGGTTTTGTAGAAAACAAATATCAAGTCATCACAGGCAATTTCAAAACTCATCCCCCTCAACCAAACTTATTTTTCCACCATCACTCCAATCCCCAAATTCAAATAACTCATTTGGGGGGCTTGTGGGTGATGTTTGTCTTCAAGTCAATTGACGTAAAAGAGAAATTCTCAGAGTGCGTGGCGATTAATTCCTGGTTCTCCTGTATTGTCCAATCGAATAGTGATTTTGTTGTCGATGGCAGAGTAGCTTGGGTTGATGTTGAAGGTGTCCCTTTAAAGATGTGGACTTCTAACACTTTTAAAAAGATTGGAGCAAAATGGGGGACACTACTTGATGTGGAGGAATCGGATGAGGATAATTATCATAGTAAAAGGCTGTGTATCCACACTATGGGGGTGTCAAATGTGTTTGAATCTTTTAAGATAAGTTATAAAGGAAAGGTTTATTGGGTTCGTGCTAAAGAGGTTTCAGGGTGGATTCCAGACTTTGAAGAGACTAGTGAAGACGCTAGTGAATCGTATAATTCTTTATCAGATGATGGATTTCATGGAGATATTGGAGGGGGTGATGAAGATAATCAAGATGAAGATGATGTGAGTATGGTCCCGGACTCTATGGCTGACAAGGTAGTCAGTAATGATGTGGAGGGTGTCGAGCTGAATGATGACAAGGAGAAGAGTTCAGCAGACCCGTTTGGTATTTATACATTGCTAAGGAAGAATGGGAAAAAGGACACGAATGAATCAAGTAATAAGGAGAGCTTGAAATTCCCTCCTGGTTTCACTCCAAAAGAGGAAGGCGAGTGTGATAATGGTGCGTCTGATTCAAGAGAGGAAGGCGAGTGTGATAATGGTGCGTCTGATTCAAATAAGCATCTTGAAGTGAATTCAAAGTCAAGGTTAAAGAAGACTAAGATAGCTGGGAGGGAATCCGTAGGTTCTGGTCATTTTCAACATTCTGACTTACCTCGTTCAGGTGGCTCGTTATTGAATGTTATTGATGAGATGATTAAAGTAGGTCAAACGATGGGTTACACGATGGACGGGTGTATAAAAAACATAGAAGAAATTGTTGGAATGAAAGGAGCGGATGATGTGATCCAATGAATATGCTATCGCTCAATGTTCAAGGCCTTAACCTGAAGGCCAAAAAAGATTGGGTAAAGGAGTTATGTGTCTCACATAAAGTGAATTTTTTATCCCTCCAAGAAACTAAAATGGAGGCCATTAATTCTTTTGATATTAAAAACTGTTAGGGAAACTTTGTTTTTGACTATGTAATTAGTGAATCTGTTGGATCATCAGGAGGAATATTATGTGTATGGAATCCTAGTATTTTTAAGAAGTCATCTTCTACGGTGTCAGACTACTTTATCATAGTTCGTGGAGAATGGATTCCTAATGGTAGGTCGATTCTTATTATTTCGGTTTATGCTCCGCAAGAATTTTCTGAAAAAAAGATGTTATGGGACTACTTGAACCACATTATCAGTAATTGGAAAGGCGTGGTCATTATTATGGGTGACTTTAACGACGTTCGCTATAAAAATGAGAGATTTGGATCGGTGTTCAACATTCAAGGGGCTAAAGCCTTTAATTCGTTTATTGCCAAATCAAACCTTGAAGAGGTTTCTCTTGGTGGTTGTTCTTATACGTGGTGTCATGCTTCCGCTTCCAAGATGAGTAAATTGGATCGCTTCTTAATTTCCGAAAGATTTCTTAGAGAATGTCCTTCTTTCTCCGCTATTACGTTGGATAGATTCCTTTCGGATCATCGTCCGATTTTGCTTCGGGAATCTAATCAAGATTTTGGGCCTATTCCCTTTCGGTTTTTTCATTACTGGTTTGAATTGGAGGGATTTGATAAACTTGTTCATGACGCTTGGCGTGATGCCCCCTCTTATTCAAATAATGCCATGGCTAATTTTATGCATAAACTGAAGTTTACTAAAAATACTATCCGGAGTTGGAATAGAATGAGACAAAGTATCACTAACAGAAAGCGTACCCTGCATCAGGACCTTGGGAATCTGGATATGATTATTGATAAAGGTAACGCCTCGGAGGCTATTCTGATCAATTGTATGGAGGTTTGTAATTCTATTCAAGATTTGGATAAATTGCATAATATGGAGGTAGCTCAGAAGGCTAAGATCAAATGGACGGTTGAAGGAGATGAGAACTCCAAATTCTTCCATGGTATCCTTAATAAAAAGCGTGCTCAACTTGCTATTCGTGGAGTGATGAAAGATGGCGTGTGGGAGGAGAAACCAGAAGTGATTAAAAGGGAGTTCTTAAGTCACTTTAGGACTCGATTTGAGCAGCCCACTCACCAACGTCCTATGATAAATGTGGAGTTTCCTAATCAGTTGAACTCTTCTCAGGTGATGGATTTGGAAGCCGAGGTATCTATTGATGAAATTAAAAAGGCGGTTTGGGATTGTGGCACTGATAAAGCACCTGGGCCGGACGGGTTCACATTTGGGTTTTATAAGCGGTTTTGGGGTTTAATAGAAAGTGATGTGGTTTCAGCTGTGAAGTACTTCTTTCAAACAAGAACTTTTTCTAAGGGATGCAACTCTTCATTTATAACCCTTATTCCGAAGTTTCCTGATGCGAAATTGGTTAAAGATTTTCGTCCAATTAGCCTCATTGGAAGTCTTTATAAAATTATCACCAAGATTCTGGCAAATCGTATTATGTTGGTGTTAGGTGATCTCGTTAATGAAGTCCAGTCGGTGTTTGTGGCGGGTAGACAAATTTTAGACGGTCCATTTATTCTTAATGAGGTGCTTCAGTGGTGTAAAGTAAAATAGAAGCAGTCGTTTGTCTTGAAGGTTGACTTTGAGAAAGCATACGACTCTGTTCGTTGGGACTACTTATGCGATGTTTTAAGGAAGTTTGGCTTTGGTAATAGATGGTGTGGGTGGATTTATGAGTGTCTTCGAACTTCCAGGAGATCGGTTCTTGTGAACGGAAGCCCGACGGAAGAATTTCAATTCTTCAAAGGCTTAAAGCAGGGTGACCCTCTTGCGCCCTTTCTCTTTATATTGGTCATGGAAAGCCTTCATATCTCCTTTACTCGTGTGGTGGAAGCGGGTTTGTTTAAAGGTATTGTTTTAAATCCTTCGACTCATTTATCCAACCTTTTTTTCGCGGATGATGCCGTGTTCATGGGTCAATGGAATTCGAGTAACATTAACACTATTATTCATGTGTTGAAATGTTTCCAATTAGCCTCTGGGTTAAATATTAATTTGGGAAAAAGCAAGATAATGGGTATTGCGGTTAATGACGTATATGTACAGCAAGCGGCGGATAAAATCGGGTGTGATATCCTAAATCCTCCTTTCACTTATCTTGGTTCAAATGTCGGGGGAAGTATGAATACGATTCATGCGTGGGATGTTATTGTGGATAAGTTGATCGTTCGCCTCTCGAAATGGAAGATGAAAACTTTGTCGGTAGGCGGTAGATTAAATCTTCTCAAAGCGGTTCTTGGAGCTATGTCGATCTATCATATGTCTCTTTTTAAGGTTCCTATGAAGGTTCTTCATCGTATGGAATCCATTCGGAGTCGTTTTTTTTAATGGGATTGAGTTGAATTGTAAGAAACCGACTTGGGTGAAGTGGTGTAATGTGTTAGCCTCGAAAGAGAGAGGGGGTCTTGGTGTCTCTAGCTTATATGCGTTAAATAGAGCCCTTTTGTTTAAATGGGTTTGGCGATTCAAAACGCAAAAAGACTTATTATGGACTAGGGTTATTAAGGCTATTCATGGGGAAAAGGGCAGAATTGGTGATTGTTCGAAGGTGCTCCAGAAATCCATCTGGTGTGACATTGTTCGAGAGATGGATACTGTAAAAACGCTTGGCTTTGATATCCTTAATCATATTCAAAAGAAGATTGGTAATGGTAAAGACACGTTTTTTTGGGACGATGTGTGGCTTGGCGATATCCCGTTGAAGTATAGATTCCCTCGAATCTATAACTTGGAGGTTAATAAACAGGTTGATGTGGCTTCAAAAATGGCTCATGTGAGCCTTTCCGCATCTTTTAGACGTTGTCCGAGAGGGGGTGCTGAAGAAGCTCAAATGATAGAGCTCAATTCGTTGACTGAAAACGTTCTCCTTGGGGATATGAATGATAGATGGTACTGGGATTTAGATGGCCTGGGGGAGTTCTTGGTCGCTTCGGTGAGGAAGGTGATTGACGACATTCGACTTCCTTGTGTTTCGTCCCAAACTCGATGGATAAAGGAGATCTTTATCAAGGTAAATGTTCTCGCATGGAAGGTTTGTACGAATAGCTTGCCTTCTCGTTTGAATATTTCGCGTAGAGGCTTACCAATTCCGTCGATTCTTTGTCCGACGTGTGGAGTGGCGATTGAATCGACTTCTCATATTTTCTTTGGTTGTGATGTGTCTCGTGATGTTCTCCGGAAAATTTGCAAATGGTGGAATGTGGACTTCGTGGCATTAAATTCTTTTGAAGATTGGGAAATTTGGTTTCACAGCATTAGGATGAACTTCAAGCTTAAGAAGCTGTTTGAAGGGATATGCTTCGGCTTATGGTGGCACTTATGGGCGTTCCGGAATAAATTGATTTTTGATGTTGATCCTCCTTTAAAAGCCGATATATTTGATAGTGTCGTGTCTCATACTTTTAATTGGTGTCGTTCTAGATGTACAGGGACGTTTAGATGGGATGATTGGCTAAAAAATCCTCATCTTATTTCTTTGTAATTTTCTAGCTCATTGCTAGTTTATCAATAAAATGCCGTTCAAAAAAAAAAAATCCCCAAATTTAAATAACTCATAACAAACAGGCTCTCATTTATAACATTGGTTGCATGACCCATACAATACATGTAAATATTACTATCTGCCCCATGTATTCTCTGTCGTTATATCCGCTTCATTAGGTATTCTCTATTGTTATAATATCCCTTCATGATAAAGTTTTGGCCGTTCGCGTAATTCCTTTGCACTACACCAGAAAGTACCTCTAGCGACTACATGTGTAGTCGTTAGAAGTCCAGGATTGCGGTCGTTAAAAGATTTAGCGACCACATGTAGTCAAGCCGTCGGCTTAGGTCGTGTCCCGAAAGGTTTTAGCGACTAATATTTTTCTTCTTATAGCGATCATGCCGTTGACTTGACTTTTTTACTTTATTGACCAACGATTAAAATTGTGTGACAATACCTATAGCGACTACATGTGGTGTTTGTTGGTATTTTAGTGTAAAATAGATTGAGTTTAATATGCAAATAAGGGTCGACACTTATTTGGATATTAACGGGGGTTCCAAGGGGGCGTAGCCCCCTTGGTGGGGGTTCGGGGGCAACGCCCCTGAGAGAAGCAGGGTCCAAGGGGCGGCAGCTAATGCTTGGTTTCTGCTGCTAATGCTTGGTTCCTGCTGCTAGTGCAGCGGTTCCTGCTGCTAGTGCAGATTCTGTTGCTAGTGCTGAGTATAACTGTTTTACAGTTATTAGGCCCTAATAACCGCCCCTATAAACCGTCTTATATATTCTCTATTCAGTCAGAGAATAGACAAGGCTGATCAACCATATTTTGATCACGGTTTTTCTGCAAACATACAATCTTGAATCAATTAGATTTTATCCGGTCGTTAATTGGTATACACTCCAATTTAATCGATCTGAAAGCGTTCATATTCGTGACTTCTAATTGCTATCAGGATACACTATATACCCCACAAATACAACAAAGATCGATTAAATTCACAAGATGGCAGGCGAATCTGTACGTGATATGACATCAAAGTTTGTGAAGTTAGCCAAATTCGAAGGGCAGGATTTTCGAAGATGGCAGAAAAAGATGTTGTTCTTGTTAACAACCATGAAAGTTGTGTACGTTTTAACAACACCAGCACCGGAGGAAGTGGAGGACGAAACCATTGATCAAACCAGAAAACGTAACAAGTTCTGGAACGATGACTTCATTTGTCGTGGAACAATCTTAAACGGTATGTGTGATACTCTTTTTGATATTTATCAAAACATTGAATCTGCAAAAGAATTATGGGACATGCTTCAGGCCAAGTACATGGCAGAAGATTCATCCAGTAAGAAATTTCTGGTGAGTGACTTCATGAATTACAAAATGGTAGACGGACGTTCTGTTATGGAACAATATAATGAGTGTCTTAGTATACTTGGTCGCTTTACCCAACATGGTTTAAAAATGGATGAATCCATTGCGACGGCGTCTATCATTGACAAACTTCCACCTTCTTGGAAGGATTTCAAAACTAATTTGAAACATAAGAAGGAAGAATACAATTTGGTTGAATTGGGTAGTACCATAAGTATTGAGGAAGGATGTCGTAGGATGGAGAAAACATGGGTGAATGAAAAGGACAAAGATATTGGCGGATCAAATGTCAATATGGTTGAAGAAACTAATTCTAGTTTCAAAAAGGGTTCGAATAATAAGAATAAGAAACGAAAGTTTCAAGGTAACGAACACAAAAAGGGAAGTGTAAAGAAAGCAAAATAGTCCAATGATGGTGGCTGTTGGAAATGTGGGAAACCTGGACATTTCAAGCGTGATTGCCGTATGGGAAAAGGCAAAAACGAGGCTGGTACTAGTGGTGGATCTAAAGGAGATCCGAAACAAGCAGGTATGATATTATTAATTATAATAATTATTCGGTTGTGAATTATGTGCCATTAATTTGTGAATCATTCTATGTACAGGATGATGATATTGCTTGGTGGTATGATTCTGGTGCGACATGTCATGTGTGCAAGGACCGAAGATGGTTCAAGGAACTTGCAACAATTAATGATGGACGTGTTTTAACTATGGGAAATGTCGCAACAGAACCAATACTTGGAATTGGACTAGTAGATTTAACTTTTACTTCTGGAAAAATAATTTCGTTATGTAATGTATTGTATGTGCCCGGTATTCGAAAAAACTTGTTGTCCGGTGTATTATTAAATAATTGTGGCTACAAACAAGTGTTAGAATCCGATAAGTATATCTTGTCGAAACATGGTTCTTTTGTTGGATTTGGTTATTTATGTAATGGTATGATTATGTTAAATTTAGATATGCCTTCTACTTTTAATTCGATTTGTATGGTTGATCCTATTTCTAGTGTTAAAATTAGTAACATGGAATTATGGCATGCTAGATTAGGACATATTCATTATAAGAGAATGAAAGAAATGTCTAAAATGAGTATGATTCCATCTATTGAGTTAGACCATAATAAGTGTAAAACTTGTATGCTTGCTAAGATCACTAGAAAACCATTTAAAACAGCAAATCGTGAATCCAAACTGTTAGAACTTATTCATAGTGATCTATGTGATTTGCATGCTACTCCATCTCTAGGAAACAAGAAATATGTCATAACTTTTATTGATGATGCATCACGTTATTGCTATATTTATTTATTGCATTCAAAGGATGAAGCTCTTGATAAATTTCGTATTTATAAACAAGAGGTAGAGCTCCATAAAAAAGATTTGGTAAAAATCTTACGTACCGATCGTGGAGGGGAGTATTATGATCCAGTATATTTCCAATCTACTGGAATAATACATCAAACAACTGTTCCATATACACCACAACAAAATGGTGTAGCTGAAAGAAAGAATAGGACATTGAAAGAAATGGTAAATTCAATGTTGTCTTATTCTGGGTTAAGTGAAGGATTCTGGGTTGAAGCCATGTTAACGGCTTGTTACTTGCTAAACCGTATTCCCGGTAAAAGCAACAAGAAAACCCCATATGAACTTTGGCATAAAAGATCTCCCAACTTGAGTTTTATCAAGGTTTGGGGATGTAGGGCTGTAGTTAGGCTCACGGAACCTAAAAGTAAAACTTTAGGTGAAAGAGGTATAGATTGCATATTTATTGGGTATGCTGAAAATTCATATGCTTATAGATTCTATGTATTAGAACCTAATGAGTATGTTTCTGTGAATTCGGTGATAGAGTCACGAGATGCAATCTTTGATGAAGAAAGATTCACATCTATACCTAGGCCAAGGGACATGAATCATAGTTTGAAGGTACTAGTTAATAACGAGGATGTTCCTTCGACTAGCACTGAACCAAGAAAAGGTACAAGAGTTAGAAAAGCCAAAGCTTTTGGAGATGATTTTCAACTATATTTAGTTGAAGGATCTAGAAGTGAAATTAATTTTCAATATCAATATTGTTTCAATGTTGATAAAGATTCAATGACATATGGTGAAGCAATGGCTTCAAGGGACGTTGCTTTTTGGAAAGAAGCAGTCCAAGATGAGATGGATTCTATCTTGCAAAATAAAGTTTGGAAATTGGCTGATTTACCTCCTGGGTGTAAACCATTAGGATGTAAATGGATCTTCAAAAGGAAGATGAAAGTAGATGGTACTATTGATAAATATAAAGCCAGGTTGGTAATCCAAGGCTTTAGACAAAAAGAGGGTATTGATTATTTCGATACTTATGCTCCGGTTGCTAGGATATCTACTATTAGATTGTTATTGGCATTAGCTGCTATACACAATCTTGTAATTCACCAAATGGATGTGAAAACTGCATTCTTGAATGGTGAATTAGATGAAGAGATTTACATGAAACAACCCGAAGGGTTTGTTATGCCTGGACATGAAAACAAAGTGTGTAAATTGGTTAAATCTCTTTATGGGTTAAAACAAGCTCCTAAACAATGGCATCAAAAGTTTGATGAGATTGTGTTGTCGAATGGGTTTGTTTTAAATCAAGCTGACAAATGTGTTTATAGTAAATTTGATGATTCCAGAAATGGAGTCATGATATGCTTGTATGTAGATGACATGTTGATCTTTGGTACAAACCAAGATCAAGTTGATGAGACAAAGGAATTCTTGTCATCTAAATTTGCTATGAAAGACATGGGGGAGGCGGAAGTGATCTTAGGTATAAAGATTATTCGTGAAAACAAGGGGATTTCAATCTCTCAATCACATTATATTGAGAAGATCTTGGATAAGTTCGATTTCAAGGATTGTTCTCCCACAAGTACTCCCATGGATCCACAAATTAAGCTATTACCAAATAAAGGTAAAGCGGTGTCTCAACTTGAATACTCGAAAAGGATTGGATCATTAATGTATGCCATGATAAGTACTAGGCCGGATATTGCATATGCAGTTGGAAAGCTTAGTAGGTTTACTAGCAATCCTAGTACATTTCATTGGCGAGCTTTGGATCGAGTATTCCAGTATTTGAAAGGAACGGTTGATTATAAGTTAACTTACATTGGATTTCCTTCGGTAATTGAAGGTTATTGCGATGCAAGTTGGATATCCAATAAAGAAGATCATTCTTTTACATCTGGATGGGTGTTCCTTCTTGGGGGAGGTGCCATTAGTTGGGCATCTAAGAAACAGACTTGCATAACAAACTCAACTATGGAGTCTGAGTTTGTTGCTTTGGCAGCAGCTGGTAATGAGGCTGAATGGTTAAGGAATTTGCTTTATGAAATTCCATTGTGGCCAAAGCCAATTTCTTCTATTTCTATCAGGTGTGATAGTCAAGCTACTTTGGCTAAGGCTTATAGTCAAGTGTATAATGGCAAGTCAAGACACTTAGGTGTGAGACACAACATGGTTCGTGAGCTCATTATGCATGGTGTCATATCCGTTGAGTGGATTGCAACTCATCGGAATTTAGCTGATCATTTAACCAAAGGGTTATGTAGAGATCTCGTGAAAGGATCAGCTGTGGGATTAGGGTTAAAGTCCATATGAAAGCTCTCATGTTAAGATACCCAATTCCCACCTAATATGACGTTAGGTGCTGAATTTTGAATGTAGAAAGCTTAACATCTAGAGTTTGGAACACAACATTAAATTATCCCAAAGGTATATGTTCGGTTCTGCAAGATAAGGAAGGTTGAAGTATTCTTCTTAATAGTTCTTTTGAAAAATTGCATTTGCACGTGCGAGATTAAAAGAACTACCTATATGAGTACGAAGTTTAGCTGCTTCAAAAAGTTAGGACTTGGCTTTGATGTACTCAAGAAAGGATAGGGACATAGGCTAGTAAAAGAATGTGTCATGTAAGAATTGTGTATGTAAAACTAATGTGTATATTATCTTCATGTATTCAATAGTGATATTACAAGGTTCAATCTTTCGGGAAACCTTGATATTCGAATATTTGGAATGTGTAATATACTAAGATGAAATTCAATCGTCTCGACATTTCATTTATGCATTAGTTTGATTGTTTGCTGTGAACTAGTTAGTTAATTTATGATTACACTAAAATGGGGGAGGTTTGTTGGTATTTTAGTGTAAAATAGATTGAGTTTAATATGCAAATAAGGGTCGACACTTATTTGGATATTAACGGGACTAACGGGGGTTCCAAGGGGGCGTAGCCCCCTTGGTGGGGGTTCGGGGGCAACGCCCCTGAGAGAAGCAGGGTCCAAGGGGCAGCGCCCCTGGCTGGGGTCGAGCTGCCAGGTCAGCTGAATTTTTTTTTATTTGGTATAACATTGCTATGTTAAAAATTCATTAGAATTTGTTTTTCCACCAAATAAAACATATAAAGTTGATGCTCGTTTCTGCTGCTAATGCTTGGTTCCTGCTGCTAGTGCTGAGTATAACTGTTTTACAGTTATTAGGCCCTAATAACCGCCCCTATAAACCGTCTTATATATTCTCTATTCAGTTAGAGAATAGAGAAGGCTGATCAACCATATTTTGATCACGTTTTTTCTGCAAACATACAAACATACACAAACTTGAATCAATTAGATTTTATCCGGTCGTTAATTGGTATACACTCCAATTTAATCGATCTGAAAGCGTTCATATTCGTGACTTCTAATTGCTATCAGGATACCATAAATACCTCATATACAACAGTGTTATGGTCAAATTTAGTTTTTTTCTTTGACTATTTTCTGGTCGTCGCCTAGCTAACTTCTAGCAACCACATGTAGTCGCTAGAAGTTATGGTCAAATTTACGCACTCTTGTTTAGGGGTGGAAACGAGCCGCGCCACTTGTGAAAAGCTTGAGATCGGATCGGTAAAAAGCTCGAACGAGCCGAGCCTAAACGAGCTCGAGCCCGAGTTCGAGCCTAAGTTTAGGCTCGTTTAATAATCGAGCTCGGGCCCAAGCTTTATATATAAAGCTCGATTAAGTTTGCGAGCCTAAACGAGCCCTAAAAATATATTCGTATATATATTTTCTATACATATAATCATGTATAAACGAGCCTAAAAAAATAAACAAGCTTGGGCCTAGTGTGATTAATAAGCTTTCGAGCTTTATTTCATTCAACATGTATATAAGTTAGTCGAGCCCAAGCCGAGCTCGAGCTTTTGAAAATTTTCACGAGCTGAGCTTGAGCTCAAAATATGAGGTTCGAAACAAGCTCGAGCTCGGGCTCGGCTCGGCTCGTTTCCACCCCTACTATATTTTGTCGTCTAGCTCACCTTTAGCGACTACATGTAAAGGTGGTCGGTGTAGTCGCTAAAAGTTTTGTTCAAAGACGGGACAAAAAAGGGGATTTTTTGTCGTCTAGCGGACCTATAGTGACTACATCGCGTAGTCGCTATATGTCCAAAATGGTGTAGTGAATTGGTATTACATAATAGTGTCATCAACGACTTTACAAACTCATTCTAGATTCGCAACTGATTGTGTCACAATAATCTTGGTTCAATACTTAAGACGTAGTATGGATAATCAACCATTCAACCCATAAGAAAAGGGAGTGAAGCTAAACTAGGCTAAAGCTACTACCTTAAATTCATACAATAATATTAATTTCAGTAAACAATACATATTGATCTGTTTCAATAACTTTTACAAATAAGATAATCTTCAATAATAAAAATACACCCATCGGCAAGGTATCAAGCACACGCTAGCTTCATAGCTTGCCAGTTAATTTATGTTTCAATCATATTATAACTATAAGTATATATACGAATAAAAAACATTCAATGTAACAGTTATTCATCATATACTTGGAATAGAACTCATTTACGAGTTTTAGAACATCTTAGAACATCTCTTTACGCGTAGCTGCACATCCCATGCACACAAGTATCCCCCCTCTTGCATGTATAATTGCATCCTCCACAATGACGCTTGTTCACCATTGGGTTCACACACGATCCTCTGCAACAAATCTCCATATGATTGCATTTCCTTCCACAAAGTCCACAGTTTTGTTTATCTGTCTTCACGTTAACGCATTTCTTTTTGCAACAATCAGGTCCAGGGCTACCCTTTGCGCGACAAAGTCTAGGGTTTATGTTGCATTTCATTAAGCCCCTCGGTTGTTGGGCAAGAAAGCGACTAACCCAAGACCGAGAATCAGACACTAACATGTCTTCTTCATTGTCATTGATACTGAAAGTTGTTTCTTGAGTTGGTGTGGAAGAAAGAGTTATGACTAAGGTCATGAACATGGTGAGGGTTATAAAGATATTGGTTAGGGTGTTCATGGTGTCTTTGAAAAAGAATGAGAATTTTGATGTACTAAGTAACAAACGTACGATGATATGAATTGATAAGGGAATGCATATTTATAGAGAATGTAATATAACGATGAATTAGAAATAAAATTAAAATGAGAAGGGTAAGAAAAAAACACAACCGCATATTTCAGATGCACCTAAAAAATAGATGCATCTCCCTTAAAATTTTCCCCTCATTTGAAATGTGTGTCTAAAGTTTCTTCTCATTTCAATTTCTCTTTTCACTATATCTCTTCCCATGCATATATATATATAACGAGTTCGAAAATAGGAAGAATTGTGTATATATCTCTCAAAATGCTTAAAATTGCGTATATATCCAACATAAAATTAAAAATATATATCATCTCAAATGCTCGAAAATTGCGTATATATCAAACTTAAACTTATAATTGCATAATATCATTCCCAAACCTCAAAATATGTCATATACCAAATGACTATTAAATATAAATTTACAACTTAAGATACATGATAACTTTAATTATAAAAAATAATATTTCTTTAAATTACTTTTTTTTATTTATAAACTTGTTGACAGTTATACATGCTTTCATTATAAAACATACTTTATGTATTATACATATATAACAATCATGATATATATGATGAGAGTTTATTTATAGTATTTTTTATTATATATGAGATAAGGTGACTTTTTTAGTGAGGTTAAATATTGTTTTAATATATTATTTTTAGTCATCTAATTAATTTTGTACCTCGGTACATCGTACCCTTGAAACAAATGTTGTTGTTATTATTTTAAAAATTATAATTACCATAATTTAGAGTTTAACATTATGTTAAATAGCTAGTATGTTATATATGACATATTAAAGGTTTACAAAGGATATATTACAAAGGTTTAGACTTTATAGATGATATATATATATATACAATTGTTAGTTTAAGTTGGATATATATTCAATTTTTAAGCTTTTGAAAGAATATATATGCAATTATAAGTTTAAATTAGATATATATGCAATTTTAAGTTTTTAAAAAAATAATTCCCCTTTAAAAATAGGTGTGCATTTTTGCTGAAAATAAAGTTGTGAACAAAGTTTTAGATTCCTAGCTATGTCTACGTATAGAAGGATGAAATAAGTAGATAAGAATCCACTTAATAATGCCAGTTTGGATTTTGGATGGTATTTTGTATTTTTGTGTATATTAAACGTACACGGTACATTAATACTTTAGTGGCACCAGGTCAAATATTTGGTTGTGATGGTGAAACCCTTCTATTAAGAACGGTATCGTATCACTTATAAACAATTATTGGCATACTTGCCTTAAAATATGACACATTAGGATATCGAAATATGATACATAGTATATTGGAACATGATTGAACTACTCTCACAATAAAACTATCATATCTTTATAAGGTCGCTGAACAAATGACTAACAAATGGTTAAGTGCACAATGATGAACTTAGTAGTCGGTTTTATACTTAATTGCGCTAAAATGGGCTTGATAAAAGAGAATTGCAACATTTCATTATGGCCGTTATACACATAATGGTATTCTTGAAGAGTAACAATGGTTGTAGGAAATGCTTTATACACTATATATGTATGACATCAAGTTTCATCATGAAGAAAAATCATCCGCAAGGTCAATATTTTTATCTTGAATTGATTGTTAGAACTTTAAATCAGTCGCACCGATTCAGGCAAAATTATGTTCTGGACACTGCGAATAGGATGCCTCAATCACAAGTAATATTTGATAAATTAGATTGTAAAGTTTGTACTAGTGACAAGAGTGCAAAATCAAAAAAATATATATATAAAGTACCAAGAGAAGCCAAAAAAAATAAAAAAAACGTGTGTAACAAGAGTGCAAAATCGGTAGATTTCAAAATAACACATAACACTTCTAAATCACCATTAGGCTCTTGATACCACTTGGTAGGTCTCTAACATAGTTGAATCATTCACACTAATGAAGAAAGCTAGAGAGAGAGAGAGAGAGAGAGAGAGAGAGAGAGAGAGAGAGAGAGAGAGAGAGAGAGAGAGAGAGAGAGAGGTGGTGAGAGCACATGAGAGAATGTAGTAGGTAACTTTGTTACTGCATAATGAACTCATATATGACTCACACACATCAAATGAGACACCAGGCGTTTAAATACAAAAGGATTGAAGCCTATGGGACTTGGACTAGTGTTTATGGATCCTTATAAGACATAAAATGGATCATATTAGTTTACTAGTCTTATACAAAGTCCATAAGCCTAATACTATTACTACTATATTACATTTGCCGTGGATGCAATGAACAGTGCTACAGTAAATGAACAGTATCGGACCACATGAACAGTAACATCCGCGCTACATTACTAGGCCATGAACAGTACTGTAGCTACAGTACTAAAAAAAAAAAAAAAAAACTTGAATCAAAAAAATCCCGCCGCAACGCGCGGGTGCACCACCTCGTTCTATTACAAAGTCTATCACAATATACAAGGTTCCCAAAAATAAAATGACCATCACCTTTACACAACTCAGTCGCCTAGGCAAGAAAATGAGAAGTGGGTCGTGTATACGACCAACTTGTGTGTTCATTTGTGTGTGTGAGTATTTAATAAAAAAAAAATTTGTGGGGAAGATGAAGGTCGCCTGGGTCCTTATTACACCCAATATGATAGCGTGACCTCTTCTAATGTTCACTGTTGAATAAGGTTTTGACTATTTTGAAAAGGACTTCAAATTTTGACTTTTGAAGTAATTAGGCAAATCGCTTAATTCAGCATCGACAGTTACACAGAATTCTGTCATGCCTAACTCTGGTAAGGACAAAAACAAGAGAATTTTCAACCAATCAAGTTCAATTTGGCTGCAAAGAACACAAAAAGTCCAACTTGACAAACTATGATTTCCTCAAATACATTTTGGTGAACTCAATTCGTGTTTCATCAATGCTTAAGTTTCAGCGCAAACATGTCATGGATAAGGCATCAAAGCACGTTCCTTAGAAGTAGGAACCATGGCCCAGCTTAATTTTTTTACCCTAAGTGGTCAAGTTCCGTAGCAATTCAAGTGTCTAGCTTAATAAGTTTCCATTTCTCAAGGTGAATTTATATACCTACCTGTGAAAATGGTTTATAAGAATCTAATGAGTGCTATTTCACACGAGTATACAGTCGAACACTTTCTTGATGCTGATCGTCGATCTGCAATTTCCATGTGACAGGGGAAAACAAATGTAAGATAATAACTTACATTCCATATCCTATCATGTAAGTTGTCTAGTCATACTGACCATTACGACTTAATCAAATACTACCAATTACACATGCACAAGTCAAGTTCATGTGACTGCATTTTAGTTATAGAATAATAAACTGTGCACACAAACTTGCATAAACATAGGCAATGCAAGAGGTTTCATATCAGGTAAATTAACGTATAAGATATGTTTTGGTAAAAAAAAAAAGGGTGGTTTCAGTTCACCGTAAACTTTGCACATTTTGCTTCGCGAAACAAATTGAAGTGCATTCCTTGATCAACCATTGATGTTAATGCAGTTTCTAAGATAAACCAGGTTCAACTCTGCATACAATTGTTCGAATAGACTTTGAATAGGCAATTTTGAAAGAGAAGCGTTGGTACATATATCTATATGACAAATTATATAGGACAAACTACAAGAAAAAGCAATGTACTCTCCAATTTTCACCCATACATTGATATTTACACATTGTAAATTGATCCATGCACATAATTTTTTTTGGCATCTAGTGACTATTATAATACTCCCATATTTATGTGCATTACACCTAGATAACTTTATGTGTAAGAATCAATTTTGTTATGTGTAATTATCACCTCCCCTCCAATTTTCACCCATACATGCAACATATCCCTTTTAACCACTATATGCTAAAGTTTTACCATTTCTTATCAGAATACAGCCTGTAAAACTTACTGTAACAAAATTACTATTTGATGCAACAAATAGCAGTTAAAACATCAAAACTTTACAATAACTTAACAAAATTAAATAGGGGTCAACATCGAAACACCTTACATATCTTCCTATGTATCAAATTTCAAAAGATTCATGAATAGTAAAATGAGGGCAAATTAGTGTTTTTAAGTTTTTATATGATACACTAATTTCTTTGTAATTTTGTTCTTGGTTCCTTAATATAATGTTGCCTTTCTAAAAAAAATATTATCAAATTGTCACTCTCTCCTTTAATTTATATTTAAATATATCTTTGATCCTTGAATCTATATAATTTGTATTTTTATACTCCACAAAATATTGATATAATCTCCGTCCCTAAATAAATGTCCACTTGGACTTTTTGCGGTCTTTATTATTCAACTTTGACCTTAAATATTTTTGTTTGTGTTATATAATACTTGATGCAAAATATATGAATGAATTGGGTTTTAAAAGTATTTTTCATTGGTATAATTTGCATCAAGTAATATATAACACAAACAAAAATATTTAAGGTCAAAGTTAAATAATAAAGACCGCAAAAAGTTCAAGTGGACATTTATTTAGGGACGGAGGGAAGTACAAAATATTGATATAATCTCGCGGCAGCGTGCGGGCAAATAAAAACTTGTTTCAGAAATTACAACGTCTACACCACAAATCCACTAAGAGATGCGATCCTTTCTAAAATTAAAAAGGCTAGAAAGCCATTCACAATGTGACAAGTGTCCACCAACCACTCTCTCCTTTTTTTCATATTAAATTTGGTTAGGGGGCATTTTGGTCCTTTTAACCACTTTTTTTTATTCCACCCTAAAACTTTAAACGTAAATAACTTTCAAACGATAAACTTTTATGAAAAACCGATTTCACCATAATTTTTAAAAATTTAATTCTCTTTAATTTGGTATGCATTATGATATATGAATCGCAACTTTTTTTTTTCAACTTTTTAAGTAGGCGTTGATTTTCTTAAAATTTTTGGCATTTTCAGCTCTAATTTTGCCTAGTTTAAAGGCCGAATTTTGCAAAACTTAAAACACGAAAGTTGTAGCTTTTTGGCCATTCTTTACCCATAAATTTGAATCACTCAAATCCGATATAATATGAGTGAGATATTGCACGTTAAAGATGAACAATAACTGATGAACCAAAATACTTTGAAAAACAACCGACGCTAACTGATGAACCTAAACACTTTGATAAACAACCGACGCAAACTGATGAACCTAAACACATTGAAACACAACCGACGCTAACTGATGAACCAAAACACTTTGAAAAACAACCGACGCTAACTGATGAACCAAAACACTTTGAAAAACAACCGACACTAACTGATGAACCTAAACACTTTGAAACACAACCGACGCTAACTGATGAACCAAAACACTTTGAAACACAACCGACGCTAACTGATGAACCAAAACACTTTGAAAAACAACCGACGCTAACTGATGAACCTAAACACTTTGAAACACAACCGGCGCTAACTGAAGAACCTAAACACTTTGAAAAACAACCGACGCTAACTGATGAACCTATAACTGATGAACCAATAATTGATGAACCAATAACAGCACAATAACTGATGAACCAAAAAAATAACACAACACAATAACTGATGAACCTATAACTGATGAACCAATAATTGATGAACCAAAAAAATAACATAACACATGACAATAATTGATGAACCAAAAACATATAACAAGGGTCAATAATTGATGAACAAAAAACACATAACACCAGGATAATAATTGATGAACCAAAAAAATAACAGCACAATAACTGATGAACCAAAAAAATAACACAACACAATAACTGATGAACCTATAACTGATGAACCAATAATTGATGAACCAAAAAAATAACCATAACACATGACAATAATTGATGAACCAAAAACACATAACAAGGGTCAATGATTGATGAACCATAACAAGGGTCAATGATTGATGAACCAAAAACACATAACACCAGGATAATAATTGATGAACCAAAAAAATAACAACACAATAACTGATGAACCAAAAAAATAACGCAACACAATAACTGATGAACCTATAACTGATGAACCAATAATTGATGAACCAAAAAAATAACATAACACATGTCAATAATTGATGAACCAAAAACACATAACACCAGGATAATAATTGATGAACAAAAAAAATAACAGCACAATAACTGATGAACAAAAAAAATAACACAACACAATAACTGATGAACCTATAACTGATGAACCATTAATTGATGAACCAAAAAAATAACATAACACATGACAATAATTGATGAACCAAAAACACATAACAAGGGTCAATGATTGATGAAACAAAAACACATAACACCAAGATAATAATTGATGAACCAAAAAAATAACAGCACAATAACTGATGAACCAAAAAAATAACACAACACAATAACTGATGAACCCTGATGAACCAATAATTGATGAACCAAAAAAAATAACATAACACATGACAATAATTGATGAACCAAAAACACATAACAAGGGTCAATAATTGATGAACTAAAAACATATAACACCAGGATAATAATTGATGAACCAAAAAAATAACAGCACAATAACTGATGAACCAAAAAAATAACACAACACAATAACTGCTGAACAACTCTTTTTATTAATGAACAATAATGAAGAAATCAACAACTTTTTTATTGATAGACAATACTTTTTATTGATGAGCCATACTTTTCTTTTTTTTACAAAACTGATTAACAACTCGACTAAACCAAAGATTGGAGTAAAAATATCCTTTACAAATACACGTGAGAATCGTATCCAACAAACACGTATTCATTTTCACTCTCATTCCCAATCTTTAAAAATCTTAGGGTGCGTTTGGTTCGTAAGTGGGATTGAAATTGGATTCAGATTTGGGAAAGATTTGAAAGATTTGAGAAAAGATTAGGAGAGAGAATATATATTATTATATATTAAAAAGTTTAATTTATAAAGACACAAAAGATTTAAAAATGTTATTTAAAGTAAAATAGAAAGGAAAAAAAACAAAATAGCAATCAATGCAAATCAAGTTTCGTGGCTGAGCTTATTTTTAAAAAAAATTATGTGGCTCAATTTCTTTTGTCAGAGGAAAACCCAACACAGTTGTCAGAAAAGGCACCAAAATGGACTGAAATGGGTTTTAATTTTCGATACCCTCACACGATTTCTAAAGTGGTATACCAAACAAATAATTTTTGGAATCATCCTAATCCAACAGTGTGATACCCCTATACCAAACACATTCTTATTTTCTCTCTCTAGAAAATTTTCAGACAACAACAAGAAAAGTATGGCTTCATTTTTCTTTTATAAAAATGGGGGATTATTATTATTATTAAAGTAACTATTATCTAATCTTTCGTTTTTTTATTTCTGTTATTTTATAAAGTTAATGACGTCCGTACTGTTTATGATGGTTGGCGATGATTCTTGAACGGGATTTGGTAACGCGTATTTAAGGACATGATGGAGCTTTGTGTGGTTGTTGTTATGATGATGGAGGTCGAGACGCGCAGGAGAGAGAGTGCGGATACAGAAAGAAGGGTAGAGGGTGTTGGTGCATGTGTTTTGATGAATGAATGAGATGGTGGTGGTGTGACGGTGAGTGCCGACAGTGGTTGCGTTGAAGAAGAAGAAGAATGTGGATGGTGGAATAGCAATGGAGAGAGGAGGAGAAGGATCACAACTGGAACGACGGTGGTTACGACAACAGACCAACGTGAAGATGAAGATGACGACTTGTTCATTTTGACGGCTGCGGCAGAGGCAGAGGAAACTCCATTGTTGTTACCGGTGAACTGAGTTCTTACTTACTCTTGTTTCTTTTTTATTTTGGACGGACGAAGATATGTTATCAGCAAAATGACGAAGATGCCCTCTATGTAAAAAAATTCATCATGTTGTTGATCGAAGCTCTCTTTTGATCCAATGGTTAATAAACACTTTTTAGACTTTGTAAAATTTTGTGACTTTTTAAATGATCCCCAACCAATCCACTAATATGGTAATGTCTACACAGACACCCAAAGACTAAAAGAAGGCCAGAGATATGGTAACGTGACCTCTTCTAGTGTTCACTGTACAAGTTAGACCAATCTCAAATAGACCTTAGAAGTTTGACTTTTAAAATAATTAGGCAAATCAACTAAACTGGGCACCTGCAATTACATCGAATTATGTCATATCTAATTCTTGTAAGGACACATACAAGTGAAAGAGATGAATTTTCAATCAATCAAATTCAACGTGGCTGCCAAGAACGCTAAAGAGTCCAACTGCACGAGTTGTGATAGCCAATTCATCTTGCTGAACTCAATTCGTGTTTCATCAATGCTTTTGGGGCAATCTAAACATGACTTCAGTGATACTTATCAAACCATGTGATTAGGAACTTAGTAATTACTATTTCACAGAGTAAAATTCCATATTTGCCCTTGAGACAGTAACATGAATCTGCTGAGTGCTGACACTAATTTGGATCCACAATCAATCTCTAATTTTATCATTATTGAGTGCCATTTTACCTTACCTGCAGTCAAATGCTTGGCTGAAGCTATTCGCATAGTCTACAATTTTCAAGTTACAACGAAAAACAGATGCAAGATATATGCCACTTATATATCAAACAGTATAATATGACATTGTTGTCTTCTCATATTATTCTTTACGACTTTATCAAGGACATTAAGAGATTTCTAGGCATGTGACTGCAGACAGTTTATGGAGTAATGAAACTATGCACACAACCTTCATAAACATAGGCAATGCAAGAAAAAAGTAACTTAACGTCTAAAATCATGCATATTGAGAAAGCAAAGTTTTGAACACGAGGTGAACCTATGAAATGAAAATTTGAGTTTCCGATGACGCTTTGTCATAAATGGTAGTTTTATGACAAAACCACCATTAAACATGTAACAATTTATGCAATAGTAAGCAAGTTGCAATAAATGGTTAAAATTAGTACTCGTACATCACTAAATGGTAAAAATGAATTAACAAATTACATTTTCTTGCAGTTTGCCCAATTATTTGTACATCACTAGGTGGTAAGTCCCACGCCACACAGATCATGTGGAGATCAAATATCTATTGATACTTGGAGCCTGGAAGAAAGCTCGCTACCTCATATTATAAGCTACTTTGTGCAGTATTTTCGGAGGTTTGTGGTAAGCCACAGATAAGTAATACTCCGTCAGGGGGCGGTGTTACAGTTAAAGCATTACAAGAACACAACAAATTTTAAAGATGAGAATCAGCAACAAAATACCTATGTTGTTCCATTTAAATCACAATGTGTGCACCTCAAATCATTACATTTTTAACAAGCCATAAGAAGGAAAGAAAACTAGCTATCTACTCCAACAAATTTATTGAACATATTAGAAAAATAAAAGTTATATATGTTGTTTCATAGATGTTCTGCTAAACTTAATATCACCAAATTCAACTATATATATTGCATCAAATAAATACACAAACTATATACTACCTTAAACTTTCAGAAGCTGCAGCTTATTATCAAAAGCAATAGCAATCCAATCAGGCATCGAAGCCGACCACTGAACCTGATTAATCTCAGCCCCAGCCGTATACATTGACAAAGGATCAATCCCAATCCCATTCGACCCCACTACAGCAGGCAACTCCCATATCAACGCCTGCGAATCATCACCACCCGAACAAATATGCTGAGAACTCATAGGCGCCCACGCAATCGCATTAACACTTCCCTTATGTCTCTCCAACTCCGCAACAGGCAAAGTTGGTGACCTAATATCTAAAATCACAATCTTATTACTATCCATCAAAATAGTAGCCATATACCTCAAATCCTGTTTATTCCAAGCCAATCTCAACAACGGTGTATCCGTTGGACTTTCATAAATAATAGTCGAATGTTCCTTATCGCGTAAATCAAACACCCTCACACTCCCATCCGCAGAAACCGACGCAAAAACACCCGCTTCACCCCACGCAATATCATTCACTTCCTTATCATGCGCTATCAGTTGCGTCTCCACTACACCCTTTTCCACATCCCATATAGTACATGTAGTATCAATACTTGCAGTACCAATACGCCTAGGTTCTACCTGTAGATACCAAAGAGAAACTATGAATTGTATTAACTTGATTAATAAAACTTTCAACATACACAAGTTTACATACAGATTACATACAAAACCTTAATAGCTAAGCAAACCTAAACCAAACTAATACGAGGCTAAGCAAATGATATAGCGTAATAATATCATGCCCTCTCCGTCCCATATTATCGTCTACCTTTCTATTTTGGTTTGTACCAAAATAATAGTCCACTTCAAAATTCAACCAATCAAAAACTGTATTCGCAGCACACTTTAATGATTGCACGTTTTTTAAATTTGTGGTTTTTTTTGCCTGTTGACAAATTTTTTGAGAGGGAGGAATATTAAATGGTGAATATACTCATTTTGGGACGGAGGGAATTTTCAAACATAAACACTAAAAGGTGTAGCTGTTAGTAGGCTTGTTTGTTTTATAAAAGTGTTTGGTAACATAGTTGTAGCTCTAATTATAAACTAAACTAAAGTAAAAGCTAAGCACTAACACTGAACGTTTCTTTATCAGCGTTTCAAATAGGAGCATCGTTTCAAATAGGAGCATTTAAACCAGATCCAAAGGGTAAATGCTTGTTGCCAAACAAGCATTATATTCCAAACACTAAAATGCTCGAAATGCTCATCGTCAAAAACAGCTCTTAGCTTATATAGAGAAAACATATGAAACCTTATTAGCTAAACGGGCCTAAACGAAGCCAACAATATAGGGCAACATCAACATATATGTTACCAGTAGTACCTAATTTCAATCAAAATAGGTCAAGGGAGCAAAAAAATTGTGAATTGTATTAACTTGATTGATAAAAACTATACAAAAAAGGAAACCTTGATGGCTAAACAGACCAAACATAAACTAATCTAATACGCAGCTAAGCAAATGATATAGGGCAACACAATCATATATGCTGTGTGTCTTCTTTATCAGTAGACAATAAACTTAGGATGGAGGGAGTTATAAATAGTAAAAACTGGATTTCAGTTTTCAATCGAGAAATTTCATAAAGTACCTATTTTGAACACGTTTCCTGTTTTCTGGGGTTTGTATAAAGGTTTTCTGAAAAACACCTCGATTTTCCACGACTAGACACACGCTTAATATCTAAATGGGCCTAAGCTAAGCTAATCCAACATGGGACTAACAAATACTATAGGGCAACACTATCATATACGGAGTATATACTATGAGAAACTAGCTACCTCTACTATTCAACATACAAGAGCTTATATACTATAACCAAAATCTTAATATCTAAATGGGCCTAAACTAAGCTAACCTAATATGAGACTATAATGTGGTAGCACAAATGTAATGATTGCACTATGTTATGGCAGTTATGCTTACTTTTTTATTTCATTATTTGTAGCAAAAAATTTGTGCTTGGCGATGGGCTTTATGGAGAATTTAACATTTAACTTAAAAACATTAGAATATAATGCTTGTTTGACCACGAGCACTTAACTTTTGGACTTTTTCTAAACGCGCTCCTATTAGCACTTAACTTTTGGACTTAACTTTGGACTTTTTCTCCACTACACCCTTTTCCACATCCCATATAGTACATGTAGTATCAATACTCGCAGTACCAGTACCCGCCTAGGTTCTACCTGTAGATACCAAAGAGAAACCATGAATTGTTTTAAACTTGATTAATAAAACATTCAACATACACAAGTTTATATACAGATTACATACAAAACCTTAATAGCTAACCAAACCTAAACTAAACTATATGAGGCTAAGCAAATGATATAGGGTAATATTATCATGCCCTCTCCGTCCCAATATTATCGTCTACCTTTCTATTTTGGTTTGTACCAAAATAATAGCCCACTTCAAATTTCAACCAATCAAAACCTGTATTTTTGAGATGGAGGAATATTAAATGGTGAATATACTCATTTTGGGACGAAGGGAGTTTTCAAACATAAACACTAAAAGGTGTAGCTGTTAGTAGGCTTGTTTGTTTTATAAAAGCGTTTGGTAACATTGTTGTAGCTCTAAATATAAACTAAACTAAAGTAAAAGCTAAACACTAACACTGAATGTTTCTTTATCAGTGTTTCAAATAGGAGCATTTAAACCAGATCCAAAAGCTAAACGTTCGTTACCAAACAAGCATTATATTCTAAACACTAAAATGCTCGTTGTCAAAAACAGCTCTTAGCTTAGGGGGTGTTTGGCCAAGCTTAGTGGGCTTATGAGCTTATTAGCTTACAATCTTATATGTGTCAAATAAGCCTAAATCAAGTGTTTGGCTAAATTTATATATGTGGGCTTATGAGCTTATATAAGGAGGAGGAGGTTTTGATAAGCCACAAAATTGTGGCTTTTTTAAGAGGGTTGGGCTTATATAACATGTTCCATTACAAATTACATTTTTACCCTCAATTATATCTAATTTCACATTCATATTTTTCAACCCATGTCCATTTTGGTCATTTAACAACCTAAACTAAATCAAACACATAAGTTTATCGGCTTGCTAAACATAAGCTAATCCAAACACTCAATATGGGCTATGAGTTTATGATATATAAGCCATAAGCCGCTTAAATCATTAGAATATAATGCTTGTCTGACCACAAGCGCTTAGCTTTTGGACTTTTTTCTAAACACGCTCCTAGCGAAGAAAGAGATCATTGAGCCTATTTAGCCGAGCGGAACCCTTTATAAATAATAAATATAGATATATATAAAATAATAAGCTAAGGGGGCTGGGAATCGCAAGAATTTAAAAGTCCTCCATTGAATGGGATGAGAAAGACAGGTTCGGAAATGGCCGGATTAGCAGGAGGAAGGGCGGCCCCACCCTGAAACAAAGGTGTACGTACATAAATAAAGAGACTGTTTATGGCCTTGATAGGGCTCCTTCCCATCTATCTTGACCGGGAAGAGGGGGGAGGCTCTTGCGGGAGCCCTGCCCGCCCTTCTCTATTCTATTTTGAGGATCCCTCTGAGGAGGCTTTCCGGACTCGTAAAAGACGGCTAGGAACAAGAATATGGTCAGTAGTCTCTGCCGTTGCAGGATTCCAAACACTAATAAAAGAAGCATTTAGCTTTTACGTCATTTTACACTCGCATAAAACATAAAACATAAAACTAGTGGTTGCAACAACAACATATTATATGTTACAAGTAGTACCGTACCTCATTCCAATCAAAAGAAGTCAAAGGAGCACAAAACTCACTAGTCTTACTATTATTAAACACAGACACCAACTCCGTACTATTCTCTCCCAC
The DNA here is from genome assembly GCA_021014915.2 of Artemisia tridentata subsp. tridentata. Lineage (NCBI taxonomy): Eukaryota > Viridiplantae > Streptophyta > Magnoliopsida > Asterales > Asteraceae > Artemisia > Artemisia tridentata. The sequence goes on along the minus strand of CP139505.1, from coordinate 219,566,838 downwards.
ATCATAAACCCTCAGAAAGTCCCCAGACGAAGCGAGCAGATTAGTAGGCACACAGTTCGGATGGAACATGAGTTTGGTAGGTGGGTAAGGATGAGTGAATGATAGATTCGGGTTAGGTGTGATGGTTAATGAGTGTGGGTTGAATGATAAGATGTTGATGTGGTTGGTGTGTTGTTCGATGAATGTGCCGGTAGCGATGTGGTGGGAGGGGGAGGGGGAGGGGGAGGGTGAGATTGCGGTTGAGTAAAGGGTGTGGGAGGATGTGTGGGTTATGGAGTTTGGTGTTTGGGATTCTAAGGTGGAGTTGGTGTCCATTTTTGGATTGGGGATTGGGAGAGTTGGGAAATGAAGGGAAATGAAGAGGGAGATGTGTTTTGAGAAACTATTTGGAGGTGAGGGAAGACTTTTGACTGACAAGTATATTGACTAGTTGGATTCTTTTTACTAGGGTGTTTTTTTTCAACAAAGTACTGCTGCTTTTTGTTCTAGTCGTAAACTTACGAGCTATGCCCTAGCCCTACAACAAAAAAGTTTTCACAAAAAAACATCAATAATAAATAAATAAATAAATTGTTATGTTTTGATTGGGTTAATTAAGAAGAGAAATTGAGAAATTATTGTAAAAGTCACCAATCAAATTACAACGTCTCATTTTTTTCTATTTATTATTTTTTTATTTTTTCTTTTGCGGTCCTAGCCCTAAACTTAAAACACTTTTCACTCTTTAACAATATAGCCTATAAACCCGTGATAAATCACGGGCGGCTTATAAAAAATGTAAAATAAACATAGGTAAATACTATAAAATCGAATAAACCTGTAACAATCTTGGGTAACTTATAAAAGTTGAAAATAAACTTTATTAAGTTGCATAAAAGCCTATAAACCCATAGAAAGCATGGGTTAAATTATGAGTAGAGGTGTAAAAGAAAATTACTGTCTTTCAAGTATGCGGTATTAAGAATGAAAAAAAAGTAATGAACAATGAGATAGATATCTAAAAAGTGTATATGTATAAAACTCATATTAAAATAGGTGTTCTATGGCTATGTTTGGCAAAAGTACTATTAAGGAACCATTGGAAAAATGAGCTTTCCTAAAAAATAGCAAAGCTCACCGCTCTTTTGTTAAACGAACACTAAAAATCAAAAAGCTCATTACTCATCGCTCATCGCCTCAAAAAGCTCTGCGCCAAACATAGCCTATATCTAAACTAATACAACAAAGTTAATCCATAACATAACCTTATCCAGTTACAATTGATTCAGCGTATAAATTATATACAGAGTTATTAAGCTTATCCGTGAATTTAAGCAGATTTTTTCAACAGGTACATAAAATTGAAAAAACCACACGTCTATTTAGTAAATATCCATCCAAAAATGGTGGACTATCATGATAGATCACCATTTGATGATCAAATGCCTAAGGCTTACAATAGAGAAGTACTATAACATCAACTGATAGGTTTCATCAGCTTGGATGACAATTATGACATCTTTGTGAATCTTTTTATAACCTTCGATAGTCATCGCCAAAAGCAGGAGGTGGTCACAACATTTTCGAATGCACCAATTTCGTCCTAGCCACATAATGCCAAATGCAGGAATATACATATGCACACAAAGGATATAATTCAGAAATATCAAGTAAATGTATACTTCACCAAATAAATTTAGGTTTTAACTCAAGTAACTGAAAGCAACACTTGATTATTGTAGTAGTTTTAAGAGCGGGTTACCTTCTAGTTTCCGCTTTCTTAGTGACCTTAAACATTCTTAAACATTTGATTCCTCTGTAAAATCTTTCCAGATAAAATTTTCTTGTGGAAGTGACAATAACTTCAACAACTTTTCTTGTTGAGGCTACAATAACTCAACCTGATATGATAGTGGATATGACAATATATGTACCAAAAAAAACAGAACAATGTTTGCCAAATTTAGCGCTAAGTGTAAGTTATAACTTAATTAAAATAACCCAAATAAGAGAATCATCACAAGCAATGTCAATCATTCTCGTCTAAGTAAACATAGTAGATGTGTCGTATACACAAGTTGAGTGACTGCATTTAGAAGAGTATTTCTTGAACATTGACCAAAATTTCTATTATAAATCAATTTAGCTACCATGAACTTGTTTCTCTACACAACTAATGAATAAAACTCTATAGTGATAAATAAGATCGAAACATCATTCATTTGTGATTGCAATAACCATGATCTATAATATAGAGTTAAATAAGAAGTCAATAACCAAACTTAAATACCATATCTGTGGTAATTAACCATCCTATTTTGTTTTCCACATTAATAGCATAAACTTGAACACTTCCACTCTTTATAGTCCACAAATAGCCAAATCATAATCTTAAAGACAACATACTTATCACGTCACTGAGGCAAATAATATTTAAGGTACTTATTAATCTAACGTTGCCATCAAATAAGATAATAACTAGCAGGGTACCCGCGCGTTGCGGCTGCGGGTACCCTGAAATAAAATTTTCCGGTGAATCATGTATTTTAGTTTATTATGTTCTTTTTGACAATAAATTTACGGATATCAAGAATTTCGTTTAGCTCGTGCCCGTTCGGGCTCGAGCCCGTTGGCTCGTGTCCGTTCGGGCTCGAGCCTGTTTGGCCCGTGCCCGTTCGGGCTCGAGCCCATTTGTCCCGTTGCCCGTTCGGGCTTGAGTATTTGTATAATGTGCTTTATTATTTGTATTAGTGACATTTAATGCAGGAATTGTGTTTAAGTTGGTTGTACAATATGCTTGATAAGTTGTATTTCTTATGTAAGGGGTGTTTTAATAACTGCATTAATTGTATTTATTGACCCGTTAATTAATTGTATTTAATGTACATAATGATTTATTTATTGTATTTAATGTTAGTATTTCTATTTTAATTAGTTGTACTTGTACATTGAACTTAGGTAGTTGTAAATATTGGTGATGGGGTGTATTAATTGTATGTATTAATTTGTACAATGCATTAGTTGTAAATATTAGGGAAGTTTCTATAAGTAGTATTGATTATTGTACTTATAGCTTTAGAACTTGTATTGCTTAATTTTAAGTATTTCTATTAATAGTAGTCATTCCTCCATTATAAGATAGTTAGATTTTTTTGTTTTGTACTATTAGTACCCTCTTACCCCTCCTATCTATATCAGTTATCGATAGGAAAACATTTTTTTTATAATTTTTTGTTTTGTATCTTTTATTTTTTACTACTTTTGACATGTCAAACTTTTTATTTTATGTTTTGTACTTTTTTCGACTATGATACCCATTTTATTAACATAATAAGACAGTTGATTATAATTTTATACTCTGTATTTTATGTGTTTTACTACTTTTGACTTGTCAAACTTATATTTTATGTTCCATATTTTTTGTTTCGCAGTATTATAATAAAAACGTAATTATAAAAATGATTTTAACTTAAGGGAGGTGTAGTTATCACAACAACTTAAAAAGGGTAGTTATCAAAGATCCTCAAAAGTTGGTTTTCACCAAGGTTATAAATAGTTTGAGTCGTGGCGTGGCGTTATAATCAAGCCTCACGCTTTTGCAGGGCCTTTACAAGGCCTTTGCGCGTCTTTTAGAACCATGGTTTTCAAGTGTATTGTGAAATGGAATAATATAAGTGGGCCCGATTGTTTAATGAAAAGAAATACATTTATTGGTTTTACTTGCTTATGAGTGGTTAACATGACGTATCATGTTGAAAATAACTTTAGAGAATCTCAATCTTTGTTAAAGTTACCAGTGTTTTTAAGGTGACAGAAATATTTGTGTTTTTTATTTTTTACTTGTAAATAAATGAAAAAAGTTAGTTACTTTACTCTTATATCCGTATTTAAAGTTGTCATTTTACTTGTTTATGAACGCTCATGCCGTATTTAAAGTTACTTGTAAGTAAAGGAGTAACAAACTTTGTAAGTAAACTCGATCAAAATATGTTTTATTCGGGTCAAATTAATCATGTCTTTGTACTGACATAATGCTTAGTTTTCAAGTTTTTTAGTTAAAAAAATAAACAATTTCACCTCAATTTAATATATATATATGATAGCTTGGCTATAATTTTTGTCGCCAATTTGCTACAATCCTTCATAAAATATACACAAGCAATGAATCAGGGACCTACAGAAAAGAATCAGGACCTACAAAAAAATCACATTTATAGTACAAAATTGTAGTCAAATGGATACCAAATTGTAGCTAATCTCTACATTATATATAACAGGAGGCGTTACACGTAGATTAATCAAGATATGTCCACCTCATTGCCATGTAATCATGATTTACAGCCATGTCATCAGTAGTGTCCACCTTGGCAATTAATGTTTTAATGTTTATATATATATATGTATATAATGAGCTAAAATTCGGATTAAATAACATTAAAAATGACGATAGAGGGAATCGAACTTGGGATGTTTGTAACATTAACAAACATGATAACCACTAGACCGACATATTTTTTTGTTATATATTGCAAGTCCAAATCTATAAACCTATACAACAAATTATATTGGCCATTTTAATTAATGAGATAAGCCATATATATTCCTTAATTATAGCCCGATTCATTCATTATATCTTTTTTTTGTAATCTCAGAACCATAATATCGGTTCCACAATTCTTTCAAAACCCTAATATGTTAAACTACACACAAATAACTAACTAATAATGTCATAATATGTTTCTTTTACGTTTATGCAGATTCTAATGGCCCTGCATTGATTTATCTTGCTTTTTCATATTTCTTGGAGGTTAGTATGTATCATTGTTTATGTTCTTTCTATGATCCTGCTCATAAGTTTGTTAACCTCTATATGTTTCGTGATAACTTGGACAGCGATCTCTAAAGGTATCATCCAATTCTCATAATGATTTATCTCTATACGTATCTAACAGTGCTAGCATGTTAAATATTAGTATCACTGATTTATAGGTCTTAATATCTTTAATTTTATACAACTTTATGTTTTATGTAGGGATGTCTAATTGGACTACTCCATTGCCAGGTGAGAAAGGTACATTGATTCTTTTTAATGTTGTTACTTCATCAGATAGAATCAATGCAAAATCCATAAGTGAGACTAGCACAAATTTTGTTTACATTAGTGTGTTTTGGTTATAGTTTCTGTATAGTAGGCATCATCTGATATGCCACTCACCTTATATGTCGCTTGCAAATTTTGACTCTAAATTTATCATCATGAGTCATTAGTTGAATATAATACAATAAACTACCCAGTCAAAATCAATGTCAAATGGCGTACAACTAAAAGGTTTTTATATAGAATGTTCAAGCAAGGGAAACTATAATTTAATTTGTATATAGAAATATATGGGCATATTGAATCTGCATGATTGAAACTAAATACAGTTGTGAAACAAATGTAGCATGTTTGGTAATATAAGTTGAATATTAGTTTGAGATGTACTCGATCCATGGCAAACACTTCTTGCATTACTGTTGTATGCGATATTTTTCTGATTTTGTTTTAACAGAAGAAGAGTCATATGACTGGCCAAAAGAATCGAGTTTCAAGGATAAACAAAGAGGTGATTTCCAAAGTGATACAAATGGTAAAAAGATACATTTTGTCCTTTTTGGTTTTGCCTCATAATGGAGTAGAAAAATTATTCTATGAAGTTTTACTATTTTCATTTTTGGTTTTTTATTAGATCATCATTTTGATTAATAAGCTTTTTGTTGCTTTCCCCTTTAACCTTTTGCTGGTGTATCGATGCCTTAATTCGTTATTTAAGAGACCATGTGCTTTGTTTAACTAAAAGATTTATGCACATTTACATAATACCTAACTTCTTATTGGTCAGGCAATGATTTCAGTTAATTGAGATACCATCTGCATTGTTATTTATTAAGAATACTTCCAAATTCGGCTTATGTGGACTTTAACTTAACTAAGAGACCATCTGTATTGTATATGTCTTCACAGAATGCTACCAAAAAAGGCTTATATGCGTTGACTAGAAGACTGCATACTCAAAAAAGTCATCAAGAAATATTCGTTTTTGAATGGTTTTCAACAAGAGTTGTTAGAAAGAAAAAAAAAGGTAAAACAATATTTTACGATACTGTTTCATTGATCATTACAAGCCTTACTAGAAGAAACTGATGCAATAAGCAGACTTTCAAAAATCTAGGCCTTAATTTTTGTTTCATGAGACTATAGGTTATTATTCCTCTTTACAACTTATGGGTAATTTAATTTTGTGTCTGGTATAACATCATCCATTTTGTTAACAAGGTTGTGTTGGAAAATAGAAACGAAGTTATGTTTATGTTAGGTAAGGTCAAGACGACGAAATTCAAAGACAAGTAGAGCACAGTATATTGACGCAAAAGAACTCAAGTAGGCTGGCCTTCGCTCTCTAACATAATTTACAACTATTTTTCAGCATCAAACTGATTGATTGACACCGTGTACATTTTTTTCTTTCATTTGTGTTGATAGAGTATGTGTTAACACATGGAATGTTGGAGGGAAAATACCACCAGAAGACTTGGATATCAGTGATTTGCTTGATGTCGACAATCCTGCTGACATATATGTGCTTGGGTGAGTCTTATCTTTATAAATAATTATTTTATGGATTTCAAGTTAACAGTTATTGCCTATGATTTTCATACAGTTTTCAGGAGATCATACCCTTAAATGCTGGCAATATTTTTGGAGCTGAAGATAGCCGTCCTGTCCCAGTATGGGAAAACGTCATTCGTCGGACCCTCAATAAAGTTAAACCCGATACAAAGTTCAAATGCTATAGTAACCCTACATCTCCATCGAGGTTTAAACCATCTGATGATGTTCCAGATATAGAAGACGAAGTGGTGCTGGAAAGTGATAGTGAGGGCGAAGAGGAAGTCCACCCGTTTAATGATGAATCCAACTTTGATGACCTCATGGAGGGTCCAAAAGCGCTAATTGGTAATTTGAACACACTCGCAAGTATGGAACCTGCAGGGGACTCAGAGAAACGGTTTTCGTCTCAAAAGACACTTGACAGGGTAAATTGCTTTTCAATTGAAGATTCAGAAGAAAATGTAAAACCGTCACCTCCAGTTAACAGTAGAATGTTGACCCGAATACTCAGTGGGACTGAAAGGGTGGGGTTGTCCTGGCCAGAGCCACCGTTGGATTTGGTGGCTCAGTGTGTATCACAGAGGCCAAACCCGTTGAAAACTGTTAAATCGTTCAAAGCTTCTAAATCTTTTAGGACGTGTGCTTCTTTTAGGTCATACGTAAATGCTGACAATCGAGTCATGCCAGAGGATGTTTTTCTTGGGGACCTTGATTCCACCATGTACCAGAAAAGAAGACCACCTTATGTGAGAATAGTATGCAAGCTTATGGTTGGTATATTTATCACATTATGGGTGCGTAGACGCTTGAGGAAGCATATTCAAAACGTGCATGTCTCGGCTGTTGGTGTTGGTGTAATGGGCTACATTGGTAATAAGGTTTTCTAAATTTCTGTTTATTATCCATTTGTCTATCTCAAAGATTAATTTATTTTACCCAAAAATGTGCGTAATATCATACAAAAACCATATTATTATGATATTAATCTGAATATTTGAATTAAACAGTGAAGAAGGTTGTATGCATTAAATATGGACATTGGGCACCTTTCCACCTGATTTGACCTATTCATAGTACGTGGGTTGAAATTGCCGCATATGGTTTTACTCCAGTTATGTAATCTGATTGAGCTTAAAGTATTTAAATATTTAAGCTCTATTCTCTGTAAGGGTCTATATTTTTTGTTTTGATTTTTTATGCATATAAATTGGTGTACTTATACAGGAAGTCAAGAAAAGGTTATCTGGTGAAGTGGCAGCAGCTGCAAACCACAAGGGTCGGTGGAAAAATCATATGCGTAGATCTGCACACAACGGTTGTTGTAGGCGGGCAGCTCAAACACGAGCTTTGTCATCAGTTTTATGGAAATTGCTAACATCAGAAAACCTTCAACAATCACTATCAACTATCGAGATGCCACTGGTAAATGTTCTTGCTGATATGGAACTTTTCGGAATAGGTTTTGACATGGATGGTTGCATACAATCACGCTATGTGTTGGGTAAAAAACTTAGATATCTTGAGAACAAAGCCTATCGGCTGGCGGGTACAAGGTTTTCTCTATATACACCAGTGGATATTGCAGACGTACTCTATACACGGTTAAAACTACCAATTCCAGAAGGCTACCAAGGGAAAAATCACCCCAGCACGGACAAACATTGTTTAGAAATGCTAAGGTATTTATTTTTAGCATACTAAACTATATAATAATCTTACTTTGTTAAATCGTGATAGTTAAAAGAGTTCTCATTTTAGGCTCGAGGATCCTATAATTCCTGTCATCAAAGACCACTAGACATTGGCTAAGCTATTGCATTGTACACTGGGTTCAATATGTTAACTTGCTAAGCTATCCATGAAGACTCAAAGATATACACAGCATGGACATTGGCTCCAAACATCAACAGCAACAGGACGCTTATCCATAGAGGACCCCAATTTACAGGTGTGTCATTATCTTTCTTTTTTTCTCATGATCTCAATTATAATTAGATTATATGGTTGTTTACTGAAATATTTTTCCTATAGTGTGTCGAGCATATGGTTGACTTTAAGATAGAACGCGATGAAAAAATAGATGGCGATTCAGAAACTGAGCATTACAAAGTAAAGCCTCATGATTTCTTCATTCAATATATGTCAGTATCTTTCATACATCCAAGGGTATATGTGTAAAAATGGGTGGGTTGGGTTGGACAGAAACATAACCATTATTATCTGATTTTGCAGATGAAGCGGGTCCATATCAGGTTCCAGGAGTGGCAAGGGCATTATACATAATCCGTACGAAAGATGTACGTTAGTTTCACTGGATTTTAAGTACTAAAAATCTTTCTACATGTCAACTATGCATTTGATCATTTGTATTATGCTATTTTTTTTTTCTTCATATTCATAGGTCACCAGGATTTTTGGAAACCAATATGCAAGGCTATGGAACATTCATAGATGATCAGGGGCTTCAATAGCAATTCTCACTGATTTAAAACTGAATTATCATCATGCACATATTGAACTGTCGGCATGCACTGTTGCACAAATTAGGCTAGCGAAACAACTCATTTAAGAGGCGATTAAAGAGGTCAATCTATATTCCTATTCTGATATCCACACTCCTTATCCAGCTCCAAAACATAAATTCAAAGACCCCTAAGATCAATATCACTTTAGACCTTGTGAATGAGTCAATCATATATAATGGAGCTGGCCAACTTCGAATGCCATTTTTAATGCATAATTAACTCTATCTATACCTAAGTGGGTGGAAGGGTATGCTTCTTTAACATACTTTCGTATACAAATTTAATGTTATGCTTGATCAATGAATGAGGTATTTGATATCCATTTAGAGTTAAAGAGTAAACTGATTCTAGATAGAAAAAGGTATACCAAAGAGCTATTGGCACCCCTTACACATGGAAAGAAACCCACAAGAAGAGCCATGGCAAGAATGTTAGGAGATAGTCACGCCTCTGCTTATGAGAGTGCACGGAGTCAGATTTAGGTGCTTGAAGCTAATGTATGTAATTATTCATATCTCATATACGTTTTAAAACTCAGTGATGTGATGAATGGATATATATTAACATGCATCGGATGATCATTTTTTACTACCTTTCTTTCGCTACAGTAAAATATGCCAACAATAATTATAAGACATGCCCGCCTGAGGCGTATGTCAACGATAATTATGAGTCATGCCTGCCCAACGGGCGGGCTTACCTGCCCGTTAGGGCTTATAAGTCATGCCCGCCCATCGGGCGGGCTTCGTAGTATAATATATATATACGTATATATATATATATATATATATATATATATATATATGGTTTTGCTAATGACAGCCCTTAGGGCTGTGATTAAGAATATAACTTTTTATTACATGATTAAAATGAATGATTATGATTGGATGATAATTCCGAAAAAAACAGAGACAATCCCTAAAAACACGAATTTACAACCAACACTTGATTCTGATCGGATGATTTAGTTTCCTACAACCAGTTGTAATAAAAATTCAATTCTTAACCACAACCCTTAGAGCACTTGCAACGGTTAACCTTTTGTTGCGTTAAACCTTAACTTTCTGTGCGTTAAGGTGCGTTAACCGTTGCATGTGTGTGCGTTAAGGGTGCGTTAACCCCTTAACGCCACGTTAAGGTGACCTCCAATAAAAAAAAAATCATTTCTACCCCCTCTAGAGTACTATGTATCCATTGTGTTTAATTTTTTTTTTCAAAACACCCCCTTAGTTCTTAAGCGGGATAACCAAATTCAAAATTCAACTACAAGCGGGATAATTTAATTTCAAATTCAAATTTCAGAGTGCCTATATATACAACACAGCCAGAGTATTATTACCACACACACAAGTCATACACAACTCAAACACAGATTCTCAACAATGTCTCACAAAGATTTCTCCCAACAATTCACAACTCACCGTGACTTCTCCCAACAATTCCCAACTCACCGTGACTTCTCCCAACAATTCCCAGAATAACATGACTTTACCCAGCAATTTTCAAATGAACCAGTGTACACTCCACTGGAATATATCTTTCCGGTGTTCACACCGGAAAATGAACCGGCCAACAATCCACCGGTTGTGGAATAACAACCAAATCCACCGATTGTGGAACAACAACCAAATCCGTTTGGACTGAGTGAGGACGAACTCCGACTTCTGGAGCAAGATGAAGAAGTGAGGAGAGAAATAGAACAACGCGAACTAAAAGAGGAAACTGCTCGTATGGAGCGGGAGAGAAACTGGTTTGATATTATGGAAGGAAAGTATTATGATGGGGAGTTTAGGTCCTCTTCGAGTGAGGACGGTTGGGTTTCAGATGATTCATTTTCTTAATTTGTAGTTTTAGTTTCTATTAATCGTACTATGTATTGTGTTTTAACTTTAATGTTTAATGTAATTTGTGTTTTGACTTTAATGATTAATGTAATTCGTGTTTTAAATGTTATGTTAGTTATTAAATGAAGTATTAATTATAGTTTAAGGGTTGATTTTAAAAATAGTTGAGTTAAAGGTGAGTTAAGGGTGACTAATGACAGGTGTGTTTTTTTTTTTGAGTTAAACCTGCTTTAAACCTGAGCCTATGCTCTTCTGCCCATAACAATTATTTTTCCAATATTTTTTTTAAGACAAAAAAATTTCATTTCGAGAACACTGTAAGCCAAACACATCCCCATCCATCCAACAATGGCGAGTTCAGCAGCCATGGAAAGCGCAGCAGCAACAGCACTTCGGTCAGTCCTCAACCGAGTCAAACAAGCAGCCGAAAGATCCTCCCGTCCCGCCAACCAAATCAAAGTTATCGCTGTTAGCAAAACTAAACCCGTATCACTTCTCCGTGAAGTATACGACGCTGGTCACCGTCTTTTTGGTGAAAATTACGTCCAAGAAATCATTGAAAAATCACCCCAGGTTGTTAGTTAGTTGTAAAAACATCATCATCATTTTCTTCTTTTTATTTATATTAATTAATATACTCCCTCTTAATTAATGGGCTGTTTGGATCACCTTATTTAGCTGCCTTATGGGCTTATTTGACTTTGGAAAAGCCGATAAGCTCACTTATTGAAGCTTATGACCTTATCAACTTCACATTATTGGCTTAAGCCAATAATCTAAACTTAATAAGCTCTAAAAAGTGAGCTTATCAGCTTTTCCAAAATCAAATAACCCCATAAGCCAGCTAAATAAGCTAATCCAAACGCCCTATAAATGTCCACTTATAAACTGCACACAGGTTAAATAAGAAGTGGGCGTTTGTTTAAGCTTATTTGATTTTGACTTATATTTCATAACCTTGAATTTTCTGGCATATTTTGAGACTTATAAGGTTATGTAAGTTTATTATGTCATAATAAACTTATATAAACAAATCTCAAAATAAGCTAGAAAATTCAAGCTTATGAAGTATAAGCCAAAACCAAGTAAGCTCATAAGCTCACAAATAAGCTTATACAAACACCCCCAAAAAATGAGACTATTACACCGCGCATCAATAAAATGCCATTTTTGACGTTTAAAAGACTAGTTTGATTGGTTCGAGTATGAAAGTGGACATGTGTAATTGATTAATATACAAAGCTGTATATTTGCAGTTGCCTGAAGATATTGAGTGGCATTTTATTGGGAATTTGCAGAGTAATAAAGTCAAACCTTTATTAAGTAAGTCATTGTTATATGCTTCTTTTTTAGTCGGTGTTTGGGATTTAGGAGGGGGTTCCTGTGAATCACATGGATTTTTATCCGTAGTGTAAAATGTCGTAAAAATCCCGACTTTTATGAAATGCACCTTGTCCAAAGAAATTTTGTTACAAGTCTTATATATTTTCAGTGAAGTGCGCCTGATAACTTTAACTCGTGGGTCAGCCACTGTTGGGATTGCTTAGAGTGTATTTAGTTTGGGGAAATATTTCCTAGTTTTTTTTTTTATCTCCACTGAAGAGGTGAAAGTTTAGAAAACACGGTCAAATAATGTAGTATTTTCCATTTCTAAGGTTTTGTTAAGAAAATGAAGAAGGAAAGTGGGGGGGTTTTGAGTTAAAGAGGACCATGCTTTGTAATTTTCTTTGATTACTTGGGAAATAGATATTTTCAATCTTGTGCAGAATTTTTTGCAAATAAAAAATAGATCAATTTGAATGCGATTTTCATTTTCCTTGGTTTGCACAAAACTTTCATGGAAAACAGAAGTGATTTCCTCCAACTAAACGCACCATGTTTATGCTTCTGCCTTGGGTGTTTGGAATTGCTTATAAGCAGAAAAAGGCAATCCCAAAGACCCTGTTATAAGCATATCAGAAATCAGGAAATTGTATGTTTCTGTAATTCTGTTTATACGAGCAAAGAAGATTGTTTCAATAGTTTGTTGTTATCATATGTGATGTGCAGCGGGGGTACCGAATCTTGCGATGGTGGAGACTGTTGATGATGAGAAGGTAATATTGATTTTGTATTTGAAGTAAATGTGGTATGAATTTAAGAATGGTTATTGTTTTCTCGAGTGTTTGCTGTGTAAAATTGAGAAGCCTTGTTGCAAATTAGGTAACTTGTGTTGCTTAACATGGCTGATCCACGTATGTTGTCTTAGCCTGTAGCTGTGTAGGTAATATAGCTGGTACCTGTTGGTGGTAAACGATTGACCCTTTATATAAGCCTTGTTTATAAGTGCAAGTTTTCTTGACCATTTTCTTGATTGTGAATGTAAAAATGTAGAACAAAATTAGGATCAGGAGTTACTGTGTATACTATTTGCCTAGATTTAGCAAAGTTGTTAGACTCAAGATGACTCGAGACTGCGTTTGACTCACTTGATGACTCACAATTCATGTTTGACTTGCAACGAGTCGAGTTGACTCATGACTCGTACGAGCCTGTTAAACATCCACATATCCCCAAAATTATGGTCTTTAGCTTCCCCTCTAAAATTTTGCTATTTTTTAGTATATAGAAACCTTAAATCATTAAAATTGCATATAATAGACCAACATATCTTCTGTAATTTGACTTATTATTTATTTATTTATTTATTTATTTTAAATCTGATGAGGGTTTGAATATGTTTAGATATATCTTTTATTAACATGACTCTTACAATTTGAGTCACGAGTCTATTCGTGAGTCAAAAAGTAGGATTTCGAGTCACGAGTTGACAACTATGGTATTAATAACAGAAAAGACTTCTTGATAATGATTGTGCTGTTTGTTAAAGTTGGAATGAGTAAGGGCAAAATGAGGTTTGAACAAATGTTCAATTAGCATAATCGTGTGCTTAGCTGCGACAACTATAGGATGTTAAATAACTTCAGGATGTAGATATGGTAGCTTTGCACCTTTGTGTGAAAGCCCCTTTCAGACTGTCCATATGAATGAAGTTATACAGGTTCCTTGAAGCTATAACACTATGGTGGCATATGTGGTGTTGTGGTGTGGGGTGTGTTGTTGGGGGGGTGTCATATGAGGGATTTGCAGCAGATGAATATGAGAGATTCTGAATATGTGCATTTTCATAAGGTGACTTATGTGTCTGTCCAAAGTGTTCTGAAGGGGAGTTTTATGAAAAAGTTATACTAACCCGTAGACATAATTCTTCACTTTATTTATGTGTATCTTACTCTTTGACACGTGATGTCTTGGGTTTGTTTTCACATGCTATTATGCGAATGGTGTCTTTGTGTAGAATTGTCAGTTATGTTTGGGTTATTAGAGTTCTATACCTATGGATAGTAACCACATGTATTCCTTTACGAATACGATTGGTTTATATGCATCACCCAATTAAGACCTCTATTGAAAATTGATGCTTGACAAACTATTTGCCTTGAACATTTGGAGGTATACCATCTTACACCCTGTCATCAGACTTTAAAGTAGATTTATGTGCTGTGATGAGGAACGTGTATGTAAAGTATGTTATAATGGGTATGAAGTGCTAACTATTATTGATCTATATAACTATTAATAAAGGAGGCAAATAGAAATAAATGGCTGTTTTAAGTCTATAATAAAGGTCCTCTGCCTATGTAAATTTCTAATGTATATATGCTTTAATATTATTTAAATAATTGTCTACATAATTTGAAATGGTATCTACTATGCTACTTAATTCAGTGACTCATCGTACGTTCTTTTTATTTGAATGTCATTTCTAGATTGCAAATAATCTTGATCGAGTTATCGGGAACATTGGCAGGAAACCTTTGAAGGTGTTGGTCCAGGTTAACACAAGTGGAGAAACATGTGAGTAGACATGACATTCAATGAATCCACCTCGTTTGTAATCATTTCTCTCTAATTCTTGCAGCCTAGCTTATATTGAACCTTGCGTCTCATTATCTTTAATTTATCAATTATAACTTAATATTTTCACATTGTGACATTGTTGCAGCAAAATTCGGAGTTGACCCAGATGGGTGCCTGGAGCTTGTGAAACATGTTACTTCAAACTGCCCAAACCTTGAGTTTTGTGGCTTGATGACTATCGGTATGGCAGATTATACTTCAACTCCAGAGAACTTTAAGGTGATTATGAACACATATCTTTATTTTTTACATATGTTTTTTCTTCACTTTTTCCATGATCATATCCTTGTCTTATACCAATTTTGTGTTGATGTTAGACATTAGCAAAATGCAGAACAGAGGTATGCAATGCTCTAGGAATTTCTGAGGACCAATGTGAACTTTCAATGGGCATGTCTGGTGACTTTGAGCTAGCTGTAAGTGAAACTTTTAACACTGCGGATATAATGAATATAATTTTAGCACGGGCAAATTGAAAAAGTTGCAAAATGCTCACATTTTTTTAGTATGCAAATATAATCTGCAAGGTCGCACCCAGAATTATTGCACCAAACAGAATGGTTCTTTACCTGAGATTTAGTTAAAATTTACGAGAAACACACCTATACGGCTATACCTGATTCTGTTCTGCCCAGTCTCCCCTGTGTTTGATCTGTCACAATAGGATTATTATACTCTTGAGACAATACTCACAAGCTCTCCATATGTTTACCCAGATAATAGCTCATGCTCTAAAGATGTCATTACTGCATGTTTTAACACACAACTACAGTCATCACTGTTGTGTGCACTAAATCCACGCCTCTATCTTGATTCAGCCTTTATTTCTGTTTCATTTTCTAGAGTTAAGGAATTAAAATTAAGTGGGTTCCAGGATTATGGATTTGGTAGCAAACGGTTTTCTTCCTTCATTGCAGCAGATCCACATTGAATATTTTCTTAGTTAAGCTCATTCCTTGATTATAGCTTACATAGATAATGCCAAATCAACATAATAACATAGTAAGACTTTTCTGCCGCATCACTATACTATGCAATCAAAAAACAGTTTGGTTGGCCATTGGGCGCCTTTTGAGCCACCGGCCTTGGTTAAAATTGAGGAGAAGAACCACTATCCATGCTGATAAAGCATAATGGGTTTTGTAACAATTTTCGAAAGTTTAAACGCCTATGAAACGAGCTCAAAAAGTTGAATGGTTATAGTAAAACTAATTTCTATAACTCAGTCATTAAATTAGAAATAAAAGTGGAAGTGTGTTGCCATGTATTACATTTTGATGACTTCTTTAGATATTATGTTAAAAATGAGAACTTGATTTCATAGCCGTTGTACACATGTACTGTACTTTTTCGTTAAACTTAACCATAAATTGTGTGCCAAAGCCAAAAAGAATATAGTTGCCAAGAATGAGCTAATTCAAGACAGATAGTGGACATGCAAATGCAAAATTAACCATTTGTATGACATTTTAGTCCAGGTTGCTCATCCTTGCAAAACCTAGCTAAACAAGCCATCTACAATGGTAATAACTATTAAAATTAGCTAAAAAGTCGAGTAATAAAGAACCTTTCTGCGACGGAAGACTGTGTGTATAGGCTTTCATATTTGACCCTCATATGGTTGCCCTTTTAGATAGCTAATGTAAGTCACATACACACCAGTAGTGTTCAGGAACCCTATACATAATATTCTACTTTAGCAGTTTAGCCCATCATAATATTGTTTCATAGTTTACATGTATAGTCTTTTAAGCTTGCTAAGAATCTGATCTGTGATGTTGCGTTATTTCTGTAGATTGAAATGGGCAGCACCAATGTGAGAATCGGATCACCTATTTTCGGTGCGAGAGAGTACCCAAAAAAGCAGTGAATGGAACCATTTTTGTCTATTTATAGCCTTGGATTCGACCTTCAAACACTAATAAGACCAAAGATACAGAATCCACTTCCCTGTGCCATGCTTGGCCAGTGATGTGGTATTTCTGATGCAGCCAGATGTGTTCTTCTAAGTTTATAATTATTCACATTTTTCTAGTCTTGGGAGGGACCTTAGGCTTACACATCCAACATCTTATATGTACCAGGATTTTATGTGTAGAAACAAAACAAGTTATAGAACAAATGCATGATAGTCGAGAAACAAGCATCCTTTCTATATTCAATACAAATTTGGGTTAGGGTTGTGTGATTCTTTTATCCTAATAAAAGCGTGGAAGACATTCGGTGTTTGCCCAAAGTGTGTGTGATAGTGAATTAATTTGCATCAGTCAATGCATCTTATACTCAACTGTAGACATATTTCTACTCTTTATTCGACTGTATCGTACTCCTTGATATGCGATGTCTTGGGTTTATTTTCACATGTGATTATGTAAATGATGTCTTTGTATATAATTGTCTCTTATGGTCGACTTAATTGAGGTGAGGTGCTCAATGAGTGCAATAATATCACCTATCTTAGTATGTGTGCTCTATATGACAATTAAATTCTTTTTAAAAGGTTTTGAGCTAAACATGTTTGTAGAAAAAACTAATTTTAATTTCAGCTAAACAAAGATTTTAAAAGAAGCAACTCATTATCTGTTTCTGCTTAAATATAAGCAAAAAGGTGGAAAAAAAATATCAAAATGAAGGTTCCTTGATAGGGGAGGTTCTTACTAATTTTCAAAAGGAAGGTGTTTTGTTTTTACTTTTCTTTTACATGTTTTTCTTAAATACTCCATAGGTCTTCGATTATGGTCAGTTTTCTAATCTTTTTATTAGTTTTCTTATTGATTGTTACATCAGAAAAGCTAGTTTATATTATTGCATGAAACCATATCACAATTCACACAATCATTTTCAGCAAACTTGATGGTCTCATGCACCAGCACCCTATCAACAAATACCCGGGTCTTCATAGCCTGCGTACATTTCACAACTTTCTTATTGCATTTTGACCTATCAAGTAGGATAGGCAGCTGGTTAATATCATTAGAGCTTATGGTCCCTAAGTGAGGACTTCTCGGTCAGTCACCCAACCCGGTACTACTCTCACTTGAGCACGCTTAATTGCTTAAGCATCTACCACTAGCCATGTGATGTCTTGACCAAACAAAGGACGCGAGTTCGAATCCGATCAGCAGCATGGTTGGGTATTGGGTGGAGGTATTTCATAGGCATCAAACCTTTGCTGGGTAGGGTTGATGGGTACCATTATGGTACACAGGGTTGAGGTGTCCCTGCCAATCTACACTTTTTGACCATTTCACAACTTTCAAGTAGGATAGGCGACCTTATTGCATTTTGACCTATCAAGTAGGATAGGCGACCTGATTATCTTTTACATAGTGTAAGCCAAAACCTGATAGCGGAAAACACACTGGCTGTTATTTTCTATATGCCAAAAACTACTAAGGCGACTCGAATGTACATGACTAGACACAGATAATCTGAAAGTAACACTTTTTATCATTTGTATTATCCACAATCTCTGATCCAAGGACTACTTCACACTACTAGTACCGGGGACTCTGTAATTTCTGGCTAGTTGTTAACTCCTCAAAGTCAGTAATAGCTTGGTGCATAGCATGCAGAATCATCTTCTTTACCTGCGCCCAACAAATACACATTGTATTTTTATGACTATATTACAATATAATGAATTAACATGAACTATGTGAATGATATGGAATTGGTTACCTCTAGTTTGTCTTCTCTTGCTTTGTGATCTACGGGAAGCTTACGGAACTCCTCTGTTAGTCGAATGCATTGTTGTAGATTCTCTGGAGAAACAAAGTCCACAGCAACTTTGGTACATGACTACAATAAGAAGCATAAATTAATTGCTTTGTGAGATATCAGTTGTGTGTTTTTAATCAATTAACCTTTCAAGTGCTGAATGGATCCTGGTTAGCAAACACAAATGGTTTGACTATTTTGGAGGACAACTTGGAAAATAATTGGGTATTAGATAGATATTTAAAAGCATGGCAAATTAGTTACCAAAATCTATCCAGTGAGCCATTTCACAAATGTAAACTCAACATTATATATAAACTCAAAATCTTAGAATTCTTTTTTCATAAACACCTTCTAAAGCGTTACCTTTGTATGTCTGTTTTTGCAATTTTTAGTTTTACCCTTTAGTTATCTCATGCATAAACGAAAAAAATATTCTATTTTTAAAATAGTAAAGTTAGTTTGGTGTATTTTTATAAAATTTTGATATTCACCCTTTAAATATCTATCTATTAGTAACACGAGTTGAGATCAATGTATAAACAGAATTATCTAAAGATCCAATGAGCCAATTCTAGTCACTCATTTTTTCATAAAAAAAAAAAAAAAAAAAAAAAAAACCCCACTTTCCACCTCCTTTTTTAAAATAAAATATCTTGCAAACAGTAAATTGTTAAGTGAAAAAAATACACAGTCGCGACGAGTATTTTTCAACGAACTTTTTTTTTTGATTTTTTTTTCAGTTAATTGAAAAAAAATCGAAAAAAAAAAAAATCGTCGAAAGTATATAAAAGTGCCCCTCTATTGAAAGATGATTTAATTCTCGTCGCGATGGTATGATTTATTTTGCGTAACGATTAGCGATTTGCGAGATATTTAATTTTTAAAAAAATGGTGAATGTTTATTTATTTATTTATTTTTTATCTTGATAAAAAAAATTGATGGATATGATTGATTTATTGGATCTTTAAAAAGTATTGGATACATTGAACTTTTCTCTTTAGTAACACAAATATTGCAAAATTAACCGGGATATATGCTAACACGTTTTTGGAAAATGATGCCAGCTTAATATACCATTTCTATTCTTATCTTTTTTCATTAGAGATGTATCATTCACATATCGTCCCAATGTATTAAGGGCCCCTTTGGTTTGTATACGGGTTTAGGATTTGGATTATAATTTGGATTTGGATTTGATGAGGAGAGAGAAAAATATTTAATTTTATATTATATTGTAAAATATAATTTGTTTTTTTTATTAAAATATATAAATTTAGATCTGGTTTATTATTATTTTAAAGTAATAAGTAGGTGAAAGATGGGTCCTACTAATTTTATATGGTTGAGAATACAAACAATTCACTTTTCCAAAGATACATATGCTACTCCCACCATGGGGTAGGGAATTGAAAAAACCCATTGCAGAGGGTATTGGGCCCTCTTAAACCCTATCCCTCCATACAAAACAAATTAAGTTGGTTTCAATCCATTTCTTTGAGTCAAAAACCGGATAACAAACGCACCCTAAAACTTTTTAATGTTCATGGGTTTCACGGTCTTAAATTTATTAAATTACCATTTCTTTCCTTTGAGAAAATTATTTTTGTAAACTTGTGAAGACAAAATGGTTATTTGATACTCCCTTGTCTTTTAAATATTGTTTTTTTTTTAACTTTAACCTTAACTAATTTTTTATGCCATATAATAATTGATTCTAAATATATGAATGAAAAGGTTTTAAATGTATTTCATTGTTACAATTTTCATCCAGTATTATATAACATAAACAAAAATATTTAAACTCAAAGTTGAAGAAAAAAATATTTCAAAAAGTCAAAACAGGATTAACAATAGAATGGAACAAATCATAATTGTTAAGATCTCGATCCTGATCTTTGCATTTTACGATTTGAAAATACTACAAAGCAAAAATGATCTTGATCTTATGTATGATCTTACTAAGCTTAAGATGTCAGAAGATCTCGATTTTGATCATAAGATCTAATCTCGATTTTGATCATAAGATCTAATCCGATCCGATCTTACTTTTCTCAAACTGCAAACTAAAAAACTATAAAGTTATGAATTATGTTTTATAGAATTTAAAAAACATGTTAATCTTTTTAAACATTTTATATTTATAATTTAAAACAATATTTTTATAAAATATTCATATAATTTTATAATTTTTTGTTTACGATATATAAAAATTTATAGATTTGAATTATATTACAAAAATTATTAAGAAAATGACATTAGAATAGAATTTTAAGATCCCAATCAATCCAATCTTATGATTCACATCTTACAAAAACGAAAACGATCGTGAGTGATCCCCATCTTAAAAACTTGATACAAATTAATAAAACACCCAATTAATAATCCATGGAAATCTAGTCCAATAAAGTACTAGAAATTTTTAGTTGTAGAACATGAAACCCATGAACATTAAAAAGTCAAAACCCATAAAATCGTGTAGAAAAATCAAAATCTATGGCACACCGTTAATAACCATCAAAGCTTGGATTTTATTTACAAGACTGAGAGAAGCAACAAACTTTGTCGGAAGCATCAACAAACTTTGCAACGAAAAGGTCGCCGCTGGAAGGGACACTGGCAGGGTCACTGGTCAGAAAGGTGATCTGCCAGGTTGGAACGGTGGTGGGTAGGTGTTTTAAATGAGTGAAATGGAGAGATAATAAAGAGGAGGTAGTGAGATGAAGTAGAGTGAGGACAAAGAATGAGATTAAAAAAAGAAAAAAGAAAAAAAGAGTATACGTGTCACCATTCTCTTGTTTTGCCTCTTGGTAAGGCAAGACCCACTTTATTCTCTCTTTTGAAAAAAATTTGTCCATCAAAAAAAAAAAAAAAAAAAAAAAAAAATGGTTTAAAACAATTTTACATTTAACTAATTAATTATTCCGTAATATCTTATTTAAATTTTGTAATATTAAGCTCAAACGGGGTAATATGGTAAATTCAACTTATTTCTTTTATTTTTTTTCTAATTTTAATAACTGACAATTAATTTGAAATAACCCGGGAAAGAAACAAGGACAATAAATGTAGACGGAAGGAGTAAATTTTTAAGTTGAGCATTAAATTATTGAATCATAATATGCTCACAAACTTTATCAAGCTAGAGCTTCAAAAGATCTAAACTAAACTCCAGTTGACCTTTAATTCTTAAAATTGATTTGAACTCGATCTTAATATTGTTTTGTCTTTTGTCTTTTGTCTTGTTCTAATCATATACATACTGGTTCTACTATAGAAGCCCCCCCTAGCATGTCCCATCAGGGGGGGGGGGGTTTGTCCTTTTATTCCTTTTGTCCCCTTTAACTGACAGTATATCACAGTTTTTGTCAGTTTCTGCTCCGTATTTCTGACAGTTTTAAGCGTTTGACTTATTAAACTTTGTGTTCCGTACTTTCAGGTTTATAGTTTTTTGATATAAACAAAATTATAAAAAATAAAAAAAAAAAAAAAAAAGGCAAAAAGGCAAAAAATAGGAGGGGGGGGGGGGGGGGGGGGTGGATAAGGTTTTTTGGGGGCTTGGATAACTTGTCCCTATACATATACATTACACATTTATGAAAGCATATCTTAATGACTTCTCTTAGTATTCTTGTTACAATTTAAAATAAATCTAGAAAATGACTTCTATGTCAAGATTGTATTATAAGAGGGTATTGAGTCAATCTTGTGTATATTATATAAACTAAACGAGTACCCGTTGCGTACCAATGGGTGTATACCGATGAATAGTCATAGCGAACTTGTAGTTTTGGTGTCCCTTAATGCAACACTTAATGGTTCAATTGTAGCAATTGCATGAAAAAGGTTTGTGGGTAAATATTTCTCATTTTAAGAGTTTTAAGTAAAAATATTTTTTCTTTATATGTGGTATTAGTATAGTCAAGTGAATCTAGAAAAAAACAATATGATCAACGAGTTCAAGCTTTAATTAACAATTCAGTTGAGCTTAAACGCCTTTTACGGTTTTAAGATCAATTTATTATTCAATAATAAGATTGAGCTAGGTTTTTAGAGTCCCTAACTCTTATTTCAAACTAGTAAAGTACTTGCGTCGCGGCCGTGATAATTCCATATAATACCCAATCTAAACATCAAAATGGCATAAATAAAAGTTTTGAATGCATAATGTACAATGCATTTAAATCATGTTTTTAGTAAATATGACATTACGGTGTTTAAGTTGAGTACATATGAAATTGACCCATACACTTATAGAATGAACCTCCCTTAGTGTGAACAGATAAGTGAATTTTGTATAATGAAATGCATAGATCTTTGGTCAAAAAGTGTATTAAAATTTAAGTGTAGCTAAATACAATTGGAGTTCCAAAACCAAGTGTCTAATTTCATACGATTTTTCGTTGCGTGTAATGAATGTTACACGAAACATTGAACCGCAAGTTTGCAATTATATAACTATTTCCCGCTGCACCTCGTCGCTATGTGCGTGTATTCGGTTAATATAGAGATGCCAGATTTTTAAACGAAATAATCTACACCATCAAGACAAATAATCCTTTCACGTCCAATATTGAAGATCTCGACCAACGCTACTCTTCAAAGAAACCGAAAACATAAGAAGACGCTACACATGAGTACACACACGCACAAAATGCAAATTTATTTTATTTATGATAATTTAAGCTTGTTGTTTCAAGCTTGCTAACAATTCTTATATCTTTACCCTAGTTACGTTACACTCAAAGAAGTCCTCACACATATCTTTTAAGGATATATGTGAGAACACATTGATATGAGTTTTTGAAATAAGATATCTTATAAAAATAAGTTTTGTTTGTCACACAATCTCATGAAAGCTTTTATAAGCTATAAGCTTCCATAAACTCAAGCTAATGGAAGTAAGTTTTTAGAATTTAATAGAGCTTGTAATTAGTTAAATTAGCTAAATACCCTTTAAAGTATGGTAGATGTAATGCAAAAAGCTTGGATTATATATGTGAATGTAGTTTGATGACTTTTTATGTCATTTTACAATCATAAGCTCGAGCTTCAATTAATTCGCTAATACCTCTACGAAAATAAACACTTCACCTTCGAGCTCCGGTCAATTAATCTTTGGTAGGTTTGATGCATTTATCGTTGCTTGTGGTAAGAGCTTAGGATTTTCCATATGAGATATCGTTTTCAAATACTATAACCTACAACTCCTTGGCGCCACCGGCTAGTGATTCAACACGTTCCATGGGTATTGTGTGGTAGTCAATGAAGTCCGAGATTTATGTGTTAGGTCACCAAAGTGGCTCGAGCAAGGTTTACCTCGCATCCACATACAATAGATTGGGTAGAAGGATTAAGTTCATCCATTATGTGTCACTTATGTTGTCCATAGACTTGCTAACCAACCAAACCTTGATGTATTCTATTTCACTTCAAAGTTACATTTGAACTCTCATGCATGGTGCGTCATTCCAAAATCACCATCTACTAATATTTTAGTTGTCTTCAATTTCAACTTGATAAGGATTCCTCGTTATTCATCAAAAGTACAATATTATCACTGCTTTGTCACAGCCTTTGCCATATAACCTTCGTTGACTATTTGAGTATGAGATTCTAGGAAGCTTTATTTGGAATAAATTGCATAAATGACCTTGTACTTTAGTCAAATTGCAGGCATAGTCCCTACAACTTTAGAAGTGAAGATGCGGACTTGTTAGGAACTTTGGTGTGCAATTATCATCCCTACATGAGAATAAATGAAGCTTCAAAAGTTCTGACCCCGCCAACAACGATAAATACACACCAAAGTTCCTGCAATTTGACCAAACCACAATGATGATTTTTTCCAATTTGATCCTTTGTTTATCTCTTCATATATGATGATTTGTTGAAGCCACTTGTAATGAAAACAATGTCCTCTCTTTAGCTCTTATGCTTTACTTGCTTGTAAAGATCCACCAAATGATGTCATCAATGTGATACGCTTGTAACCACTGGGGTGGCCGAGTTGGCGAGAGCTTGTGATTATAATCATTAAAAATGTGAGAGATCTCAAGTTTAAACTGTGCAAATGAAGAAGTGGTTACGCCAACCTCCGCAAAGGGCGTTGGGTTGGGGGGATGTTCTACAACAACAACAACAAACCAATCCCGCTGGAGCAGGATACGAGGGAGGTGAAATGTAGACATATCTTACCCGTACGGCCGTACCACCAGGATAAACCCGCCAGTAGAGAGACTGCTTACAGGAAGACCTTTAGCCATTGTAATTGTGGGTGGGTGGGTGAAAAAAAAAAAAAAAAAAAAAAAAAGACCCATCAACAAAAATAGAGAGGATGGATTATTTGTAGAGGTGGCAAAACGGGCGGGCCGGGCGGGCACGGGCACGGGCTAGAATGGGCACGGGCTAAACGGGCACATGTTGTACAAATCACTTTATAGAAGACCGAAAATGACGAAATAAATTCCATAAACGTAATACCCTATTTATATTTAAAAAATTAAATATATTCTATATATAAGTTTTTCTTAAAAAACAATTATAATGTTCTCTAATTGAGAGAAAATATGTGCCCGTTGTGCCCATTTAACTTTTCAATGGGCTAAATGTATTCAAAAAAAGGATGGGGCTAAACGTGCCCAAATCTTTTACAAAGTAGTCAAAATTAGCCAATTTTTTTTCATTTTGGGCACAAATTGCCACCTCTAATTATTTGGATCAACTCATTAACATTTTCCTCCTACCCTTTCAACTTAGATTTACAATCTATAAATAGTGTAACTGACATTAATTATCTTAATCATACACGCAAGTCTTAATCTGTATAGGGGAAAAAGAGACTTGCTACTTAAGAAGACTCGTGAGTGGTAGCATCATGATTAAGAATTTTGTCAACTTGTCAATCACTTATAACATATAGAGTAACTTAATACCATCTTTCAGTCCAAACCCGCGTTTGTCTTGGTTTCTGCTCTATAAAAACTTGTTGATGGAATGATTTACGGAAAAAAACGAATTACTGAAGAAGAAGCCTAACGGACTTAGAAACTAAGGGAAACAGAAATAAAAAAACTGAAAGGGATTGCCGAAACCAAGTGGTAGCTTAATTATGCATGACTTACGAATTAGAACCCGTGATAACAAATCAAAGAATAAACACATATGATACACCAATGGCAGAAGATGTTAAGACGATATAGAATTTCAAACAACAAGGGCAGCATAGATATACATGTTATGACCAAGTGGACTGCATAAACCAAGTGGGTAGCTAATTTATTCATTTTAAAGAATCAAAATTTGTTATACGAGATATAGAAATAGTTTCCCAAAATTAGTATTTCATTGGGCGCATCTTAAGAGGGGCCCGGGGGGGGGGGGGCGCCCGACCCCCCGAACTTTTCGCTCAGTAGTGTTATATATGTAGTTTTCGTATAGAAATTTTTGGGTATATACGTTTTCGACCCCCCGGTTCTATAGAAATTTTTGGGTATATACGTTTTCGACCCCCCTGTCCCTTCCGTCAAGCTTCGCCACTGAAATAGTTTCCCAAAATTAATATTTCATTGTTCAGGCTATTTCAGAAATGAACTAGAGATTCACAAACTCAAATTTTGGGCAGAGACCAGCGATAAATTTGCTGAACCAATCGCTCGATAGAGCAGATGGTGCCGTTCAAAAATGAGACCAGGAGAGAAGCTTGAGATAAGATGAATGGCAATGAAGCGAATAGCAAAGAACTGACTAAAACATCCAACTCTAACAAAGAGAGATGAATATCAGCCAGAGAGGAAGTGTTGAAAAAGAATTTGATTTATTACTTGCATAGTTGCATGTTTCCATTTTTAATAGTCTAGGAGCCTATGAACCTATATGCAGGTAGGATCATATGTCTCGCTCTACACATTCATATCTCCTGTAGCATGATATGTTCACCCCATATGACTTTTCATGATTGAGCCATCCTTATGCTAGAAAGCGTTTCCTTTCAGCATGAACAACTTGGCAAATGATCATGTAAATAATGTTTGCGTGTGTGGGACTGAAAGAGATGTGACATGCGGAATAAAGGGAACATATTCGAGTATAAAAGATGAAGCGAAAGAGGAACTTTACCTTGAGATTTCGCACTTGGTGTGGACACCCAGCAGGAATAAAAACTGCTTCTCCAAGTCTTTGTTCAAAAGTCCAGGGTTCTATGCCTTAAAGATTCACAATTATCTAATTAGTTAGAATCGTACATATATGACAGAAGCAAAAGTGGGAAATACCTACCATATTCCTCTTTTAGCTTCTTTTTATGTTCCACTGTCAAGTAAAATGTTTGATCATGAATTGGGTGATAAACCTACAAATGCCACCCAAGCATTAATAACTATGCCAAAAAATTTAAAATCTAGCATATATTAGATTCTGACCATACGCAAACGTTAGTTTCAAAGAGTTCCAGATATAAACAATTAAGGCTAGAAATAGTTAAGGGGACACACCTGATCAACAGGACAGCAATATGTATGCCGAAATTCTTTTGAGTGCTTTGATAAATATTCCTGTAATTTTGTTACGTCTTCTCTTCGGAAGATGTCCCAAAGAGCACTACCTGTTTCCTCATTATCTTCTTGAGGAGCAACATCAGGCAAATTACATAAATTATGTTTCTCCTGTGAAACTCCACTTGGTTCATTTCCATTAATGACCTCTTTGTTTGTACTCACAACGCGATCAGACTCTTCTTCGTCATTTGACGTACATTCATCTTTCTTTTCCCAAGATCCATCAAGACATCCATAAAGTGTTCCATTCTTTTCTCTTTTATCCTGAGCCTTGTGTCTTCTCTTTAACTCTCTAATAGCCGACTTCTGATCATCACCTACGAATGCTTCAGCGGTGTGTGTCAATATATTCACCTGTACCAATAGATACATCAGAACTTATGCAGAATATTGGGGACTTTCACAATGTGTATACAAAAATGAGAAGAGAACATAAAATCATACAGCATCTGACATATCACAATGAAGCTTAGTCACAGAATCCCCTCTTCCAAGTTCTTCAGCCATTCCATATGCAATATATGTCTTTGGACCCAAATCAGGTTTTAGGACACCTGGCGGTAACTTGACAACAAGATTGAGAAAACCTGCCCTCGGATCAGTATATACATGGAACGGCAATGCATTGATAAACTCATCACAATGGCGTGGTAGAAGGTTCTCAAACTTATCAGATGGAGGCCAATCCTTCAGCTTGAGCATTTCTGGCCAGGAATTTACATACTGCCTTCCTTCTGTATAACCTTTGAAGAATTTGCGAGTACTGATTTCAACCTGCAAAGCACAATAACACGGAGTTAATTTACAATGATTTAATAGAGTATAAAATGAGAAATGTTTCCCGGCAATAAAATGCCAAATAAATGCCACCTAAAATAGACGAATAGCAGATGGCATTCGATTGAAGAATATGTGGCATGATAGATGGGTCAGACAGGTTTGGGCCGAGATATCTTTTTTAGTACGGGTCGAAACGGGTCAGTCGGGTTGGATTGCCTCACAAACACCTTCTAGCCAACCTTTATCTTTTATAAATAATGAACATATTAATTACAAAGCAACTTTATTACAATATTACTCTAGATATTTGAAATAAACAGTTGATGAGGCTCTATAGCATAAAATCAGAATTTGGGCAACGCGTAACCTGTTTCCATTAGACCGATTCCCCTTTTGGCCAAAATTTCCGGACCTGACTGTTTAGTATGTTTGAGTTACAACTCAAGTACTCAACCAAAGTACCAATTTAAGTTTGAAGTCCCTCCGTCCCAATTTTATAGTCCCACTTTCCTTTTTCGTCTGTCCCAATTTTATTGTCCCATACCAAATATAGAAAGTGAATAGGTAGTGAGTTTGGTAAAGTTTACTATATTACCCTTGGTTGAAATTAATATTACAAACTTTAATGAAGTGGTAATTAATTGGTTAAGGGTAAACTTGTCATTTGGCAAAAAAGTAAGAGAGAGAAAGTAGTGATAGTGACATTTTTCTAAAAGAATGTGTTTTTTGTCGTGGGACAATAATTTTGGGACGGAGGGACAACTCAAGTACTCAACCAAAGTAACAATTTAAGTTTGAAGTCAGAATTACCTCACAATTAGCCAAGCAATCTATCGCCTTCACTTGTGACATTTTTGAACTGACATTTGGGTCCACATGTTCACATAATGCACGCCACATTACCATGGGCTCCCAGCTTAAACCGGGTGTCTGGTCTAGAACCTTCTTAACTATTACTGGTTCACCTTTAGACCAGTGGTGTCGGAAGCGAATGAGCTCCTCACTAGTAAGGACATCTTTGGCAGCAGGATAGTATAGGTAGTTATCATTCGACTTCTCTCTGTTGGCTGCTTTAAGATACATCTTGCCAACAGCCGTGAAAGAGTTTGTCACACTGTTTGGTTGATCAATTTTGAATTTACTCAATATATACTCGGCTTTTGCTTCCAAACTTGAAATCCAGTCCTCTTGTAATATCCGCTTGAGTTCCAACAAACCATCACCACACCCACCCATTTCTTTTGGAGCACAGAACAGTTTCTTTTCATCATTAACTACCCATTTGATTACAGAGCTACAAGGGCCATTTATACTACTTTCATGAAAAGTATCTTGCAGCGGGTCTCCCCCATGCATATAATCAAAACCTCTATCGAGGTACCCAAAGTCAACTTTTCTTAGACCAAGAAGCTCATTCTTCCTTATCTCACGACAGCAACTAAGACATAGCTCGTATGAGCACTTTGGACAACTTCGATGAAGATCAATTATAGATGTTGAACAGTGATCGCTGCTCCATGGAAACAATGTTCACAGAATTAAAGTAGTTGAAAAGGATTTAGTCATTTATATATAGATAAATCTACAGAAAATTACCAATAAACACGTTCTTCGTTAAGAAAACCAGTCTGCCCTATTATAATTGAGGACTCTGACACTTCTGCACACAAATGAACATCTTCACTTGGCAAAAAAAATTACATCTAATAGAAAAGAGGAGCTTATTAAGGTTTTCTTTCAAATGATTACCTAGTACACGTGCTTCCGCCGCTATCTCCTCATATTGTTCTTTACGAATTTGTGTCAGAAACGGGAGAAGTGAGTTAATAAGATAGTGAAGATGCTGCAACTTCTCAGCATCAGTGAGATCTATGCTTGGAAACTGTTGTTTGAAAAATGCCAATATAGATTTGGTTAAAACATGTACTTGTTATAAATTGGGGTTAGGGTTGTGATGATAATCCTGGATATCTTCTTAAATCGTGTATGTTCACTTTCCGTATAAAGTATTTCGACCCTATAGATGCCTGGGTATCACGAAATCCTTATCGGGATAATTTAAGAAGAACACTTTGTTTTCTAGGCACAAGAATACTAAGCAGAAACAAAGAGGAATTGTATGTATTTTTCGTATGTTAGAATGAGAAAATGAATCTGTTAATAAAGAGATTCTAAATGACAGTTATGGCAGTTAAAGTTGGTTGAAAAACCAACAGTCACAACTGTTAATAAACAGTCACATCGGTTGGGAAAAAGGAGGGAAAGAACGGGCAAGTCATTTGGAGCAAGGGGCTCTGCCCCTTGACCCCGCAAGGGGTGCTGCCCCTTCCCCACAAGGGGGCAGCCCCCTTGACCCCTGTGTCTTTGTCGTGGTGGAAACACATTAGCTCAAACGAGTGTGCACTCCAAACTTCCCTAACTCGTATCCGAGCATAATATGAAATCCCATTAGTCTCATAGTAAATCCCGATTACCTAAAATAGTCGATGACACTAAAATCACCAACAGAACTTCTATGAAATGTTCCTATTTACAGAAGATGGAGCAAACCTTAAAAGTTGAGTGTAAGCACAAATTGCAATTGCAGTTTCTACGGCAATAGGGGCATAGATCCGCAATTTCTTCTTCCGAGAACTGAGGGTACCTGTCAGGAAATAGAACCCATTGATTAGAAATTTAGTATCACGTCACATTAGGACCATGAAAATGATAATAGCAGTGATTAAAACTTTTATGCGAGGGATGCAAGTAGAGGAGTTACCATTGTTTGATGCAGTGGAGACAGTACAGGGTTTCTTTACATTTGGTGCAGGGAACAACAGTCTTTCTGTCACTTCTCTTACATTGATGACAACACTCCTTTTCATATTTCTTCTCCTGATAAATTATAGTGATGGCTATAAGCAGAGAAGTACCATATATATACATTTAAGGGGAACAAAGAGAGAATCAATACCTTCACGATGTTAATAGTAGTTGTAGTGCCACCTGATGAAGCAGAGCTACAATTTCCTGTGTATTCTTTTATTCCCTTCATTTTCCTATCAGTTGAGCTATTATTACTAGGATTAGAATTCACGAAAGATGTTTCTTCTTCTTCTTTCTCTTCTATGATGCCAACACCATTTTCCACTCTGCGGCCTTTCGAGCTTCCTTTTATTGATGTTAGAAATACGTTTCCATCTTCACTTCCATAATCATCATCATCTTCTTCATTAGCACACTTTTTATCTTCATCTTCAAAATCCGACCAATTGTAAAAGCCATCCTCAACAAGTTTATTTCTTTTACAAACAGTACGACGCCTTCTCAAAATTCGCCCAACACGTGGGCTACTGTTAACATTATTTTCTTTCTCCTGCTTGCTCCCAGTGACTTCCTCTTCTTCCCATTTGTTAGTTGCACATTGCTTTGTGCCTGACCCTTCTTCCTTGTCAAACACTATTTTCTTTCTACAATCTTTAGCAGGGCTCCCGTTATATTGTGATTGTTTTGATCTACTATGCGAAGAATCTGGAGTGAAATCATCATCATCATCATCATCACTCTCCTCATCAGAGTCGCTAGCATCAATTTCAACATTGACACATGATTTTTTGGGCACATAGCATTTTGACTTCCCATGTAAGCCTTTAGTTCTGCGAGTTCTCGCCGTCTTTTTTGAATTTTTTGTTTTTGGTGTTGACCAGCCCTTCAACATTTGTGTGATTGTTTTATTGTCGTCAGAATCATCAGAAAAGTATCTTTTGACGGGACTACAGGGCATCTCTTTCTCTATAGAAGTTCTCGTCCTTTTCATTGATAGCCCTTTATCATCCCTTTCTTGAGAATTCATGAGCTCTTTAATCTCTCTCTTTCTTCTAAGACCACAGAAACTGGTTGATACTTCTTCCCTCTCTTTCTTTTCTTTAGTACCATTTCTACTCACTAAATTTTCCTTTTGTGTTAGCACCTCCATCTTTACTGCCAACACATAAAATTAAGGGATAAATATAAAAAACGGGAACAAAATATAGCACTGGCTCATCTAATATTTAATATTTAAACGATTCACAGTGCTCCACAGGTTCAAAGTACAAAGTCAATTAACAAGCACTAAAGTAGATTTCTAAATCATGAAAACTGGAACTGTCAATAATTCATTATCCAGTCTGATACAATGAATCAAACAATGTTAAATAACTTTATACGTAATTGCATCATTGTTAAACAAGCATCTGCATATACAGGCATCACTAGGCAAATTAATCCTACGAAAAGAAAAAAATAAAAATAAATCAGAGATATTTTTGGGCCTAAAAATCTTATAAACAGCTTGTCACATTCAGCCAGATAAAGGCAGACACATTGCGGTTTTGAGCTCATAAATTTCAAAAAGAGCTTATGGAGAGTATGTTTTCATCACAAGTACATTTCTAGCAGATAAGAGTGGTGAGTGGTGATCTCGTTGATATGTTCATTAAAAGCTCGGTATGTATACGTGCTTATAAATGAACAATAACTCTATGCAAGACACTGAACCATACTCAGGTAAAATTCTGTTCATATTAGTTTTAGATACACATCAAACGGGTCATACATTTCCTATAACCCAAATCGTCATATCTATAAACGACAGCCACCAACTCATCTCAACCCTATGCGTGGCTTCTCAACTCTTATAAATGAACAATGTATAACAATTACTCCCTCCGTCCCAAATTAATTGTCCAGTGCCAAAAATGGATCGGCAGCATAGATCAAGTTTACCAAAATACCCTTGTACAAAAGTAAAACTACAAA
The DNA here is from genome assembly GCA_021014915.2 of Artemisia tridentata subsp. tridentata. Taxonomy (NCBI): domain Eukaryota; kingdom Viridiplantae; phylum Streptophyta; class Magnoliopsida; order Asterales; family Asteraceae; genus Artemisia; species Artemisia tridentata. The sequence continues at coordinate 219,534,040 of CP139505.1, read as the reverse complement.
CCTCAAACAAAACATTGAATAATTGGTTAAGAGTAAACTATCATTTTGCAAAACGTAAGTTTCTTAAACTATGTATTATGTATTTTTTTTTTTTTTTTTTCTTTTTATTATTATTATTATTTTTGTTAGCTAAGAGAATGGGTCCACAAACCCATTTAATATTATTTCTTTTCTAAGTGGGACCCACTATTTCCCTTAGTTGGTCTATATCCACAAGGCATGAATTGTAATGACCTCTCCAATAAGTGGCTCATATAGATGTGGACCCCACACACTCTCTTAGCTAACAAAAAAAAAGAAACGCCCCCTAAGTTTGTGTCAAAACACTTGTCCACTTGAATTTCTAAACGAGTGAAAAAAAATAAAAAAGATATTTATTTGTAATAGTGTAATAATTGTAATTTTTTTATTGAATATGATATTTGTTCCTAGAAATCCTTTTACACTTCGAGAAATGGATGAAAGAGATGATGAGTGATAAATTGCGGAATCCAAGTCGAAGCGCAAATGGATGGAAGAGATGACGAGTGATAAATAGCGGATAAGGAATTTAGATCAAGTTTACTTTAAGTTCATTTATGGTTATTATTATAAATTAATTATTTAAGAGTAAAACTATCATTCGGAAAATAATAATAATAATAATAATAAATAAATAAATAAAAGAAAACTTATTTTAGGATAGAGGGAGTTGCATGACATAATATGACACGTGCTTTGAGAAAAAGTGCAAGTATTAAAAAAAGTGTTTGGCAAACAATCTAACAAAAATTGTTACTCCCTCGTCATAAAATTATTGTCGGAACACAAAAAAACACAAAGTTTAATAAAAGTGGGGCTATTACAATTTTTAACCACACAAAGAGAATATTCTCTCATAAAATTCCCTTTTTATTACTAAAAATGGAAGGTGAATAATTATTTTAGGACATCCCAAAAGAGAAATATGTACAATAAATTTGAGACGAAGGGAGTATGTTTTACAAAAATTTGTCCCCTACATGTCAAATAAGTTGGATCAATCATCTTTTCATCTTTATCACCCTACATGTGAGACAAATTTTTGTAAACCTTTTATGAATATAACATTTCTCTTAAAAAGAAAAAAGAGTAAATTGCAAAAATCGTCTTTGTGATTTGGTCAAATTGCAAATTTCATCCTTATGGTTTCAAAATTACATACGGTCTCATCGTAGAAAAAGTTTGAGTTCATTTTCATCCTAGCCCAAAGTGAAATACCTAAAATGTCTTTTCCCAAAGTGAAATAAAGTAAAAAAAAATGATGGCATTTTAGTTATTTCATTGAGTGAGAACGAAAATGATCATAAACTTTTCCCACAACGAGGCCGCCTGCAATTTCGAAACCATAAGAACGAAATCTGTAATTTGGCCAAACCACAAGAACGATTTTTGCAATTTACTAAAAAAGAAATAATGATAAGCCAAGCACCTCTTAACTGGATGGTTGACTCAGGTCAACAAGTTCCAATGCATACACAAAATCTCAGCAAATTTATACATCCAATTAATGAAAGCATGTGATGTATTTGATCGAGAAAATAACGATAATTACGGTAATCACTCACCAGATTTAAGCGGAAAAGATGATCGTGATTCGAAGAAGAATAAACGGATCAGAGAGATGATGAATTATTAGGTAGGGTGAAAGAGGAATTGACGTGTATATATAAATTAGAAAGAAAGAGAGAGAGAGAGAACACATTCTCTTGTATTTTTGTTGAGATTCAGATATAAGTCAAGTTGAGTTGTTCGTGTAAAATTGCTGAGAAAGTGACTTGAGTGTAAGTTGATGTCGCGCTGAAATGACGGCACGGTTAGTGGTTGCAGTGATTATTCTGCGCGTACCCATGTGTCGTAAAATAGAAATACCTCGTATCTTAGCGTACAAGGAGTGGGTTTCGGGTTGGAACGCGGGCTCAAGAGGTTGGATGCGGGTTTGGATGCCGCCTCTGCGGGCTTGGATCACGGGCTGGGCTTGCGAGTATTAAACTCGCTGCGAGTTGGAACAAAAGGAACGGTCATTTGACCGTTGAAGGGAGTAAATTGAAAAAAAAGATTTGGGAGGGTTGAGAATGATGGACGTCAGTAAAAAAGGTTGAATTGAGGGTTGGAGGGTTGAAATGAGGTGGAGGAATTTGATTGGTTAATTTTGGGAGGGTTGGAGGGTTGGGGAGTGATGACTACCTCGTATCTTAGCGTAAATTGGCGAGAGGATAAGTTGAGACAACGTTAAAATTATACTCACACGGAACGTGGTTCGCTTCGGTACGGGATAGCGGTTCACTAGGTCCCTAAAATTTGGTACTAAGAGGGTAGGCTCATTTCGGATCGCTACGATTCGCTTTGATTCGATGTACCATAACATATAACACGATGTACCCGATTTGGTACGATACCCTATAATATATCAATACTTAAAACATTGTTTATGACATATATCATAAGTGTGAATGTTTGAAACACATTTCCAAAGATCACATCAAATCATCAAATTAGTTGAATTAATTAATGGTTAAAGCTTGGTACGTGTACCAATTCATTTTGATACACCGTAACAATTCATTTTGGTACGCTGTACCGATTCTTTTGGTACGTCGAACAAGTAGACTTCGGTACGCCGATTGATGTTGTTAAGGAACACCGAAAATAGCGATCCTTTAATATTCGTATCTTAGCGTAAATAGTAGTGACAAACATTTTTCGTTTCCTTTAATATAAAGTTGTTATTGGTGGTGACTTGTGGTTTTGACCGCGGTTGTTTAAGAGATGAGAAAGATTGAAACGATTATCCGTTGTGATCGATGTTTTGGGGTTTTCTATTAATTTAAAGTGATTTATCGGTGTTGACTAGGTTGTTTCAGCCGTAGTGGCTTAAGAGATGGGAGAGATTGAAAATGATCATCGGCGATAAAAGATGGTCTTATGTGCAAAAACACTTTGGTTAGGCATACTAGTTGTATCAAAATATGTATAAGACAGAAAAACTATTCAAAATATAATGCATATTCAAAATATCTATGTTTTTAATCATATAAAAGTATGATAAGTAGGAGGAAAATTTTTATCAACTGAAAGTACTAAACTATCATAAAGTTAGGTGGTGTTTGTTTATTTAGAGGCTCTGAATCTGAATCTGAACTGCACATCTGAATCTGAATTTGAGGCGTAAATGTCTGAATCTGAATCGAAAATCTTGTTACTAATTTTTGTTTTGTATTGCTTGCTCGTATATATATATATTATATATATATATATATTATATATATATATTATATATATATATATATATATATATATATATATTTTTTTTTTTTGTTGTTATTTTGTGTCAACAAGAGGCAACAAGAGGCATTAAGACACCCCTCTCAAGTCTAGACCATTAAGATCTAACTGCCTCTGACTTCGTCTGAACAGGGAAAAAAAAACAAACGGTCTGAACGCCCAAAACGTCTGGCCGATTAAGAGGTTTGGCTCGTTAAGAGGCATTAAAAGGCTGTTAAGACATTAAAAAAAAAAACAAAAAAAAAAAAAACAGCCCCTTACTATTTATTTCAACAAAAAGTTAAAAATTGATATATAAAGAGATTATTATTATAATATATACTAAGATGAAAGTTGAACGGGACAATTAGCATTTTCTTAGGGCGTCCGTTATTTGTTAACTTATCATTTTATTTGGCCACGTGGTGTGATTAAGAAAGTTAATAGGCCCAACAGTGTGACAACCGGTAATTTTTGGGATTACCTTTTGGAATATACGAGATTTTATTTAGGAATATTGTTATGTGTTATGAGAAGTTTCCCCATAGGATAAGAGATTAAGCACAACGCGAGTCGGCACGAGTCTAAACCTAATAATACGTTAACTAATTTATTTTTTGAATAAATATAGGCGTATAAATAGTCTTTTTTAACGGAAAAATGATTTTAAAATTTATGACACAAGTTAAAAAGTCTCACGGAAATTTTTACTAGCCTAAACGAGCCCGGGAGTCAATATACTAAAAGAATAGCAAAACTGCAAGTATGGCCCCTGCGTTAATATTACCCTGCGCCACTTGAACTTTCGCTTATTGGCAGCTTTGGCCCAAAAGTAGTATAAGAGAGTTACACCCTCATTTCCTAACCCTAAACCTAAAATATTATTCTCTCTCCCTCTCCTCTTTGTGTGCCGCTGCCGTCACCATTAAAAACCACCACCACCACAGTACACCGCCACTCCTACAACAGAAACACCATTAAACCCACCCTTATTTCATCATTGTGAAGACAAATCCGTGGTCCACGCGCGTTAATCCTACCCTACACGCCACCACCGCCACCTTTTTGTCTCGTTTTCTTGTCATTGGTAAGTGTGAAACATAGATCTAGAGGTAAGGGTGATAACCACACAGATTCACTGTGAGTAAAAAATGAACGGGAAGTGATTTTAACTTGGTAAAAACAACTAGAAAACTTGTGGTATCATCATTGTGTGTCGCGTTTCCTTTCTTGGTTTGCTTACTGAGAGCTTAAACTATCGTATGACTAGAGTTTGTTAGACACAAGCTCATTTCGAGCTTATTAAGCTTACGAGCTTATTTGGTCTTGGTCATGGTTTGGATTTGGGTCGCAGTTAAACCGAACTCACAAGTGGGATTTGTTGAGTTTTGTGTTAGATAGGATTTGGGTTGATATCTTGGTCCATTTGGTTTGTTGTTGCACGACTTGGTTCAAAGCCGAGACCCCGTGGTCTCGGCAAGGTAAGTCACTTTTGGTCCGATTGGTTTGTGGTATTTGTGGAATGGTATTGATTTTGAACTCGAGCCGTAGGAACTAGTTTTGGCTGAGAGTTTATATTGAGACGTTATGATTTGGACTTGATTTGATTATGTGATGTTCGGCCCTGTCATTTGTTAGCCGAGAACCCGTGGTCTCGGTGTGACTTCGATAGCTTAAAAATGGACTTATGACTATTACTTGGACATTATCGATACATTTGACTTGTTGACCAGGCTTATGACCGAGGTATTGATACGGAAATGTGACTCGAAACGAAAATATATGTCGTGACGTAAGTAACGTGATAAAAACTAAAAGAAAAGGGATAATAAAAATGGTTATTAAAAATATTAACTAACAAATCTAATTTGTTACTTAATATGTAATAACAAAAAGGAAATGTAAAAGTGTGAATATTAAATTTGGATAAAAACGGAAAGACACGAGGTTATTAGACGTTTCGAGGCACATTTGTCCTAGTACGCTGTGAAAACGTAGAGGGGGTGAATACGTTTACCGTTTTAAAACTTAAAACTTATTGTATCAAATTTCCAATTTGGCTAGTTCTAATATGAAAACTGTCTGTTGTAGTTTATGTCTACAAAGTTGTAACATAAGTATTATCCACTAATCACAACACAAGCAATCACATAATGCAAACATAAAAGTAAAGAGATAAGTAAAAGAAAGCGCAAACCGAACACGATGATTTATAGTGGTTCAGCTACGGAGCTCCTCTCCGCCCTACTCCACTCCCCGAGTACCCACCTCGAGAGTTACTTCAGTAGATCAACAACCTCCCTTTCTTAGGCGGAGAAAACCTTTACACGTTGCTTACTTCCTTTTCCGGTACTAAGCTAAACACCGAGTTCTACTTCAAGGCAGAACCAACCCAACGTCGCCTATACAATTACCGACACTAAGCTAGATGTCGAGTTATTTACAAGGGTACAACCACTCCCTACATTGCTTAACCTTTTTCCGGTACTAAGCTAGATACCGAGTTCTTTACACGGGTACAACCACTCCCGACACTCTTTGTGTTTTGAGGACTAAAACACTAACCACACTCACTGATACAAATGATGTTTACAATGATCCATGACATAAATGTTCAATGGATATAAATGACTAATCTATATGAACTTCTTGAATAAGAAGTCTTCAATCATTGAGGATGTCAAGTACTCTTGAATCTTCATATGTTGGAATGCTATGGATGATGTCTCATGATCTTGAGCTTGCTTCACAGGATCATTAACAATGTATGCTTACAACATAATGAAAGTTAGTAACATTATGATCATTATGTAAAGGGTGATTAATGTATGAATCTACATGTTTTGCTACTGATCTAAGTGTGTGAAATGAGTGAGGGAATTTGTGTTCTAATGTCTATTGAAAGTGTAAAACCATGGACTACTATTTATAGGAAAACATGTGTAAAACCTTATGTGTAAACCATGTGTGTAAAACCATGTGTGTAAACCATGTGTGTAAAACCATGTGTGTAAAACTATTTATAGGAAAACAATTTCTACAAGCCACGGATATGGCGGATCCCATAAATTGGATCCGTCAGTTATACCAATTGGATCCGCGGGTGTCAGACAAAAAATATTTTCACAAATCTTTCCATATCTTTCTATATCTACTATATCTTTCCAAATCTTTCCATATCTACCAAATCTTTCCATATCTATCAAATCTTTCCATATCTACAAGATTTGTCAATAATGTATGCCATGATGTCATGTATATATATTTCCATTTTAAGATTTAAAATGTAAATAATATAAATGTGTATATGTTTGTAACATGTGTCCTAGTGATCATGTAAAATGAGGTTCTAAGTAGAATGATTAGCCTTTTCAAAATACTTAATTACCTAACCGTATTTTAAATATTCTAAATGGTTTGTTAAGGGTCTGATCATAATGCTACATAACAAACATGTACGAACCTGTGTTGTATCATACGAGGACTTGAGAGGTGTTGAATGTATGTTGAGACAATATAAGATTACAAGTAACTTGTACATTTTACGTTATGTATCAAGTTACATGTTTGTCATCAATCAAAACAAACGAGATTGCTTGCACTAGCAATCTCCCCAACAAGACTGCTTGCACTAACAATCTCCCCCTTTTTGATGATGACAAAATATGTAAACGTGATAGAAAGTAAAATGCAAAAAGTTACTTGTGTCCATAATTACTTACTTTATTCTTGTGTCCGTTTCTCCGTTTACACCTTTCTCCCTTTTTTCCTTGTGTCCGTAATTACTCACTTTCTCCGTTTACACCTTTCTCCCCCTTTTGTCGAAGCAAAAAGGGTGTGTCCTTGGAGTTAACTTAATTTCTCTCCGAAATGGCGAGCTTGCATCATCCCTAGTGAAGTTAAATAGACTACTCCAATCTCCTATGGTTGTTGCGTCTCCTAGGTTGTAAGCGGATCCATGGATCAAACTAGACTCTTAACCTACATCAAGGTTAGTGATATGCAACATAAAAAGAATATATATGAAAAATGCATGATGAATGAAATGCAAACACGTGGGTAAGCTATGTTGGACTATGTTGACCTATCTCCTCCTTTTTGTCGAAACACAAAAGTGTGTCGAAGAATGAGAATTCTTAAGAATGCGAGCATGCTCCCCCTTGACTATAGCTCCCCCTTAATCAATACTCCCCGTTGCTAGGGTACCAACGTATATGATGTAAGGATTATGAATACTACAAAATAAGGATTAGTACATGATATGCTCCCCCTTGATCAATACTCCCCGTTGCTAGGGTACCGACGTATATGATCCAAGGATGAAGAGTCCTACAAAATAAAGGTTAGTGTAAAACAATATTTGTCCTTGGACAAGTATGTGATATACACCAATGCGTGTATATGATGCATAAAAAAAATGCTTGACGAAAGCTCCCCTTGCTCTAGGGCGTCAAGATGAACCTATAAAAGAAGAAAAATAATCGATGCAAACTACATCCTATGATGAGTATGCTATATACGATCGAGCGTATATGATGATGAACCTACAATGAAATGGTTAGTGCAATATATTTTATCTCAAGGAAAAATATATGCAACATATCTAATTACAAACAACTTACCAATTGTGATTGTCTAATCAAAGAAAAAATATGATGCAGCATACTAATTGTGATATCAATCGTGATTATCTAGTAAACCATGTCATAAAGAGTGTAATCTTCTAATAAGAATTACATTTACAAGAATATAATATGACAAAATCCTACAAAGCAGTGCCTATGAGGAGGATATGAGAGATCCTAGTGTTGGTGTTAGTTTACTAGTAATAACTTGATAACTAAAGATAGATGCAAGTAAGTTTTTAGCTAATCCATGTGGATGATGATTAGTGAAAGAGGTGATGGAAGGTTGTGGTTATAGTGAATGGAATGAATTTAGATACTTTAATGTATAGCAAATGCTATAAGAGTATTTGAAGACGGTTACGGTTATGATATTATCATCTACCAAAGATGATGAATCGTGCCATAGTAAATGCTTGAATGAAAATAAGAGGAAGTGAAGACAATGATCAATTAGGAATAGAGATTCCATATGTAACAATTGGAAATACTAGATACCTATATGCGGATGAAAATGACATCATATGATGAGAGTGTTGATTGGACCAACGTGTTGAGAATGATGGTTCTGTTTGCACTGACAATGACGTGCTTGATATGGATCAAGAATGAAAAGGATGAGATCCTATGGTGGTGTTCCTAGACAATGAAGGTGTTCTAATGAAGTTGTTCTAGACAGTGAAGATGTGAAAGTAAATCCTAGACTCGTTGGTTGTGAGAAGGTTGTCTGTTTATGAATGATTAAAACTGAACCAGGTACCCACGGATTGGGCGGAACCAAAATTTTTGGTTCCGTCATTCTTATCGAAGGGTTCCGTGAGACCAAAAAATGATTTGGTCATGTTTTGTCGTTTTTGATCAAACAAAGGTTCAAGCTAAGGTCTATTTACTTATAACTACTGATTTGGTTTCACTAATCCTAGTCAAATTCTAAGGAAACTTAATGTATCTTATTTAAGAGGTTTGTCAAACACATGATGTGTTTTTCATTTAATGAGGTATTGGTGCAGAACAGTGATGTTGAGCTAATAAGGTTAGAAACACTTTGTGATTTTGTGAACTGATTTAACTAAGTGATTGAACCTACATGTTGGTATAAGAAACATGAGTACATGTTCTTTAATGCGAAAAGACAATTATGTGATTGAATTTCTCTCCTCCTTAATTGGTGGACATTCAACATAATTTATGAAGAATGAAGGTAAAGTGTTTAGGATGCTGCAGATTAATGAAAGCGATGAGCTTAGCAATGTTTTTGTGGATATTGGTTAGCATACCAAGAACTTCATCCTAGAAGTCACGTAGCTCTTCTCTATCAATGCGAGATGATCGCATGATGAGGCATGTGGTTTTCCTTATGGGAGATGTATTGTTTTAACTAAAAGATGATGGAGATATTGTTTAGGAAAGCGGAAGCAACAATACGATTTGGAGAGAAGTATATTGAAAGATATCCAAACACAAATTTCAAACCTCTAAAACTTAATCCTATTAGCTTTCAAAGCTATATGCAAGAAAATGGATCCCATAAACATATTACTAATCTAAGTAGCAATAATGAGATAACAATTATGTAAAATAAGCATAACAAGGAGAAATAGCAAATAATCTGTTATCAATCTACAAGACAAAAGTCCTAATGACAAAAGATGTGAATATCATAGAAATCATAACATCTTATGTAAACAAAAGCAAATATTCATCTACCAGACAAAAAGCTACCACATGGCATCAAGACAAATAATCATATTGTAAGATGACATGACATTGTTTTTGATATTACATTGTGAAATTGTTTTGAAGTTAGGCTTAGTTACTTAAGCATACTTACCCATTAATTAACACAATGATCTATGTGATTAATAAAACAACTTCTAAGTGTTTATCATACCAAAAAGCACTTAGACGTTTAGGTGCACACATGGCAAACAAATAGTGTGACAGGTTCATGCAAACAATTCTAACATTTTAGAAGCATGCATTATTTAGACTATCCTACGAAAAAGACTCAACGAATGTCAACAAAAGACACGAGCTTTCAAATATAGAAACATCATATAAGAATGACATATCATGAGTTAACAAGTAATACATTAATCTTGCGAAATATCATATAACGAAAGAATGAACATATTATTCAAATCATGTTAACATGAAGCATATAATCATGCAGACAAAAACCTTTTCAAGGTTTACACATTTGACAATCAATCAAATAATTATTATAACATCAAGATATCAAACAAATATTATGTAATCAATACATGTATATGTAATGCAAGTGATTTTATTAATTATTCCTAAGACAAGATAATTTACCAATACATGACTTAATGAGACTCAACTATTTCTATTAAAACTAGTGTGATGAAGATGTCATGTTATACACGTAAATTTGACAAATATGTGTCAACAGATTTTAATCATTGTGTTTGGAATCTAAGGTTGAATGATCTAAAGGGTGACATCCTTTGAGTTGAGTTTAAGTATGAGTTATGCAAGTGATCTAAGATCAAGACATGTGTTTGTGTGTGGTAATGGGATATGTCATGAACGTTCTGAAGAAAGTTCTTTGGAACAAGAATCTAAATAAAGTTACCAACTTTAATAGGTCTTGTGTATGCTCCAGAGATGTGGATATGCACAAGGTTTGACCAAGGTTTAATGTACGCTTGAAAGGAAATAGATACGTATGGTATCTTTCAACAAGTAAGATTTAACCAGTGCTCAATGAGGAAGATAGTTCATAGAACTAGTGGATGTTTGTTTTAAGATCATTTGCCCGATGAGGTGTAATGAAATCTCTTGTAACATAACCGTTCATGTTGTAAGAAAATAATGATGCATAGGATATATGTTATCCTTTTATGAAAACCAAATACATAATGTTTTTCCGAAACATCATAAATGAAGATATGAAGCTTAATTGTTTGGATAGACCTATCCTAAGTTTACTGGATGAATTCACTTTGAGTTTCTCAAGTGTCATTATTGCTTGGGGTGTATGAGGTTGTCATTGCATTTCAACATATGTTGTTAAAATACTGATTTAAGGGTTAACGAGACTTATTCAGAAGCTTGGTGACAAAGTATTACTAATACTTTGATTACTTGTGAAAGTGGTACTACTAGTGGAAATTGATAAACACTGAATGTGAATATCATGCTCATTTGATGATTGAAGTTCTAATTCTATTGGTGGCAAGGTATTGTTGAGTTGATTCAACGTGTATTTGATTTGGTATGGGTGTTGGACTAAGGGCTTTTTGAGCAATGCACTCAATGGCGTGAATGTAGGAGTTTGTTGTACTATGGATGAACTTTTGGGTTTCATGAATGTTGAAGATTACAAGAATGGATACTAATTCTTGTGGTTCACTAGCGGATGAAGTGTTTGGTTATGTTTGTGAAACCTAGGGGCTGAATGTGACGGGTTGATAAAAGAACACATGTTCTAGTTATGATGGGATGTGAGTTTTAACATATATTGTTAAAATACTTGGGAGTTGATTGTTTCGGATATGACTTTCAATGACTACAATCGTAAGTCAGATATGCTTGAATATTTCGGACGAAATACTTAAGTTGTCAATCCTACTTGGAGAAAAGAGTAACAAGACATGATAATTAGATCTATAACCTAAGTGTGAGTTATGACTCGATGTAAATCTTAATTGTCTTGAAAGATGACATGTTAACCAAGCCAGGCAACATATGTGAGTATTAGACAATATCCACAGTCATGAGTTGGGTTTGTAATCTATGATATATTTGCAAACAGTGAGTCTGGATTAGTTTGGAAGTTGTCAATTTACAAATCAAGCTAGTGAATGAGTAAAGGACGAGAAGATGCAGTGAATGTGTGTACTGATCATAAATACACAGTGGTTTACGGAAGAGATGCCTTGGAGCATTTTTTATGAAATTTGAAACTTTGATTAGATGTGATTATCCTATTGGTGTAAGTGTGATGTCTCGATCCTAATAAGAGTAAGTATTAGTGAATGGAATCCTAGTGGTAAGCGTGAGTGATTTTTCAGTGCGAGATTTAAACGAAAATTTGAAAAACTAGCTGTTAGTACTGGCGGAACCAAAATTTTGGTTCCGTGGGATCCGCAGGTTTAAGACTGGCGGAACCAAAGAATACAACAGGCGGATCCAAAGTTTGGGATCCGTCATATCCGCCATGTGGAAATCCTAATTCTTAACAGAGAGATATGCATATTTTGCGTTACCCGCTCAAATTCCAGAAATTCTCCTAAAACATAAATGACTACTAATATGTGATAGAGTAAAGCTAAAAACACATATTCTAACACACGTTTGCACATAGATCAATCAGATGATAATCACTTACCATAAATGGATGTTAAGCCAAACAATGGCTTAAACACGGAAACTTGATAACAAAAATGTTATCGTCCTGCATGACATGATTAGTTCACATGATTATTCAAAGATAAGTTTCTATCCTAATAACACAACACGTCATCATATCATTGTTTGAAATATTCTTATGCCAAACACTCTTTCATAGATACTACATGTTTACGCATTTTAACACTTGACATTAAGTGAGGGTTTGTGCAAGACAATACATTTTAAGACTCTAAACTAGTTTCACTTAGTTCACATTTCTATGTAAGATATGTAAGATTTTCACATAACATATGCAAACAAAAATATCTAAAACAAACACAGTTTATTAACTTTGTGTATACAATCTAGCAAAATTCCTATTGTGCATCAAACAAGCAATTGCTAAACAAGCAAATAATTGTCATGGCAAAACACTTATGTATATCCTATCAACAAATGCAATCACAATTACCAACAGGCAAATCATATGTATGCAAATAACTTGAACAGATAGTCACATAGCATGGCATAAGTGAAAAGATACTTTTCGTCACTTTGCGTTTAAATATGACGATGTATGCCAAGCTTGATTTGTTTCCTTTATATTACCAAATTCTTTAGTTTCAATAGAAATCATATCAATGTTTAAAGGATACCAACATACATTGCTTGACTCAAAAATTTACGTTACTGTGACAAAACAAAACTAAATATTTTGGACAGGTTGTATCTTTTGATTTGTTTTACCTATTTCCATTTAGATTCAGGCCATGATATTATTTTTAAATGAAAGTAGACTTAATTCCCTTCAAAATGATAGGTGGCACGACTCCTACGGACTTACGGTTAATTAGTTATGATTTTTCGAAGTTTGACAAAAAATTGTAAACTGCACAGACGGATCAGGCGGATCCAAATCAAAGGATCCGTCATTTATTTGATTTGGTTCCGTGGGACACTGTGCCAGATTCAACAAAACTCATATTTTGACATAGGAAAAATGTGTAGGACTTGCTAAACTTAATATTAAGCATATATTACTAATATTTAACAACATTTCTACCTATGTGACTTATCTAAATATTACGGAGGTGATTTTTCAACTAAATTAATGGTTATTCCAAACACTCCCTTAAAACCCGAGTTTTTCGTAAATTAGATTTACGCACACAATTTGACACATAAACCTTTTTAAGAAATCTTCTCTTTTGATTTTCCAAAGACATCTTCAAGCTTGTATACAAAGTAATATTTAACAACAAAATTTCAAAGTATACTTAGCAAAACATTTTTCATATTATGTTCTGCTTCAGATGTAATTTGATACATGGATCTTACTCTATTTTAAAAACCATTTGTTTTGAAAATGAGAGCCAACCCTCTCTGATACCAATTGTGAAAACGTAGAGGGGGGGGGGGGGGTGAATACGTTTACCGTTTTAAAACTTAAAACTTGTTGTATCAAATTTCCAATTTGGCTAGTTCTAATATGAAAACTGTCTGTTGTAGTTTATGTCTACCAAGTTGTCACATAAGTATTATCAACTAATCACAACACAAGCAATCACATAATGCAAACATAAAAGTAAAGAGATAAGTAAAAGAAAGCGCAAACCGAACACGATGATTTATAGTGGTTCGGCTACGGAGCTCCTCTCCGCCCTACTCCACTCCCCGAGTACCCAACTCGAGAGTTACTTCACTAGATCAACAACCTCCCTTTCTTAGGCGGAGAAAACCTTTACACGTTGCTTACTTCATTTTCCGGTACTAAGCTAAACACCGAGTTCTACTTCAGGGCAGAACCAACCCAACGTCGCCTATACAATTACCGATACTAAGCTAGATGTTGAGTTCTTTACAAGGGTACAACCACTCCCTACATTGCTTAACCTTTTTCCGGTACTAAGCTAGATACCGAGTTCTTTACACGGGTACAACCACTCCCGACACTCTTTGTGTTTTGAGGACTAAAACACTAACCACACTCACTGATACAAATGATGTTTACAATGATCCATGACATAAATGTTCAATGGATATAAATGACTAATCTATATGAACTTCTTGAATAAGAAGTCTTCAATCATTGAGGATGTCAAGTACTCTTGAATCTTCATATGTTGGAATGCTATGGATGATGTCTCATGATCTTGAGCTTGCTTCACAGGATCATTAACAATGTATGCTTACAACATAATGAAAGTTAGTAACATTATGATCATTATGTAAAGGGTGATTAATGTATGAATCTACATGTTTTGCTACTGATCTAAGTGTGTGAAATGAGTGAGGGAATTTGTGTTCTAATGTCTATTGAAAGTGTAAAACCATGGACTACTATTTATAGGAAAACATGTGTAAAACCTTATGTGTAAAACCATGTGTGTAAAACCATGTGTGTAAAACTATTTATAGGAAAACAATTTCTACAAGCCACGGATATGGCGGATCCCATAAATTGGACCCGTCAGTTATACCAATTGGATCCGCGGGTGTCAGACAAAAAATATTTTCACAAATCTTTCCATATCTTTCTATATCTACTATATCTTTCCAAATCTTTCCATATCTACCAAATCTTTCCATATCTATCAAATCTTTCCATATCTACAAGATTTGTCAATAATGTATGCCATGATGTCATGTATATATATATTTCCATTTTAAGATTTAAAATGTAAATAATATAAATGTGTATATGTTTGTAACATGTGTCCTAGTGATCATGTAAAATGAGGTTCTAAGTAGAATGATTAGCCTTTTCAAAATACTTAATTACCTAACCGTATTTTAAACATTCTAAATGGTTTGTTAAGGGTCTGATCATAATGCTACATAACAAACATGTACGAACTTGTGTTGTATCATACGAGGACTTGAGAGGTGTTGAATGTATGTTGAGACAATATAAGATTACAAGTAACTTGTACATTTTACGTTATGTATCAGGTTACATGTTTGTCATCAATCAAAACAAACGAGATTGCTTGCACTAGCAATCTCCCCAACGAGACTGCTTGCACTATATTTGGAATTGTTGGAATAATATTTGGATTATTATGAAGTTGCGGATCGGTTTAACGTTAATAGACCCGACCGACATAGTTATCGGACTTATTGGGTTGACGAGCCCAATAAGGGCCCAGTAAGTGTGTTAGAGGAATTTATTAGTGTGTGACCTGTCCTTATGACTTACCATTTATTTGCGATGTGTAGGTTTGGCTTTGGATTAATAAGCGAGACAAAGGAATTATTGGACTTATCGAGTTGACGAATTCGATAAGGATCAAATAATTCGTCCGAATGCCTTATTAAGCTTTTAAGCTTAATCATTTGACTTTAACCTTGATTGTTTGACTTGATGATTGGTTGGTAGTTGGATTACTTGGTATTTTGCAACACCGGGATTGAAACATAAACTTGGACTTGGAATATTATTGGACCTTGGACATTCTAGACTATTGGAACACGAAATGACTATAGTACATTAGACTCATAGTGAATCTAATGTATTCGAGCCGTAACGGATAAAGAACGGAAATAATGTCTAACGAACAATAATATCTATAACACTCGTTATCTAAAAGTATTTGGAAGTTAATAAAGTCATTCGACTTGGACACATTCTATAAATGGACGGGTCATGGCGAATTTTTGTTTTAATATATAAAACAAGTATGTTTATGAAATTTAATGGGATTATGGGAAAATACCGACAATTGCCAATCATGTCATCTACTTGATGTGTTTGTTATTTGATATCTTTGACTCCTCTCCGTTATCTCTTCTTGACTTCTCGTCATTCTCTCCACAATGATTCCGTTATTGTCTTTCTTTTGGCGTGTGTACTCTTGAGTTTGTGTCTTCTTACCGTTACACAAATGATGATACCAAACTCTAACAAAAGGATAAAACAAGATTTAATTGGAAATGGTTTTGGGAATGGGAATAGTTGATTATTGGAAACTTTTACGCCTTTAGTTATCTTATGGGATATATGTTAAGACGAGTCTTAATATTATTAGGTCATGGCGAGTCCGTTGTGCCTTGAGTTTCTAGTTACTGTTGTGCTAGGCTAACCTTGAGACTGTTGTATCTGTGCATTGCTTGACTGAGTTGAGTTTCATAGCCCCACTTTTACTCATATATTGTTTATTGAAATCTTGGGGTGAGAGAATATGCAAAACTGTTTTGAATGGACCTAATTGTTGTTTTATGATTTACTATAACTCGTTAACTGGCTAAGGTTAGATATAAACTAGGGCCCTACTGTGTCCATCAGTATGATAGAGGACTCCTTGTGTCCATCATTATGATAGGGGACTCCCTATGTCCATCATTATGATATTTCGTTAATTTAGCACATGATGTTTTCCTATGTGCGGTATATGTGATTGATATTTAACTTAGTCCAGTGTAGCAAATAACTTATCTTGGTCCAACTGTTGATACTTTATGATTAAACCTATGAACTCACTAGCGTTTGCTGACCTTTTAGCATGTTTTCTTAGGTAATTGATGCATTTGATGTTGACTGCTTAATATTTGGAGGCTTGGTAAGTGGCACGGTCATGGATCAATTTCAGACTCTGGTAATTTAATTGGGACCTATCTTTATGTTTTTGGGCTTACTTCAGCACTTTTGAATGAATGTAAACATAAAATATTTGGTTTGAAATGTTTTATTTAAAACGGATGATGAATTTCCGTTTTCTTATGCGTATGTTGTGTACCAATCCCTATTCACCCCGAAGCTTGGCTAAGTCTTCCGCTGTACCAAAATTTAGGGGTGTTATAGATTGGTATCAGAGCTCAAGTTATAGAGAACTGGGTACTTATCGAAAACCTAGACTATAATTACTTTTTAAAAATTGATCCCGGCTATAACCGACGCGTGTCAGCCTGCCAAGCCGAAGCCTCTAGTATTGATATGATAAGTCGATGAATTGTTGATATGAGATTGGAATATTTGGGAAACTAGGATTGGAATTATGCGGCATTTGACTTGGGGATATGATTAGAATTATGTGGTAGTTTGTTATCACTATATTGAGAACTGTTTTGATATAGTTTATGCACTACGTGCTTGATTATTTAGTGCACTTATACCTACCCACTACCGTTGTCACAAACTATGCCTTCACTAGCGTTCAATGTATCTAACGCGATTCTCATGGCTGGATCCCACCCAGCACGATCTCTAATGACTTCAGCTCAGGACGATCCCTACGAGATTGTCCGACAGTCAGCCTTAGCTTCATCACCAGTTTCACATGATTCATCCACTACACTCATTACTCAGCCATCTTCATCATCATTCACCAGTCACCCTAGTTCTTCGCGTCAGGTTACTCTTCATCAGGCGTTAGCCCGTACTCAGACTCCCATGCTCACATACCGTGGCACACCACGTATGTCTGTGCGGCCACCTACATTACCTCCTTATCACTACTCATCTCACTTTCTACTGTCATCACCACCTTCACCATCATCTCACCGAAGACCCCGATCACCTACTTCATCATCACATTCATCTCATAATTCACCCGCACTGCTGAGATGCCGTTTTCGAGACTCATCTATAGAGGACAAAGATGAGGATGATGACCCTGAGGAGGAACCTCAAGAGGAGGAGGAGATGATCCCTGATGATGTCATCCCACCAGACCAGAGTCCCACACCTCTAGTGCATTCACCAGGGCCTGACTCTCCTGAGTAGTTGCCTGAGCCTGATTCACCAGAGCAGTCATTTGAGCTGGCCTCACCTCCTCACTCACCCAAGCCAGAGATGCCACCGGCTTCGGCCACACCGTCAGAGATCTCCTCAGAGGCGGTTGAGCATGGGAAGATTGGACGTATGTGGGATCAGATCGTCACCAATGAGAGGATGATCGGTCATCTAGCCGATCGATTGGTGGGCGTATCAGCTGCGAAGTTTGGTAAGGTTGAGAGAGACATTGAGATAGCGTTTGGTAGGACAACGGCACTAAGGGATAACCTGCAGGAGATGCGTGATGTAGTGAGAGATATACAGAGGACCCATCTGACTGCCAGAGATACCGATAGGGCTCTTTGGCGTAGAATTTCTGAGCTGCAGCCTCAGAATGCTTAGCTTAGGAGTGTCCACGAGGCAGACCACATCGAGATAGCATCCATATGGAGGCAAATGGCAGATCTGGAGGCTACCTTGAGAGACATCCGCCAAGAGCATGGATAGCTGTATCTAGATTAGCGATTGTTGTACCATCCCTAAACTGAGGAGTCCTCAGTTAGAGATGTTAGCTTTATCATCTATCCTTGTTATCTTTATTTATTAGTATCGTCTATGATGATCATCTATCTTTTCATTTCTGTTGTATTTCCGAAATCTTGTATCAGATTTTGATGTTATGAGAAATTTGAATATTTGGTTATTACTTTGAGCTTGAGTTCTTTTTATGTCATATGGAATAGTATTCCTGTTATCATGATTGGTACTTATGTTGGTATTCCACTCTGTGATGTTCACATTCTTGCATAATATATTCTGTTATTTGGAACCCCATGATCTTCTCGTGTTGTGATTCAGATCGATGGCCCCGAGATGAAACCCAACCAGGACCCGCTGTTATCAACACCTGTCGTCGTGGTCGACCTTCAGTTCGAAACACCAACAATCGGAATACCGACAACCAGAATACCAATAACCAGGATGCCAACATCCAGAATGATGACAATCAGGATGTCAATGGTCAGAATGGCAATGTTCACACTCCACCTAACACCGCAACTGTCAATCAAGCTCTAATCGACCAGCTCGTAGCTCAGCGAGTTGCTGAGGCTGTGTCAAATCACTTGAATACCTCTGCTGGAACTTCACCGCCTAACAGAAACCGTGGTTGTACATACAAAGAATTTCGAAGTTGTGGACCGACCGAGTTTAGTGGAACCGAAGGTGTTGTCATTTTAATGCGTTGGATGGAGAAAACGGAATCTGTGTTTACAGTTAGTAACTGTGAGGAAGATGCCAAGGTGAAGAATGCTACGTTCACCTTGAAGGATGAAGCGTTGACCTGGTGGAACAATTATATCAAGTATGTTGGAAGTGACGTGGCTTATGCTATGACTTGGGATCTTTTCAGGGCATTGTTGATTAAGACCTACTGTCCTCGTAACGAAGTTAAGAAACTGGAGATTGAGTTTTGGAATCGTAAGGTGAAGGGTACAAACATGATAGCTTATAATTGCCGGTTTCAAGAGCTGTCATTGCTATGCCCAGAGATGGTTCGTACTGAGGCGCTCAAGCTAGAGCGATACACTGATGGGTTGCCATTGCCTACAAGGAACGATGTGATCGTTGCAAAAATGACTAATCCCCACGAAGCCATCACGATAGCTCAACGTTTAATGGATTAGCTGGTTCTTTAGAATGCTGATAAGGAAAGCAACAAGAAAAGGAAAAAAGGACGACCACCCTAGGGGTAGTGACAACTCAAACAAGCGACAAGAAGTCACTAAGGTTTATGCTATCGGGAATGGGGAGAAGAAGGGTTATGCTGGGAACAAGCCGATGTGTAACCGTTGTAAGCGTTACCACCATGGACAGTGTACCATAGTGTGCAACAACTGCTCAAAGGTTGGACACATAGCCAAAGACTGTAGATCCAGACCCCTTGCGATGGTTCAAACTACTCCAGGGATGGATTGGAAGGCTATTGTCACTTGTTATGGATGTGGAAAGAAGGGACACTACAAGAATGAGTGTCGAGAGCCGTGGAACCGAGGAAACCAAGGGAATGGAGGAAATCAAGGAAACCGAGGAGCAGGAGGAAACCAGAGTAACCAGGGCGCTGAAAATCAGCAGGATGTGGGATGCAGCCCAAGTGAAGGGTGTATGTTATTGGAAAGGAAGTCAAAGAGAACCCGAACGTCGTTACGGGTACGTTCCTTCTCAATAACCGATATGATTCTATATTATTTGATACCGGTACCGATAGGAGTTTTGTATCTACTACGTTTATTCCTTTGCTTGAAATCGCCCCGACTACCCTAGGAATCGTTTATGACGTAGAGTTGGCTAATGGAAACCTTGAAAGGATAGACACCATTATCCGCGCCTGTACACTAAACTTCCTAAACCATCCTTTCAACATCAACCTCTTACCTGTTCCCTTAGGTAGTTTTGACGTCATCATCGGTATGGATTGGTTATCCAAGTATCGTGCCACCATCATCTGCGATGAGAAGATTGTTCGTGTGCCATACGGAGATGAAACCCTTACGATATAGGGAGATAGAAATGATCATGGAAATCCTTCCAGATTGTATATTATCTCTTGTACCAAGGCATAAAAGTGCATCGAGAAAGGATGTCATCTTTTCCTAGCCCAGATTTTAAAGAAAAAGGGAAAGGAAAAAGGTGAGAAGCATCTGGAGGATGTACCCATTGTACGAGACTTTCTGGAAGTATTTTCAGACGATTTTCTTGGAATCCCACCGGTGAGACAAGTCGAAGTACATGTCGATTTGATGCTCGGCGCTGCACCTGTGGCACGAGCACCTTATCGACTCGCCTCTACTGAGTTAGAAGAACTGTCGAAACAGTTGGCGAAGTTGTCGGATAAAGGATTCATACGACCAAGTTCCTCACCATGGGGAGCTCCGGTTCTATTTGTACAGAAGAAGGACAGATCCTTTCGTATGTGCATTGACTATCGAGAGTTGAATAAGTTGATGGTGAAGAACCGGTACCCTCTACCCAGGATCGACGACTTATTCGACCAGCTCCATGGATCGAGTGTCTACTCGAAGATCGATTTATGATCTAGATACCATCAACTTAGAGTTCGGGAAGAAGATGTTGATGCAAATAATGTTCTAAAACCGTTATTTATATATTTTGATAACTCCACGTTTTGATGATAACAAAATGTGAAAACACTTTACGTCAAAATTAACGTAAACAAGTTTTTAGTCAAAATATCCCGTTTCTACGTTAATTACTCTAGGTAAGAACAAACAAATTTACAACTTGACAAATGATCAAATAAGTGAATTTGTGTTTAAAACTTCACATTTTTTATGTGACAAGACATTTTTTCAAAAATACATTTTACAAATTATTTTTGAATTATAAAGAAATATTTTATTGGAAAAATAAGTTTAAAAATTATAACAGCTATTTTCCCCCCAAAATCAGGTCCAAACTTCCCCAAATAAACTTTCACCACTAAAAACAGAAAATGGAGCGTCTTTGTCTGGCACGATACCACAGTACCACTAAATTTAGCGGTACCGTGTGGTATTTAGTGGTACCATCCCACTATAACGGGTAATTTTTTTCTGCCTATAAATACCAGTCCAATTCACAGTTGTTGGGCATCCTTTTTCACACACAACTTTCTGAGTTTAAAACTCTTATCACATTTACTCTCCTTTGATCATTTAGTTAGTTTTCTTTTGTTTAAAGAGTGATCCTATCATCCAATCAAGTGATCACCTTCATTCCTCTACTAGTGCAAGAGAAGAACACAAAGTATCAAGAAGATACAAGGTGTTGTAGTTATAGTTAGTGCACTTGTAACATTTGTTACATACTTGTTGTATCCTAGCATACACCAAGTTGTTTTTCTTTTGTGTAGTTTGTGAGTGTGGATCATTGTGATCTTGGAGATCTCTTGTAGCTTGTGTGCTTGTGTGTTGATCAAGTGGATCAAGGGTAGATCATGTGAAGTGTGTTGATTGTGTGATTTAGTAAGGATCATGTGGATCGTGGTCGATTGGTACTAGCTAAGATTAGTACTCGACATTTAGCTTAGTGTCGGAAATTATGATAAGCGACGTTGTACGGTTTTCTCCGCCTGAAGGGAGCTTTGTTGACATAGTGCTTAGAACTCTCGAGTTGGGTACTCGGGGAGTGGAGTAGGGCGAAGAAGAGCTTCGTGACCGAACCACTATAAATCTCGTTGTCTCGGTTTGATCTTTCCATCTCATTTCTTTATACTTATTGTTTATGTTAGATAGTGTAGTTTAGTGTTCATATTGTTGTTGATTGATTTTACAAAAGAATTGAATAAAAGTTTTTTCACAAACAAACGTTTATAAATTTCGAAAAACCGGTAAAACTATTCAACCCCCCTTCTAGTTTTCCAAAATTGGTACCAGAGCCACGTCAGGCAAGATTTTAAACTAAATTGTATTTTAAAACTTGAATCGATCAATGGATTTCAAAAAATATCAAGAAGGGCAATCTATGCAAAGACCACAACTTTTTGAAACCAATTGTTTTATATATTGGAAAACAAGATTCGAAACGTATGTGAAATCAAAAGACATTGATCTTTGGCATGTTATTACTGAGCCTCAGAACGAATGCTCGTGTGTAGTGTGAACCAGGCAAGTGATCACCCGGATCGTTTCCCAACGAGATGTGAATGGGCAACTGTGAAAAGCTAGGATTAGAGTGATTGATGATTTAGATTGCTTTTGATTTTGCTTTTTAACAATTCTAAATAACAAATTAAAACAGATATGCATAATAAAATTAAACGCGAATTAATTACCCTAAAAACGCGTAACAGAAAATCTAAAACGGGACTAAAAAGTAAAATTTATGAAATTAAAACCTAAAAATGTAAAATGAATTAAAACTTATTTAAAAACTTAAATTATATATTTTTTTTACACTTTTTATTTATTTATTATTAATTATTTATTTATTTAATTACTTATTAAACTATTTAAATTTATAAAAAATACTAAATGAACAAAGAAAATTCTAAAACTTTTTCTAAAAATATTATAAGATGAAAAGAAGCTAATAAAATTATAAAAATGAAAATTACTTAATTAAAATTTAAAAAGATAAATTCTATTAAATAGAAGCTATCACTTTATTTCTATTTTTGGTTTTCTTAAGGTCTAAAAATAAAATTATATTTTTCCTAGATTAAAAATGATAAAAGAAAATTATGAAAATTAGATTTATATTTTTCTGATTATTTTTCTATTTATTATGATTTAATTACTATTTTAAACTAATTAAAAGATTAAAAATATTAAAACTATTAATAAAAATCTGAAATTTTTTCTAAATTAATTTATGATATTATAAAGCTAAGAAAAATAAAAAGGGTGTGACTGCTTTTTGGGATAAGCTGTTAATAAGCTAACAATTTATATAAGCTAAAAATTGAAAAACAAAAGAAGGGTTAAATAGAAATGGGTTGCAAGTTATAACGGAACTGGTGCCCCAGAGCAGTTGGAAGGGGGTTTTGTTGTGTATGTGTTGGGTTGCTGAGGTCCCAGGTTCGATTCCACAAACCTCACTTTTTGCTAACTATTTTTTTTTTTGAGATTTTCTTTTTGAGATTTACTAATAAGCTAATAATAATAACTTTTTATACTTGACTTATTTTTGGTGCTAATGAAATAAGCTGAAAAACCAGCTTATAGACCTAGCAGTTGGCTTGAAAGCTTAATAGAACTAAGAAACTTCGAATGAGCTATAAGCTTCGAGATAAGCTATGAGCTTATCAAAATAGTTCCTATGGTCTGAGATACAACTGAATGGCTTATAAAAACTAGAAAAAGCTTAGGTTTAAGAGCTTAAAAGCTCAAAAGAGCTTAAAGCTTCTTTGGTACTGCTGAGGTGCTCCCCTGCACCAGGGCTAAAAGGCCCCTTTCGAGGCTAAGTTTAGAGGCCTAAGAGAGTTCTAAAAATCGAATTAAAAATACCCTATTGAACTTAAGCTAGTGGAGTTTGAATGTCCAGAAGAAACTAGCTTAAAAGAGCTTGTGGGGTGTGAGTAAAAAAATCTTAAAGTTTCCAAATTCCCACGAAAACTGCTATATGCAGTATGCTTACTGATGTGCTTGTGTTTTTTTTATTGCACACTTGTGCAGTTGGTCTGAGACTTATGGAACTGACTAAGGGGACCAAATGAGATGCAAAGATACCAAGAAAATGGTCTGAACCAGCTTGTGGCTGGTATAAGCTTGAATGAGCTTTTCACAGTTCAAAACTCACACAGTTGGCTAGAAATAGCTTAATCTAGATATATTGCTGATCAAAGGGTGAAAATAGCTTCTAAGGTAAGAGAAAAGCCTGTGCAAACTTGAGCTTGTGGTATTTCTACAGTAATGGGGTGTTTGCTTTGTTTGACAGCACTAAACCAAACAGTCCTTTTATGGGACTGTTTTGGTATTGTGGACTGAAAATGGTGTAATTATGCTTCGAATTGAAATCTAATGGTACTAGTAATATGTTGAGCTTATGAAAGGACTATTGACTGAAAAGAAAACTGATTTAACTAAGCTAGCTTGTAGTTTCTATTTTTGGCTTTTATTAAGATTTTAAATGAAATGATGAACAAGCAGTTAATAACTAAGGAACTTGAATGAAATATGTTAAGACACTATTAATAAGCTAAGAATGATAAAGATAAACTGCAATAAGCTTATAGAACAATAATATGAAAATTAAGCTAATAATGAAAATCCAAGCTTACAATCGGATTAGGCAATGAGACCAAGAACTAGGGACCAAGAACAACCTATAGGCTTCCCATGAAGCCACTAAACCATAAGCTTCCACAAATTCAGCTTGTTCAATCCAGAGTAGCTCAATAAGCCATTTCGTTGACTTTCATTGACTTTGCTTCGAATTTGAAGTTAAGAACTGATAAGTGCTATATAAACTTACATGAACTACAATGAGCTTATGTCAGCTTATAGTATAGGTTATTGGAGCTTATTATGATAATGTAAGGAGCTTTTAGCTTATACGATTCACTAAGTGACTTGATAACTAATTATAACCGAATTTGAGTACAAAATAACTTTAAATTGGAACAAAGTAACTGAAACAAAGCTTGTATTAAAGACTGAATTGAGAATTACAATATTAAGACTGAATTAAGAAAATGCGATTCTATTTAATTAACTACTACTTTATTTGCTTACAATACATTGCTATTTATACTATACTATAGTGGGAAACCTTTGTCATCAACCTCTGATCATAATCCAACCCTTCAATTGCCTTCTAGTGATCTCAGCTGTCCACTTGGCATTTTGGCGGGAAAATTGAGTTAGTGGAAAATTGCACATGGCCGGTGATGAGTAGAGAGGAAGAAGCATTTAATGCTTAGGACATGTAGCAGGGATAAGGGGAAGAGATAAGGGGTGGGTGTGTCAGGATAAGGGTGGTGGATGGTGGGTTGAGCTGCTTGGGCGGGTAACTAGGAAGAAGGAGAAGAGTTTGACTCTAGTCAAACATCTGGTTATGCTAAATAGAGAGAAATGGGCCGGGTTTATTATTTATGGGATTGGGCTGGGGTTTTTGTTGTGGGTTGGGTTAGGATAAATGGGATGGGTATTGGATTTAATGGGTAATGTTTGATCCGGATTTGGTTAAAGTTAAACATAGGGACCAAACTTGTAATTCCTGCATAGTTGAGGGGCTGAACTTGTAAACTTCCAAACTATCTTCAAGGGACTAAACCTGCCACAAAACAATAACACAAGGACCAAAGTTTATTTTTCTCAAAGTTTTTAAATCCCAGGGACCATTTTTGTCCATTTTGCAAAGTTGAGGGACTAAACTTGTAATTTTATGAAACTTTGCACCAAAGGACTTATTATGATAATTTATGATTTAAAAAGGACCTTTGATGACTTTTCCTGTTTTTAGAATAACCAGGGACTAGTTTTGACAACTTTTGAAAGTTGAGGGACTGAAACTGCCAATTATGCAAACTTTGTTCGTTTTTTATCTGTTTTTAAACATTTTGCATCTGAAACATATAAAACACAATTCTGGGATAATTTCAGTATTTTGATGCATTTCTGAGAGTTTTTGGATGTTTTGGCAGCTCAAATTAGGTAAAAATGATGAGTATTTAGAAACTCATCAATCCCCCACACTAAACTATTGCTAGTCCCTAGCAATCTTTTATGAAGTTTTAATGGATTTCATCTCTTTACCAAAAGCCATTACTTCTGGAGTAGCCAAATGTTTCAGTTCAAGTAAGAACTTTGGTACACTGATAACCAAATGATTTTGAGCAAACCATCAGCTGTCAACGGATTTGATTTGTCTTTACCAAAAGCCGTTTGCTTCTGGACTAGCCAACTCTTAGATAAATTATCAATATTATCTTTGGTGAGCTGATTACCAATCATGGTTTTTCCACTGCCTTTACCACAAGCCATAACCTTGCGGGCTAGCCAACTCTTTACTTATAAAGATATGGTGAGTCGAATACCATACAATTTTCGGCAAATTGTAAGCCATAAACGGATTTGAGATATCTTTACCAAGAGCCGTTTGCTCTCGGACTAGCCAATCCTTATGTGGGTTAGACATGGCGGACTGATAACCATTTATTGCGTTCTAAGTGAGAAAAAAAAATTTTAAATTTTGGCTAAAATGGGGGTACTAGATGGTACATTTGATTAAATTCGCAAGAA
This sequence comes from Artemisia tridentata subsp. tridentata, assembly GCA_021014915.2. Taxonomy (NCBI): domain Eukaryota; kingdom Viridiplantae; phylum Streptophyta; class Magnoliopsida; order Asterales; family Asteraceae; genus Artemisia; species Artemisia tridentata. The sequence goes on along the minus strand of CP139505.1, from coordinate 219,507,320 downwards.
TTCCCCCCCACACTAGAACTGAATATTGCCCTCAATATTCAAGGAACCGGCTGTTAAACCAACACTTAGAACGTGAAAGGGAAAATACTTATAGCCATTATTTTTATATACACATTTTTTTTTTTTTTTTTTTTGAACATATTTACAACATGTGGGGAATCTCCCCCACACTTAGGTGAAACATGGGTGAAAACCCATATATTTGCTACTGTTTTTGATCCCCGAGTCGCTAGCTTGACTCGACCCCGAATTGAGTTGATTCCTCCCGAACAGTCAGGTTTATCACGCAAGCTAACCGCTTGTGAACGGCCAACCGTAACAAAGGGTTCCTGAACAGCCCGGGAGAAAAAGCAATTTAAAAGTCTATGGGGAAGTAAGTGGAAGAGACCATCTCCCCCACACTAGGTGGTAGAAAAGAGAAAGAAAACAGAGACACGGGTGAAAACCCATGTTTTGCTAATGTTTTTTATCACCGAGTCACTAGCTTGACTCGATCCCCGCATTCATTGGTTCATGGGGAAAGTTTGAAGATCCGGGACAACCATTGGTGGTATGTCCTCTCCAAAGTAGTGTTTTAAACGATGACCATTCACTTTGAAATTAGGACCGTCAGCTTGAGATAACTCAACGGTACCATATGGATAAACCTTTGTGATAGTGAATGGACCAGACCATCGGGATTTGAGTTTGCCCGAGAAGATCTTTAATCTTGAATTGAAAAGAAGGACTCGATCACCAACGTTGAAAACGCGGTTCTTGATTTTAGAGTCATGAATCTTTTTTGTCTTTTCTTTGTAGATCAAAGAGTTCTCGTAGGCCTGATCACGCAGTTCATTTAATTCATTCATTTGAACTTTACGGTGATCACCCGCAGTTTGGAGGTCAAAGTTAGCATGTTTCAAGGCCCAGTAGGCTTTGTGCTCTAATTCGATCGGAAGATGACATGCCTTTCCGTACACAAGTTTGTAAGGCGTACACCCGATGGGTGTTTTGTAAGCTGTACGAAAGGCCCATAGTGCATCATCCAACTTATCCGACCAGGATGCACGATTTTCTCCTACAGTCCTTTCCAGGATTCTTTTAATACCCCGATTTGAAACTTCTACTTGTCCACTTGTTTGTGGGTGATACGCAGTAGAAAGACGGTGAGTTACACCATACTTTTGCATGACTTTATCAAATTTGTCATTGCAAAAATGCGTACCACGATCACTGATTATAGCACATGGAGTTCCAAAACGGGAAAACAGAGCTTTCAGGAATTTTACAACTACTCGGGCATCATTAGTGGGTAAAGCTTTTGCTTCAACCCATTTTGACAAATAGTCAACAGCCACGAGAATGTATTTATTTCCTCGAGATGATGGAAATGGCCCCATAAAGTCAATGCCCCAGACATCAAAGATTTCACAAACTTGAATAGCATTTTGTGGCATTTCATTTCGTTGTGAAATATTTCCGTGACGCTGACAAGCTTCACAAGTTTTGATGAGATCTTGGGCATCCTTATAAATTGTGGGCCAATAAAACCCGGAATCAAACACCTTTTTGGCGGTGTAGTTTGGACTATGATGGCCCCCAGTGGGTCCAGCATGGCAAGCTTTGAGAATGTCAATAGCTTCCTGTCCGTAAACACACCGTCGGATGACTTGATCCGCACAGATTTTGAATAAGTAGGGGTCGTCCCAGAAGTAATGTTTAACATCTTTGAAGAATTTATTCTTCTGTTGGGTCGACATCCCTTTCACTATGAAGTTACCCGCATGGTAATTTGCAAAGTCTGCAAACCACGGGGTAGTAGAATCTCCACGAAAAGCAACCGCATTGAGTGTCTCGAGAGGAAATGTTTCATTTATTTCCTTTTTCTCGAAAACATCTTGGTGTGGGTTCTCTAATCGGGATAGATGATCAGCAGCCAGGTTCTCAGCTCCCTTTTTATCACGTATGGTGATATCAAATTCTTGCAGGAGGAGAACCCAACGGAGCAATCTCGGCTTTGCATCTTGTTTTGCAAAGAGATATTTGAGAGCCGAGTGATCCGTATACACTACACATTTTGTCAAGATCAGATATGGCCGAAACTTCTCAAAGGCATACACCACAGCCAACAATTCTTTTTCTGTAGTGGTGTAATGAGTTTGAGCTTCAGTCATGGTTTTACTTGCGTAGTGGATAGGCTGAAAATGTTTAGCTTTTCGTTGCCCCAGGACTGCACCGATAGCAAAATCACTTGCATCGCACATGAGCTCAAAGGGAAAATCCCAGTCGGGGCAACTAAAATGGGTGCCTCAGTAAGCTTTTTCTTTAATATTTCAAAAGCTTTGATGCACTCGGGTGAGAAGATAAAAGGAGCATCCTTTTCAAGGAGATGAGTCATAGGCCGGGCGATTTTAGAAAAATCTTGTATGAATCTGCGATAGAAACCGGCATGACCCAAAAAACTCCTAATACCTTTGACGGTAGTGGGATGAGGTAATTTAGCAATGACATCCACTTTAGATCTGTCAACCTCAATCCCGTTCTTTGATATCTTATGGCCGAGGACAATGCCCTCTTTGACCATAAAGTGACTCTTTTCCCAATTTAGACAAAGATTGGTGTCTTTACACCGTTTCAACATGTTTTCTAAATTGGAGAGACATGCTTGGAATGAATCCCCAATGACCGAGAAGTCATCCATAAAGACCTCCATAGTTTTCCCGATCATATCGGTAAATATGGCCATCATGCACCTTTGGAACGTGCCTGGAGCATTACATAAGCCGAAAGGCATACGTTTATAAGCAAAGGTTCCATAAGGGCACGTGAAGGTAGTCTTTTCTTGATCTTGTGGATCAATGGGAATTTGAAAGTAACCTGAGAAACCATCAAGGAAACAATAGTACTCGTTTCCCGCTAATCTCTCGAGCATCTGATCCATAAAGGGCAGAGGAAAATGGTCTTTTCGGGTGGCATCATTTAACTTACGATAGTCAATGCAAACACGCCACCCAGTAACTAATCGAGTTGGAATCAACTCATTCTCCTCATTTGTGACAACAGTTATGCCACCCTTTTTTGGAACACAGTGAATGTGACTAACCCAAGGACTATCAGAGATAGGGTAAATCAATCCTGCATCAAGAAGTTTGAGAACCTCTTGTTTGATAACATCGTGGATTTTAGGATTCACCCTTCGTTGGTGTTGGACTGCTGGTTTAAAGTCATCCTCCATTAAAATCTTGTGAGTACAAAATTCAGGGTCAATACCCTTTATGTCGGAGAGTTTCCAAGCAATTGCTTGCTTGTGTGACTTTAAGACCTTTATTAGAGCAGTCTTTTCCTCATCACTTAAGTCTTTAGCAATAATGACGGGTAATTTATCATCACCCTCCAAAAATGCGTACTCAAGATGAGGTGGTAAGTCTTTGAGTTCGACCTCAGGAAATTCATCGTTTTTCTCAACTGATTTGATTTCCTCATTATGAAGTTCAACGGGAGGGAGTGGAGGAGAATTGTCCTGGTTTAACAATTTCTCAAGAAGACGAATATCTCCCTCCAGATTAATCTCAGCGTCATCAATCCCTTCTAGGAATGAATCACACTTGAGAAAATCCTCGATCTCTTCCAAAATGAAATCACTTCTCTCAAACGGAGTGAGAGAAGGGGAAGAGTCGGAAATGATATGTAGAGAAGATGTGGGTGGATTACCACTCACAGAATTATGAAAATAACCAACAATTTCTTGAGAGTACTCCTTTGAGGCAATGTCAATGACATCGATTCGGTTAACCGAAGCGGAATCAAAATTTGAGGAGTACCTCGAAGTTTGATCATGGTTAAAGGTAACAGCTTCATTACCCACACGCAATGTGATCTCATGCTTAAATACATCAATAAGAGCATGGCCCGTTTTAAGGAATCCTCTTCCAAGAATGAGAGGAACCTTTTGATCTGCGTCGAAGTCAACAACCACAAAGTCAGCTGGAAAATGGAACTTTCCTATTTTCACAAATACATCTTCGGCAATGCCGCGAGGATGAGATATGGTACGATCTGCAAGCTCAAGAGTCATGCAGGTAGGAGTAAGAGCCGGAAGAGAAAGTTTCTTCCATACTGAATGAGGCATCAGGTTGATACTTGCACCTAGATCTGCTAAGGCATAGCATTCAACCATTCCCGGAAATACACAAGGTAGTAGAAACTTTCCAGGATCTCCAAGCTTCTCCGGAAGCTTTTTCAAGATAACCGCTGAGCAGTTCTCATTTACTGGAGTTTTAGCCATTTCAATCAGTTTTTCCTTGTTGCTTAACAAGTGTTTGAATGTTGATGCAAATTTGGGCATCAGAATGATAGCATCCGCAAAACTTATGTCAAAATGTAATTCTTTAAAGATTTGAAAGAATTTGTCCATTTGTTGACTAGCCTTCTCACGGAGCTTTTGCTCATTTAAGCGTGATGGGTAAGGAATATGAGGTTTGGATTTAGGGGTTACAACTTCAGGAGTCTCAACAGATTCAAAGACAACTCCTGGTTTGGATTTTTTCGGGACAACCGGAGGATGGACATGTGCTGTACTTTGTGGGCTTGGAATTTTCACTTTGTCCGTTGTATCCTCCGTCTCTTTTTCCATTTCAAACAACGGAGGAGGAATAGGGCCAGCTGGCCCCTCATAAGCAGCACCACTCCGAGTGGTGATAGCTTTGACGAAAGTGGTATCTTCGTCATCATCACTGTCATCAAGTACACTGACAGGAACAGCATTGAGCATTTCGGAATAATATCTGGCTGATCTTTGCTCACTAAGTTTGGTTGACAAACTTTTAACCGTAAATCGTGAAAGAGTAGGATCGATTCTTGACGGTTGAGGAGCAATTGTGGGTGTAGATTTTTGGATAACCGAAGGTTGGACGTATTTAGCACTTCCATTGTTAGTGGGAAGTACCGGGTCCTTTTTCACCTTGAGTTCAACATGAGCTTTACCACTACGTGTAGTGACAGCCTTGAGTTCACCCTTGGGTTAACAACAGTGTTACTTGGAAGACCTCCCGAGGTAGAAGGTATATCAGTTAAAGACTTTTTGATCTGGTTTAATTGGGCAACCAATAACTGGTTTGTCTCACGTTGTGTCTTATTTGTTTCCTCTTGGGTTTTCATGAATTGCATAAGCAACTCATCTGAGGACATCTGATTTCGGTTTGAACCTTGGTTTTGATTAAAATTTGGACCACGGTTTTGGTTAAAATTACCCTGATTCTGACCTCGGTTTTGATTGAAATTTTGAGAATTGTTGAAATTTTGTCCCTGATTTTGAACAAAGCGATTTTGATTATTCTGATTTGGCACGGGTGGAAAACCAGGTAGGACCATAGCATTCGGTGCTCGGTACTGAGTCTCAGCATGCGGACGGTACTGATTTTGGTTTACTGCAGCTACGGGAGCTGGGTAAACAGAAGCATCGGTTGCTTGACAATCATAATACGCATGTGGGCCACCACAAGTTTCACACACTTTGTTTATTGCTTCGATTTGTTCCGGTTTATGAATTTCACTTTTTAGTTCTTTCATTTCCTTCATCATACAACGCATTGAATCCGTTAAAAAGGCTAACTCTGATGAGTTACCGGATGAAGAAGAAGCAGGAGTGACAGGAACATTCACTTTGTTTCGAGAAATAGGAACTTTTGATTTATTTTCACAAATTTCGACCACCTCTCTAGGTTAACGATTCAAGATATTGCCACCGGAGGCTGCATTAAGTGCATCTTGATCGTTTTGGGTCAACCCATTATAAAACGTATTTATCTGTTGTAACACATTGAAATCGTGATGTGGGCATTTTCTTAGGAGATCTTTAAATCTGTCCCATGCCTCTCCGAAATTTTCATCGAAACCTTGACGAAATCCAGCTATTTCATTTTTTAGATTAGTCGTCTTTGATGGAGGGAAGAAATAATTTACAAATTTCTTAACGAGATCTTCCCAGGTTTCAATGGATCAAGGGGGTTCTTTATCCAGCCAAATCCGGGCTGCCCCCTCAAGTGAGAATGGAAATAGCATCAATTTGATCACTGTTTGCGGCACATTTTTGTAATTAATTGTAGAGGTCAGTTTGTTGAACCAACGAATGTGTGCATAAGGATCCTCTCGTTCAAACCCGTGGAATTGGTTTGTGGACACGAGCTGAATCAGATGTGTTTTCAGTTCAAAGTGATCAGAATCGATGACTGGTAAAACGATGGCATCTCCGTAACCCTCGGTGGGTGCCTGGAGCATTTCAGCCATTGTGCGTTCGTCTGCCATATTATCAGTGAGAACAGTACGAATCTCGGGTTCGACTATTTGGGCAGCACGTCTACGATTACGTCTTCTCGGAATATCTACGAGTTCACGTAAAGGGCTTGATGACGTGGAAGAACGAGTGCGCATGCACTAAGTAAAATATGATAATTAAATCAAGAACGAATCAAAACACAAGTGAACTTAGACCAATAATCAACAAGCGTACGGTAGCTCTCTAAATGATAAACGCACAGAGTGGCGGAGAAGCAAAGGTGGGCAATTAAGCTCCTTAAAAACCCGCTTCTTTCAGTCCGACAATTTAATGTCAGACTATCCTAGAACCTCCGTTAGAGTTTGTTTATCAATTAAAGGTGAGCCGATATTCGCAAGTGATACAAATGTAAAGTTTTAAATCTTTGGTTTGGGAACTTATTATGGTTGTACCCCCAGTTAGGTAGTACTCTGTCTTGGTTCTCGATGGTAATTTTTTATTGTTATTTATTATTAACAAAGAAAACGGAAATTATTTTTGGTGTTTTTATTTTTTATATGATAATAATAATAATAATATATATAGAAAAGAAAAGAAAAATATTTTTGTATTTTATATTGTTTTTGGGAAATAGGAACTTCTGATAGAAGGATCTCGAATCACTAATCGCTTAAACTCTACACAATAGTCGCAGCACAACCTCCCCGACAGCGGCGCCAAAATTTGATCCGTCTGAAAACGTATATATAAATATAAACAGCCTCAGAACGAATGCTCGTGTGTAGTGTGAAACCAGGCAAGTGATCACCCGGATCGTTTCCCAACGAGATGTGAATGGGCAACTGTGAAAAGCTAGGATTAGAGTGATTGATGATTTAGATTGCTTTTGATTTTGCTTTTTAACAATTCTAAATAACAAATTAAAACAGATATGCACAATAAAATTAAACGCGAATTAATTACCTAAAAAACGCGTAACAGAAAATCTAAAACGGGACTAAAAAGTAAAATTTATGAAATTAAAACCTAAAAATGTAAAATGACTTAAAACTTATTTAAAAAATTAAATTATATATTTTTTTTACACTTTTTATTTATTTATTATTAATTATTTATTTATTTAATTACTTATTAAACTATTTAAATTTATAAAAAATACTAAATGAACAAAGAAAATTCTAAAACTTTTTCTAAAAATATTATAAGATGAAAAGAAGCTAAGAAAATTATAAAAATGAAAATTACTTAATTAAAATTTAAAAAGATAAATTCTATTAAATAGAAGCTATCACTTTATTTCTATTTTTGGTTTTCTTAAGGTCTAAAAATAAAATTATATTTTTCCTAGATTAAAAATGATAAAAGAAAATTATGAAAATTAGATTTATATTTTTCTGATTATTTTTCTATTTATTATGATTTAATTACTATTTTAAACTAATTAAAAGATTAAAAATATTAAAACTATTAATAAAAATCTGAAACTTTTTTTTAAATTACTTTATGATATTATAAAGCTAAGAAAAATAAAAAGGTTGTGACTGCTTTTTGGGATAAGCTGTTAATAAGCTAACAATTTATATAAGCAAAAAATTGAAAAACAAAAGAAGGGTTAAATAGAAATGGGTTGCAAGTTATAACGGAACTGGTGCCCCAGAGCAGTTGGAAGGGGGTTTTGTTGTGTATGTGTTGGGTTGCTGAGGTCCCAGGTTCGATTCCACAAACCCCACTTTTTGCTAACTATTTTTTTTTTTGAGATTTTCTTTTTGAGATTTACTAATAAGCTAATAATAATAACTTTTTATACTTGACTTATTTTTGGTGCTAATGAAATAAGCTGAAAAACCAGCTTATAGACCTAGCAGTTGGCTTGAAAGCTTAATAGAACTAAGTAACTTCGAATGAGCTATAAGCTTCGAGATAAGCTATGAGCTTATCAAAATAGTTCCTATGGTCTGAGATACAACTGAATGGCTTATAAAAACTAGAAAAAGCTTAGGTTTAAGAGCTTAAAAGCTCAAAAGAGCTTAAAGCTTCTTTGGTACTGCTGAGGTGCTCCCCTGCACCAGGGCTAAAAGGCCCCTTTCGAGGCTAAGTTTAGAGGCCTAAGAGAGTTCTAAAAATCGAATTAAAAATACCCTATTGAACTTAAGCTAGTGGAGTTTGAATGTCCAGAAGAAACTAGCTTAAAAGAGCTTGTGGGGTGTGAGTAAAAAAATCTTAAAGTTTCCAAATTCCCACGAAAACTGCTATATGCAGTCTGCTTACTGATGTGCTTGTGTTTTTTTTATTGCACACTTGTGCAGTTGGTCTGAGACTTATGGAACTGACTAAGGGGACCAAATGAGATGCAAAGATACCAAGAAAATGGTCTGAACCAGCTTGTGGCTGGTATAAGCTTGAATGAGCTTTTCACAGTTCAAAACTCACACAGTTGGCTAGAAATAGCTTAATCTAGATATATTGCTGATCAAAGGGTGAAAATAGCTTCTAAGGTAAGAGAAAAGCCTGTGCAAACTTGAGCTTGTGGTATTTCTACAGTAATGGGGTGTTTGCTTTGTTTGACAGCACTAAACCAAACAGTCCTTTTGTGGGACTGTTTTGGTATTGTGGACTGAAAATGGTGTAATTATGCTTCGAATTGAAATCTAATGGTACTAGTAATATGTTGAGCTTATGAAAGGACTATTGACTGAAAAGAAAACTGATTTAACTAAGCTAGCTTGTAGTTTCTATTTTTGGCTTTTATTAAGATTTTAAATGAAATGATGAACAAGCAGTTAATAACTAAGGAACTTGAATGAAATATGTTAAGACACTATTAATAAGCTAAGAATGATAAAGATAAACTGCAATAAGCTTATAGAACAATAATATGAAAATTAAGCTAATAATGAAAATCCAAGCTTACAATCGGATTAGGCAATGAGACCAAGAACTAGGGACCAAGAACAACCTATAGGCTTCCCATGAAGCCACTAAACCATAAGCTTCCACAAATTCAGCTTGTTCAATCCAGAGTAGCTCAATAAGCCATTTCGTTGACTTTCATTGACTTTGCTTCGAATTTGAAGTTAAGAACTGATAAGTGCTATATAAACTTACATGAAGCTACAATGAGCTTATGTCAGCTTATAGTATAGGTTATTGGAGCTTATTATGATAATGTAAGGAGCTTTTAGCTTATACGATTCACTAAGTGACTTGATAACTAATTATAACCGAATTTGAGTACAAAATAACTTTAAATTGGAACAAAGTAACTGAAACAAAGCTTGTATTAAAGACTGAATTGAGAATTACAATATTAAGACTGAATTAAGAAAATGCGATTCTATTTAATTAACTACTACTTTATTTGCTTACAATACATTGCTATTTATACTATACTATGGTGGGAAACCTTTGTCATCAACCTCTGATCATAATCCAACCCTTCAATTGCCTTCTAGTGATCTCAGCTGTCCACTTGGCATTTTGGCGGGAAAATTGAGTTAGTGGAAAATTGCACATGGCCGGTGATGAGTAGAGAGGAAGAAGCATTTAATGCTTAGGACATGTAGCAGGGATAAGGGGAAGAGATAAGGGGTGGGTGTGTCAGGATAAGGGTGGTGGATGGTGGGTTGAGCTGCTTGGGTGGGTAACTAGGAAGAAGGAGAAGAGTTTGACTCTAGTCAAACATCTGGTTATGCTAAATAGAGAGAAATGGGCCGGGTTTATTATTTATGGGATTGGGCTGGGGTTTTTGTTGTGGGTTGGGTTAGGATAAATGGGATGGGTATTGGATTTAATGGGTAATGTTTGATCCGGATTTGGTTAAAGTTAAACATAGGGACCAAACTTGTAATTCCTGCATAGTTGAGGGGCTGAACTTGTAAACTTCCAAACTATCTTCAAGGGACTAAACCTGCCACAAAACAATAACACAAGGACCAAAGTTTATTTTTCTCAAAGTTTTTAAATCCCAGGGACCATTTTTGTCCATTTTGCAAAGTTGAGGGACTAAACTTGTAATTTTATGAAACTTTGCACCAAAGGACTTATTATGATAATTTATGATTTAAAAAGGACCTTTGATGACTTTTCCTGTTTTTAGAATAACCAGGGACTAGTTTTGACAACTTTTGAAAGTTGAGGGACTGAAACTGCCAATTATGCAAACTTTGTTCGTTTTTTATCTGTTTTTAAACATTTTGCATCTGAAACATATAAAACACAATTCTGGGATAATTTCAGTATTTTGATGCATTTCTGAGAGTTTTTGGATGTTTTGGCAGCTCAGATTAGGTAAAAATGATGAGTATTTAGACACTCATCAGGGTGACTTTCAACCGATTGAAAAGAATCCGGAAACAAAAAGGGATGAAATAGTTCCCTATAATAAACAAAGTGATAACCTTAAAAGAAAACTAGCCAAAAATGATGTGGCTAAAATGATGATTTATAATGCTTTGCCGAAAAAGGAATATAAAAGAATTTTTATGTGTAACACGGCAAAAGAATTTTGGAAAACTTTTTTAGTCACTCATCAAGGTAATAATCAAGTCAAAGAGAACAAGATAGATCTTCTTGTGCAACAATATGAACAATTTTCCATTCCGGAAGATGAATCTATTGATAATGGCTTTGCTAGATTTAATACTATTATTAATAGTCTTAAAGCTCTTGATGAAGGTTATTCTAGTAAGAACTATGTTAGGAAGTTTCTTAGGGCTCTACATCCCAAATGGAGAGCAAAGGTCACCGCCATTGAAGAGTCAAAGAACTTGGAGACATTATCACTTGATGAACTTATAGGAAACTTAAAGGTTCATGAAATGATAATCAAGAAAGATTCCGACATAGTCAAAGGAAAAAGTGAGAAAGTTAGATCTCTAGCATTGAAAGCCAAAAAGGAGTCTAGTGATGAGGAAAGTTCGGATTCCGATAGTGAAGACGAAGAGTATGCATTAGCCGTTAGAGATTTTAAGAAGTTCTTTAGGAGAAGAGGTAGATTTGTTAAACAACCTCGTGATGAAAAGAAGTCGTTCCAAAAGAACCGAGATGAGAAGAAAGGAAAGAGTGACAGGAAATGCTTTAGATGCGGAGATCCTAATCATCTCATCGGAGAATGTCCTAAACCACCGAGAACCAAGAACCAACGAGCACTCGTAGGAGGTTCTTGGAGTGATAGCGGTGAGGAAGAAGAGGAGAAGCCAAATAACGAAACATGTCTTATGGCTCAAGCTTCAAATGAGGTACATTCCGACTCTTCTTACTATAGTGATGATAATTCATCAATAGATGACAACATACTGTATGATGAATATAATAAATTATGTGAAGTAAGTTCTAAAATCATAACTAGAAACAAAACACTAAAAACAACTCTGCATAAACTCGAAGCGGAAATTTTAGAACTAAAAGACCAAGTCAAAAGACTTGAGAAAAGGAAAGAATGTGGTGTTGGATGCGAATCATGTCATAATCTTAAGTTAGAAAACGTTGAACTTAGGAAAAATGCGTTAAGGATCATTAAGTTTGAAAAAGGAACAAAAACACTAGATGACATGTTAGATAATATTAGATATAGTGAGCATGTTGGTGCGGGTCTAGGTTTTAATCCAAATGAAGATTCGACAAGTAAAACAAAACAAGTAAAATTCGTCAAATCCACAAGTTCTGTCGAAACAGAGTACGGTACCATTAAAGGTACAGACGGCACCACTAAAATTAGTGGTACCGTGGTACCGTCTGGTGCTGAAGACATAACTGAGTCGAGTCTGAAAAATAACTTAAGTCCTAAACCAAGTCACATAGTAGTTAACAATGTTAAAATACCTGTTGCTAGTAAAAAGGAGGTCAAAAGTTTTAACAAACCTTTTTCAACCCCCGGGCTTGGCTTTGTAAAACCCGATACTAGATCAAAGACTCCTCCACCTAGAAAAACAAATGTTCCTAAACCTCGGTCAAGAACTCCTCAACCGAGAAGTAACTTTAGAAGACCAAGTTATCCAAGTAACTATCCCGTAACTTGGAATAACCTTCAACAACGAAGTTACTTGCCATGGGAAATTTGTCCTCCGTTCCAATATCCTAACCAAATGCAACTAATGCATGGGATGTTTAATATTAACAACTTTGGACCCATGAGATATTGGGGACCAAATGTTTGAATCTTTGTCTTATTCAATAGATATGCTTGGGAATCGAGTTGGAGCCCGATGAATGGGTCAAGGATAGTGGATGCACTAATCATATAACGGGTAACCGAAGTCTATTCTTATCATACAAGGCTTACAACGGAGGTAATGTAACTTTCGGTAACAAACTTAAGGGCTTAACCATTTTACGAGCAAAATTTGAAATTATTTCGTTTCTATAATTCAAACGTCGTTACGCTATACACGATACTTTGGAACGAGCTCACACGCGCACCTCGACAGTCCAACACACACAAATTCTTATTCTAAACCCAACACTATTCAAGCCTAATACCAATTTCAGCCCAATTCTTTTTTTTCTCTTTTATACTACTCGATCCAACTCCCATTCACTTGCTCTTTTTTATTCCATAATTCGACACATGAGCTACACATTAGTTTACATGACTCGAATCCCTATACTACAAGGATTCGGGAATGACAAGTCTCATTGCTTGATTCGAACGTTTATTTCATAAACGAGGCCAAAAGCTAACCATGTTCGACACATATACAAGTCATATAAGGGTTAATTAAAATTCGACCAAAAACCATTTTTATCTATACAATTTATATTTAAACATGACCTAAGGACTCTATAAACGTTTTTACATCTTTTCTATACCCTTTTGGTCACGTCTTAATATTGTTGGACCTTTTAAATATGTTGAGTACAATATTTGTATACCACTCGACCCCCTTGTTAACTCTAGACCGAAACTCACACCACTTGACATAATATTCAAGTTTACCTAGTCTATTTTATTCCCCATGTCTCCTTATCCTATTCGAATCCTAGACAATCCCAACTTGTTAAAATACAATATACTTGATACATTGCATACATATACGTATACATTCTCACCTTCACTCATTTTCACTCAAACATATTTCACACTCAATCTATTAAGCTTTCCTCACCTGACCAGCCTATTCGATGAGAAACAAAACCAGTTTCTAGTCATTTGGACCTTTTCCCAAATTGTCTAAGTGTTGAACTCGAATCTTTTGTGACCATTCTATCGAGTTGGTACAAAAACTATTCGTCCCTAGCTCATTTATACGCTTCTCACCACCACTTTTGGTATGGTAAGGCTGTTTGAACCTATACCTATTCATACTTATGCTGTTAATTAATTCATGCATCTTTTAATTATGTCATTCGATCCTTCTTAGCTTTCCTTCATTTATTTTATGTTTTCGTATTCCATTTTGTTCATATATATGACCTCCTATAACATGGATGGCTAAGTAATCGCGTTCTATATTTATTTGACATTTATTTCATCATATTAACATTTAACGAGACTTGTTTTTATCTCAGTTTGAACATCGGACATTGATTCGTTAAAATCAATACGTTTATTTTTCACAAAGGAAACACAAGTGGAGTATGTGTAACCTAGGTTCGTTATCCCCGATGAAGGATTGAATGGAATTCGTGAAATCGGGTTTGTGCGTTGTGTTTTGAAAATTGAGAACCGAAATGATTTGGAATAGATTTGATTTGATGAGTAACGAATGAATATGAGAAGCAATAAGTAATAAACTTAAATATAAATGAAAACAGAAATAAATAAACAAATACGGAAACAAAACGTAAATAAATAAAACGTGAATAAAATACGCGAATAAAAACGTGAAATAATTAAATACAAAACCTAGGGGTACAAATGCAATAAAAAACTAATTTTATAACAGAAAATAAAATTCTACAAAAGTTTAGGGGCCAAAAGTGTAAAAATTTCAACTTTAAAAATACTAAAACAAAGGCAGGGACTGATTTTGACTTTTCTGAAACTTATTAATAACTAAAAACGGTTTTAGAATAAAGACAGGGACCAAATTGGATTAAACTAAAACTTAGTGGACTGACTTGTAAAACTTTAAAAATTAAAAACGATTTTTAAACAAAAAACGGCCCAGGTTCGAACCTGGGCAACCACACTTGATTAACACTATTTTTTTTTTTTACTTTTCTCTTAAAAACTACTAACCACTTAATCAAATAAGCTGATTCAATTAATTTTAGCTTTTTCTGACTCGAAATAAGATCAAAAATAAGCTCTAATTGAGCTAGAACTCACACGGGTCTGCTGCTACACTATGTGCAGGGCAAATATGGTCTATTTCAAGTCCTGAATAAGCTAATTTAAGCTACTCCTAAAATCTTGAAAAATTACCTAAGCTAGATGAGCTGGGGAATTTAATTAATCCAGAAATTCAACTTATGAAAGTTTAAAATGAGTGAGCTAGAAAATTTATAAAACCTGCAAAAACCATGAAAACTTAAAAACTAGGCCTGCAAACCTATTCTATGGCCTGAACAAGGTGAAACTTAGAACCAGGCATATGGGATACTATCACACACTGAGAATGAGTTAAAAAGTACCTGAGGAGTGTAAAAATGGGTCCAAAATAAACCTGGCTTATTGTGAGCTTATTCTAGCTTGTTGACTGCCCAAATCCAAATCAGTGAACCAAGTACCTGCAAAAGCTTTAAAACTAGAAAAGCAAAACTAAAAATGGTTCAAATAAGCTGATATAAGCTCACTTAAATCAGAACAAATGGCAAATGTACAGTATTCAACCCAAATGACCCAATTTGACCCGAATCCAAACACCCCTTTAACTGGGCTGTTTTGGAGTTTAAGCTAGAAAACACTGACCCAGCTTAAGTTCTTGACTTCTTACTGACTAATTAACTTATTGAGACTGAGAAAAGCTAAGTTTCAAAGTAAAATACGCCCCAATAAGCTAAAGCCTATATTTTGACTTTTTGACTGTTTTTGGGTGTTTAAATGGAAATCTAGACCTGAGCTAATAATGACTGAACAATTAACTAAATATGACTTAAAAATAGACAACTGATTAGTCAGAAGGGAAATAGCTTAAAAATAAGCACTGCTACAGTAATGGTTGACCACAGTTTGACTTTTGATTTTATAGAAATGAACACTGGTGAACTCTAATACAAGCTCTCAAAAGCTATAAGCAGCTTATGTGAGCTTATATAAATGGTATGGGAACTTGTGATGGTTTTTTTAACAACTAAAATGCTTAATACGAATTATAAAAAAAATCTTGAACTTTTATAAAACTGAAATATGAGACAAGGCTAAATGAAAACAGAACAAGGAACTTAAATATAACTTGAATTGATTGAAGAAAGCTTGGAATACAACTGAAACTAAGTTAAACTATAAAAACGTACTGAGGTAAAAACTACTTGCCCAAAATGGCGTACAAAGTGTGCTATTTATACTAAAGCTAACTAGGGTTTCTCCTTGTCTTGACTCTCTGATTCAATCTGCACCGTTAGATGAGTTTTAAACAATCCCAGCCTTCAAATGAGTTTTGGCGGGAAAATGTTATAACGGCTTTTCCACGCTTATCCTTGGGTGAATGATACGCGTGTGTAGACAGGATACATGGGGTAGTGAATATAGGGTGCAAAGTCTTGGGGAAATGGGATAGTTGCATAGGCATGAGGTTGGGGAAGAGGGAGAAGCACAGTACTCAAGAGCGCCTTTTATCCATTGAATGGTCTGACTTTGTTGACCGAAGGGTAATAACAAAGAGGGTGCTGACTGGGTTGACCCAGTGTTTAGCAAAATGGGGAGTGGGCCTTGGGTTTAATGTATTTATGAAGTGGGTTGGGTTGTGTTTCTGTTTGGATTGGGTTTGTGAGATGGGTTGGGCTTAGTAATGTTCAGCCAAGTATAAGTAGTAGTAGTAACTTAGGAAAGAAATGGAAATTAGGTGTTAACCATAGGGACCATTTCTGCCATGTTCTGAAACTCCAGGGACCAAAGCTGTAACTTCTGAAATTCCAGGACCACTTTTGACAAGTATCAAACTTCAGGGACTAATGTGTAAATTCTGAAAATGAGCGTAGACAAATGGATTTTCTAGTGTACTTCTGAATCCATGAGAGAAACGGCAATCATTCTGAGTCAACAGAAATTAATATGAATCTCTCAATCCATCACAATACACTAAAAGACCCATGATCTGAAATCTCATATAAAGTCCCGGTCCAAATCTCATAATTTCCTTTCCCGGCTTCGGCTTTTGAACTCTTTTTCGTCTCGTGCTCGGTTTAGACCATTTTGATGTCGTTTTCGTCTGTTTTCCACATATCCGTACCTGCACATGCATAAACACAAAAACACAATATATTGGCATTTTTGGTTAGTGTTTGGTTTATTTAGTCCGTTTTATTGAGCAAAAGATACGTGTAATTTAACACATATCAAAATCCCCCAGACTAAGCTATTGCCATGTCCTCATGCAATGTTATGAACTCACGTTTTTGAAATTAAAAGTTTTAAAAACGCCTTGCTTTCCAAAAAAATTTTAAAATTTTTTCAATTTTTGGGGTTTTTGGTGGAAAAACAAGGTTGCGAGGACGAATGACATAAAGCAAGGTACTATCAAATCGAAAGATTACCCCCCCCCCCCAGACTAAAACGAAACATTGTCCCCAATGTTTTAAAGGAAAGGGTCATCCAACGTAAATTTAAGGCCGTTTATGAATTATGCCAAATATTAACGTTAGTCGATAAGATAAGGATATCGGGCTACTGATACACAAAACTGTGAACACGAGTTTCTTCACACGACCAAACCTGCACAAACAACAAACAAAGACAAGAAGACTTGGAAGAGATAAAACTCTTCTCGTTAGCTTTATTAGTAAAAATAGAACACACGGATAAGCATGGTTGCCTCCCACGAAGCGCTTGTTTATGATCGAGTCGTTAGCTTGACTCGCCCCGAATTCATTGGTTCTTGGGGAAACATGTGGAAGAGATCATCATCATCGGTCTTTCGTTCAAGAGGTTTGGATAACCATTAAATCTAACGAAAGTTCCACGCCGACGAGATACAACCGATTTAAGATAGGAATTATAAGCGGTGATATCGGGGTCAAAGATGGTATCCTCACTCCCGAAAGAGTGAAGAAGAGGAGAACTCACATCATATGTGATGAAGAGAAGAAAGATTTTTATGATTATCATGAAAAACTCTTCATCATCAAAAGCAAAAGTCTCGGGAGGGAGGGTTGAGATGATGTCATCAATAAGCAAAGCCTTATGATCAAGGACACCTCCCCCCAGACTAAAATCTTTGTCAAGATCAAAATAAAAATGATCATACTTCGGATGAGAGAGTTCATCGGAGAACTCGTTAAAGATAGACGAATCATTTTGATCGAAGAGAAAGGAATCGAACTCGGGAAGAGAGATATAAGCATGAGAGGTGGTACTGCTACTACTCGTCTCTTCCAAAAGATCGATATCGAAAGAAAAGGCTTCGTAAGCCGGGAGAGAAAAATCGGAATAAGAAGTGGGATTGCCACTACTCTCTTCAGCTGTGTCAAAGATAAAGCTCTCATAGTCGGGAACAAAGTTCTCGAGCTTGAGCTTCGGAGGATCTAACGGCTTATCTTTGACAACGACATCCTTCGGGGGAGGGAAAATAATGGTTCATGAAAGATCATCTTTTCTAACAAGGAAGCATCTCCCCCTGGATCAACATTAGGCTCAACAATTTCCGGCGAAATTGGAGCATCAACAAAGAAAACCTCGAGTTCTACCATGGAGATATGGCTTCCCTCAAGCGAAGGAGAAGAATGTGAAGAGTCGAAAATGCTTGGTTTAGAAGAAGGAATAGGATTGGGATTTTTAGTTCCATCCATAGAGTCAACAACCTCGATACGACAAATAGATTCCGGAGGTGGGACAAGTGGTGTGCTCTTAGAGCTAGCAGTTTCCACCACTTCCATTGTGATCTCCGCATCTTCTTCTTCATCATAATCGAAAATGCTCTTAGCTTCCCCAGAACAACTCTCAAACCATTTGCTTGAGCCAGGAGTAATGTTCTTAGCTTTGAGGTCGACACGTTTTTCTGAAAGACTCTTAACCGTGAACCTTGCAAGAGTTGGATTAATTCTTTGGGGAGCAATCACGGGATCAGATTTGTTATTAACCGTAGCAACATTGCTTTTGGTTAGAGATTTAGAGTCCGGGTTAATGTTAAACGTGACTTTTTCGTCATCAACTCGAATGGTTAACTCTTCAGCGTAAACATCGATAAGAGCTCGACTCGTTCTTAAGAAAGATCTCCCAAGAATGATTGGAACTCGAGGATCCGCATCAAATTTTACAACAACGAAATCAGCGGGAAAATGGAACTTCCCTACTTTCACAATGACATCCTCAGCTATCCCAAGCGGATGAGTTATAGTACGGTCCGCTAGCTCGAGTGTCATGTTAGTAGATGTGAGCTCCGGAAGAGATAATTTTTCCCAAACAGAGAGTGGCATAAGGTTAATGCTTGCGCCAAGATCGGCCAAGGCTGAGCATTGAATCATCCCCGAGAAATCACTTGGGATTAAAAACTTGCCGGGGTCTCCTAATTTTTCAGGAAGTTTCTTAAGGATCACCGCCGAGCAATTCTCGTTCAAAGGGGTTTTTGTCAATTCGAACAATTTCTCCTTATTGCTTAAAAGACTCTTGAATTGGGATGCGAATTTCGGCATGTATAGCAAGGCATCGGCAAAACTTATATCGAAATGTAATTTCTGAAAGATTTCCAGAAATTTCTTCATTTGATGGTTAGTTTGCTCATGAAGCCTTTGATTACTAAGCCTTGAAGGATATGGAATTGAAGGCTTAGGAGTGGTCTTCGGAACATCGGGTTCCGGAATAGGAGTGGTGAACACTAGAGGTGGAACTGATGTCGTAGCTTTTAGGCTATCAGTTTGTTCTTTACTCTTAGTATCTTTGTTCTTGGTCACCTCATTCTCTTGTTCCACTTCCCTCACCGGAGAAGGAATAGGAATTGACGGTCCATCAACTTTCTTACCACTTCTTGTGGTGATCGCCTTAATATCGCCCCTCGGGTTAGCGATCGTGTTGCTAGGAAGAGTTCCTGAGCTCGAGGGTCGATCATTTAAAGACTTTCTGATTTCATTGAGTTGGGCAGCCAATAACCGATTTGTCTCATTTTGAGACCGATTCATCTCATCTTGGGTTTTCATGAATTGCTTTAACAACTCATCCGAGGACGTTTGACCTTGGTTTTGAGTATTTTGTCCTCGGTTTTGAAAATTCCCTTGATTTTGATTACCTTGGTTGGGACCTCGGTTTTGATTACCTTGGTTTTGGAAACCTTGGTTGATACGATTTTGATTTTGGCTGAATTGGGCATTTCGGTTTTGCCCATTTGGATTTTGAGGGTTGAAACCGGGTGGTCCCAAAAAATTGTTGGAGCGGTAGCTGAGAAGATTACGGTCTCCTTGAGGTTGGTAATTGTTACCTCCCTGATTATAGGATCCCGAAGCTGAATAAACGCTCTCTTGAGTGTTGCCACCGGTGGCTGGACACTCGAAATATGGGTGTGGACCACCACATGTTTCACAGATTTGATTAACCACATTAGCTTGATGATTAGTGTTGTTTTGATTAGATTGATGCATTCGGAGCATAGCTGTGGATAGATCATCGATCTTTTTGGTGAGTGCGGCAATTTGGGGTGAAGAGTCCGTAGTGACAGATTTAATTGACTCATCCCTCTCGGCAGAGGAATCCCAATAATTATGATGGGCAGTCATATTTTCGATTAACTCTTGGCACTCTTCGGGTCGCCTTTTCATAAAGGTACCACCTGCCGCAGCATTGATCGTATCCCGATGTCTTAGCGTCAAACCATTATAGAATGTGTCTATGATGGTTACCAATAACATGTTATGATTCGGGCATCGATCAATAGATAGATTGTAACGTTCCCAAGCTTCAAACAAGGATTCGTTAGGAAGTTGGCGAAAGTTGCTTATATCGTTCCTTAATTTCGTCACCATCGACAGTGGGAAATATTTCGCCAAGAATCTTGAAGTCATTTGGTCGAAAGTATGAATAGAGTTCTTGGGGAGACGATCAAACCATGCGGAGGCATGATGCGTCAATGAATAAGGAAACAAATACAACGAAGGGCGTCATCGGTGACCCCATGTTGTTTCATACTTTGAGTGATGGTAATGAATTTGTCGAGATGCTTGTTTGCATCATCCCCCGGCAAACCATGGAATTGGCAAGATTTTTCAACTTGTTGTATCATATGATGCTTAAGTCCAAAATCCGCAGCTTGGATAGTAACGGGGGCAATAGGTCCGCCCCGTCCTAGCATGGTTGGTTGGCACAACTCCTCCATCGTTCGGAGATCGGGAGCTGGCCCATCATTGTTTGGATTATCATCGTCAGACATTCCTTCAACGTCTTGAAAATCAAGACGTCGTGCTCGACGAACAATTCTTTCGGGATCGGAGATTGGTGAAACAAGATTTGGTGTAGAAGAACGTGTGTTCATACACCAAGGAAAATTGGAGGTTTAAAAAGAAAACAAAATTTGAAAAAGAAAATATTTTTGGAATTTTTTAGAGATATTTGAAAAAGGACAATATTTTTGGTACCGATTTTGTAAATCGTATTTCGTTTCTCTTTAAAACTACTCGCAGAGTGGCGGAGAGGCAAAGGTCCGCTCGAAAGTGATTAAAAACCCGCCTCTTTCGGTTCGCAATTTAATGTCAGAACCGTCCTAGAACCACTTGATGAGGTTGTAATTTCAAGATAATCAGAAAACAATTAACTTACGATTTGTTTTGTTGGAACTTTTTTATGGAATTGTAAACACTTTGGGAAAAGTGTTTGTTGTGACTTATATAATCTTTTATTTGGTTTATTTTGTTTTTTTTATATTTATCTTTGAGATTATAGACACAAAAAATTACCTCCTTTAACCAAGAAGGGTTTTGACACAAAACGACAAACGAGATTGTAAAAACTCGCTACAACCTTCCCCGGCAGCGGCGCCAAAAATTGATTCGTTAAAATCAATACGTTTATTTTTCACAAAGGAAACACAAGTGGAGTATGTGTAACCTAGGTTCGTTATCCCCGATGAAGGATTGAATGGAATTCGTGAAATCGGGTTTGTGCGTTGTGTTTTGAAAATTGAGAACCGAAATGATTTGGAATAGATTTGATTTGATGAGTAACGAATGAATATGAGAAGCAATAAGTAATAAACTTAAATATAAATGAAAACAGAAATAAATAAACAAATACGGAAACAAAACGTAAATAAATAAAACGTGAATAAAATACGCGAATAAAAACGTGAAATAATTAAATACAAAACCTAGGGGTACAAATGCAATAAAAACTAATTTTATAACAGAAAATAAAATTCTACAAAAGTTTAGGGGCCAAAAGTGTAAAAATTTCAACTTTAAAAATACTAAAACAAAGGCAGGGACTGATTTTGACTTTTCTGAAACTTATTAATAACTAAAAACGGTTTTAGAATAAAGACAGGGACCAAATTGGATTAAACTGAAACTTAGTGGACTGACTTGTAAAACTTTAAAAATTAAAAACGATTTTTAAACAAAAAACGGCCCAGGTTCGAACCTGGGCAACCACACTTGATTAACACTATTTTTTTTTTTTTTTACTTTTCTCTTAAAAACTACTAACCACTTAATCAAATAAGCTGATTCAATTAATTTTAGCTTTTTCTGACTCGAAATAAGATCAAAAATAAGCTCTAATTGAGCTAGAACTCACACGGGTCTGCTGCTACACTATGTGCAGGGCAAATATGGTCTATTTCAAGTCCTGAATAAGCTAATTTAAGCTACTCCTAAAATCTTGAAAAAATTACCTAAGCTAGATGAGCTGGGGAATTTAATTAATCCAGAAATTCAACTTATGAAAGTTTAAAATGAGTGAGCTAGAAAATTTATAAAACCTGCAAAAACCATGAAAACTTAAAAACTAGGCCTGCAAACCTATTCTATGGCCTGAACAAGGTGAAACTTAGAACCAGGCATATGGGATACTATCACACACTGAGAATGAGTTAAAAAGTACCTGAGGAGTGTAAAAATGGGTCCAAAATAAACCTGGCTTATTGTGAGCTTATTCTAGCTTGTTGACTGCCCAAATCCAAATCAGTGAACCAAGTACCTGCAAAAGCTTTAAAACTAGAAAAGCAAAACTAAAAATGGTTCAAATAAGCTGATATAAGCTCACTTAAATCAGAACAAATGGCAAATGTACAGTATTCAACCCAAATGACCCAATTTGACCCGAATCCAAACACCCCTTTAACTGGGCTGTTTTGGAGTTTAAGCTAGAAAACACTGACCCAGCTTAAGTTCTTGACTTCTTACTGACTAATTAACTTATTGAGACTGAGAAAAGCTAAGTTTCAAAGTAAAATACGCCCCAATAAGCTAAAGCCTATATTTTGACTTTTTGACTGTTTTTGGGTGTTTAAATGGAAATCTAGACCTGAGCTAATAATGACTGAACAATTAACTAAATATGACTTAAAAATAGACAACTGATTAGTCAGAAGGGAAATAGCTTAAAAATAAGCACTGCTACAGTAATGGTTGACCACAGTTTGACTTTTTGATTTTATAGAAATGAACACTGGTGAACTCTAATACAAGCTCTCAAAAGCTATAAGCAGCTTATGTGAGCTTATATAAATGGTATGGGAACTTGTGATGGATTTTTAACAACTAAAATGCTTAATACGAATTATAAAAAAATCTTGAACTTTTATAAAACTGAAATATGAGACAAGGCTAAATGAAAACAGAACAAGGAACTTAAATATAACTTGAATTGATTGAAGAAAGCTTGGAATACAACTGAAACTAAGTTAAACTATAAAAACGTACTGAGGTAAAAACTACTTGCCCAAAATGGCGTACAAAGTGTGCTATTTATACTAAAGCTAACTAGGGTTTCTCCTTGTCTTGACTCTCTGATTCAATCTGCACCGTTAGATGAGTTTTAAACAATCCCAGCCTTCAAATGAGTTTTGGCGGGAAAATGTTATAACGGCTTTTCCACGCTTATCCTTGGGTGAATGATACGCGTGTGTAGACAGGATACATGGGTAGTGAATATAGGGTGCAAAGTCTTGGGGAAATGGGGATAGTTGCAGTAGGCATGAGGTTGGGGAAGAGGGAGAAGCACAGTACTCAAGAGCGCCTTTTATCCATTGAATGGTCTGACTTTGTTGACCGAAGGGTAATAACAAAGAGGGTGCTGACTGGGTTGACCCAGTGTTTTAGCAAAATGGGGAGTGGGCCTTGGGTTTAATGTATTTATGAAGTGGGTTGGGTTGTGTTTCTGTTTGGATTGGGTTTGTGAGATGGGTTGGGCTTAGTAATGTTCAGCCAAGTATAAAGTAGTAGTAGTAACTTAGGAAAGAAATGGAAATTAGGTGTTAACCATAGGGACCATTTCTGCCATGTTCTGAAACTCCAGGGACCAAAGCTGTAACTTCTGAAATTCCAGGGACCACTTTTGACAAGTATCAAACTTCAGGGACTAATGTGTAAATTCTGAAAATGAGCGTAGACAAATGGATTTTCTAGTGTACTTCTGAATCCATGAGAGAAACGGCAATCATTCTGAGTCAACAGAAATTAATATGAATCTCTCAATCCATCACAATACACTAAAAGACCCATGATCTGAAATCTCATATAAAGTCCCGTCCAAATCTCATAATTTCCTTTCCCGGCTTCGGCTTTTGAACTCTTTTTCGTCTCGTGCTCGGTTTAGACCATTTTGATGTCGTTTTCGTCTGTTTTCCACATATCCGTACCTGCACATGCATAAACACAAAAACACAATATATTTGGCATTTTTGGTTAGTGTTTGGTTTATTTAGTCCGTTTTATTGAGCAAAAGATATGTGTAATTTAACACATATCAAAATCCCCCAGACTAAGCTATTGCCATGTCCTCATGCAATGTTATGAACTCACGTTTTTGAAATTAAAAGTTTTAAAAACGCCTTGCTTTCCAAAAAAATTTTAAAATTTTTTCAATTTTTGGGGTTTTTGGTGGAAAAACAAGGTTGCGAGGACGAATGACATAAAGCAAGGTACTATCAAATCGAAAGATTACCCCCCCCCCCCAGACTAAAACGAAACATTGTCCCCAATGTTTTAAAGGAAAGGGTCATCCAACGTAAATTTAAGGCCGTTTATGAATTATGCCAAATATTAACGTTAGTCGATAAGATAAGGATATCGGGCTACTGATACACAAAACTGTGAACACGAGTTTCTTCACACGACCAAACCTGCACAAACAACAAACAAAGACAAGAAGACTTGGAAGAGATAAAACTCTTCTCGTTAGCTTTATTAGTAAAAATAGAACACACGGATAAGCATGGGTTGCCTCCCACGAAGCGCTTGTTTATGATCGAGTCGTTAGCTTGACTCGCCCCGAATTCATTGGTTCTTGGGGAAACATGTGGAAGAGATCATCATCATCGGTCTTTCGTTCAAGAGGTTTGGATAACCATTAAATCTAACGAAAGTTCCACGCCGACGAGATACAACCGATTTAAGATAGGAATTATAAGCGGTGATATCGGGTCAAAGATGGTATCCTCACTCCCGAAAGAGTGAAGAAGAGGAGAACTCACATCATATGTGATGAAGAGAAGAAAGATTTTTATGATTATCATGAAAAACTCTTCATCATCAAAAGCAAAAGTCTCGGGAGGGAGGGTTGAGATGATGTCATCAATAAGCAAAGCCTTATGATCAAGGACACCTCCCCCCAGACTAAAATCTTTGTCAAGATCAAAATAAAAATGATCATACTTCGGATGAGAGAGTTCATCGGAGAACTCGTTAAAGATAGACGAATCATTTTGATCGAAGAGAAAGGAATCGAACTCGGGAAGAGAGATATAAGCATGAGAGGTGGTACTGCTACTACTCGTCTCTTCCAAAAGATCGATATCGAAAGAAAAGGCTTCGTAAGCCGGGAGAGAAAAATCGGAATAAGAAGTGGGATTGCCACTACTCTCTTCAGCTGTGTCAAAGATAAAGCTCTCATAGTCGGGAACAAAGTTCTCGAGCTTGAGCTTCGGAGGATCTAACGGCTTATCTTTGACAACGACATCCTTCGGGGGGAGGGAAAATAATGGTTCATGAAAGATCATCTTTTCTAACAAGGAAGCATCTCCCCCTGGATCAACATTAGGCTCAACAATTTCCGGCGAAATTGGAGCATCAACAAAGAAAACCTCGAGTTCTACCATGGAGATATGGCTTCCCTCAAGCGAAGGAGAAGAATGTGAAGAGTCGAAAATGCTTGGTTTAGAAGAAGGAATAGGATTGGGATTTTTAGTTCCATCCATAGAGTCAACAACCTCGATACGACAAATAGATTCCGGAGGTGGGACAAGTGGTGTGCTCTTAGAGCTAGCAGTTTCCACCACTTCCATTGTGATCTCCGAATCTTCTTCTTCATCATAATCGAAAATGCTCTTAGCTTCCCCAGAACAACTCTCAAACCATTTGCTTGAGCCAGGAGTAATGTTCTTAGCTTTGAGGTCGACACGTTTTTCTGAAAGACTCTTAACCGTGAACCTTGCAAGAGTTGGATTAATTCTTTGGGGAGCAATCACGGGATCAGATTTGTTATTAACCGTAGCAACATTGCTTTTGGTTAGAGATTTAGAGTCCGGGTTAATGTTAAACGTGACTTTTTCGTCATCAACTCGAATGGTTAACTCTTCAGCGTAAACATCGATAAGAGCTCGACTCGTTCTTAAGAAAGATCTCCCAAGAATGATTGGAACTCGAGGATCCGCATCAAATTTTACAACAACGAAATCAGCGGGAAAATGGAACTTCCCTACTTTCACAATGACATCCTCAGCTATCCCAAGCGGATGAGTTATAGTACGGTCCGCTAGCTCGAGTGTCATGTTAGTAGATGTGAGCTCCGGAAGAGATAATTTTTCCCAAACAGAGAGTGGCATAAGGTTAATGCTTGCGCCAAGATCGGCCAAGGCTGAGCATTGAATCATCCCCGAGAAATCACTTGGGATTAAAAACTTGCCGGGGTCTCCTAATTTTTCAGGAAGTTTCTTAAGGATCACCGCCGAGCAATTCTCGTTCAAAGGGGTTTTTGTCAATTCGAACAATTTCTCCTTATTGCTTAAAAGACTCTTGAATTGGGATGCGAATTTCGGCATGTATAGCAAGGCATCGGCAAAACTTATATCGAAATGTAATTTCTGAAAGATTTCCAGAAATTTCTTCATTTGATGGTTAGTTTTGCTCATGAAGCCTTTGATTACTAAGCCTTGAAGGATATGGAATTGAAGGCTTAGGAGTGGTCTTCGGAACATCGGGTTCCGGAATAGGAGTGGTGAACACTAGAGGTGGAACTGATGTCGTAGCTTTTAGGCTATCAGTTTGTTCTTTACTCTTAGTATCTTTGTTCTTGGTCACCTCATTCTCTTGTTCCACTTCCCTCACCGGAGAAGGAATAGGAATTGACGGTCCATCAACTTTCTTACCACTTCTTGTGGTGATCGCCTTAATATCGCCCCTCGGGTTAGCGATCGTGTTGCTAGGAAGAGTTCCTGAGCTCGAGGGTCGATCATTTAAAGACTTTCTGATTTCATTGAGTTGGGCAGCCAATAACCGATTTGTCTCATTTTGAGACCGATTCATCTCATCTTGGGTTTTCATGAATTGCTTTAACAACTCATCCGAGGACGTTTGACCTTGGTTTTGAGTATTTTGTCCTCGGTTTTGAAAATTCCCTTGATTTTGATTACCTTGGTTGGGACCTCGGTTTTGATTACCTTGGTTTTGGAAACCTTGGTTGATACGATTTTGATTTTGGCTGAATTGGGCATTTCGGTTTTGCCCATTTGGATTTTGAGGGTTGAAACCGGGTGGTCCCAAAAAATTGTTGGAGCGGTAGCTGAGAAGATTACGGTCTCCTTGAGGTTGGTAATTGTTACCTCCCTGATTATAGGATCCCGAAGCTGAATAAACGCTCTCTTGAGTGTTGCCACCGGTGGCTGGACACTCGAAATATGGGTGTGGACCACCACATGTTTCACAGATTTGATTAACCACATTAGCTTGATGATTAGTGTTGTTTTGATTAGATTGATGCATTCGGAGCATAGCTGTGGATAGATCATCGATCTTTTTGGTGAGTGCGGCAATTTGGGGTGAAGAGTCCGTAGTGACAGATTTAATTGACTCATCCCTCTCGGCAGAGGAATCCCAATAATTATGATGGGCAGTCATATTTTCGATTAACTCTTGGCACTCTTCGGGTCGCCTTTTCATAAAGGTACCACCTGCCGCAGCATTGATCGTATCCCGATGTCTTAGCGTCAAACCATTATAGAATGTGTCTATGATGGTTACCAATAACATGTTATGATTCGGGCATCGATCAATAGATAGATTGTAACGTTCCCAAGCTTCAAACAAGGATTCGTTAGGAAGTTGGCGAAAGTTGCTTATATCGTTCCTTAATTTCGTCACCATCGACGGTGGGAAATATTTCGCCAAGAATCTTGAAGTCATTTGGTCGAAAGTATGAATAGAGTTCTTGGGGAGACGATCAAACCATGCGGAGGCATGATGCGTCAATGAATAAGGAAACAAATACAAACGAAGGGCGTCATCGGTGACCCCATGTTGTTTCATACTTTGAGTGATGGTAATGAATTTGTCGAGATGCTTATTTGCATCATCCCCCGGCAAACCATGGAATTGGCAAGATTTTTCAACTTGTTGTATCATGTGATGCTTAAGTCCAAAATCCGCAGCTTGGATAGTAACGGGGGCAATAGGTCCGCCCCGTCCTAGCATGGTTGGTTGGCACAACTCCTCCATCGTTCGGAGATCGGGAGCTGGCCCATCATTGTTTGGATTATCATCGTCAGACATTCCTTCAACGTCTTGAAAATCAAGACGTCGTGCTCGACGAACAATTCTTTCGGGATCAGAGATTGGTGAAACAAGATTTGGTGTAGAAGAACGTGTGTTCATACACCAAGGAAAATTGGAGGTTTAAAAAGAAAACAAAATTTGAAAAAGAAAATATTTTTGGAATTTTTTAGAGATATTTGAAAAAGGACAATATTTTTGGTACCGATTTTGTAAATCGTATTTCGTTCTCTCTTTAAAACTACTCGCAGAGTGGCGGAGAGGCAAAGGTCCGCTCGAAAGTGATTAAAAACCCGCCTCTTTCGGTTCGCAATTTAATGTCAGAACCGTCCTAGAACCACTTGATGAGGTTGTAATTTCAAGATAATCAGAAAACAATTAACTTACGATTTGTTTTGTTGGAACTTTTTTATGGAATTGTAAACACTTTGGGAAAAGTGTTTGTTGTGACTTATATAATCTTTTATTTGGTTTATTTTGTTTTTTTATATTTATCTTTGAGATTATAGACACAAAAAATTACCTCCTTTAACCAAGAAGGGTTTTGACACAAAACGACAAACGAGATTGTAAAAACTCGCTACAACCTTCCCCGGCAGCGGCGCCAAAAATTGATTCGTTAAAATCAATACGTTTATTTTTCACAAAGGAAACACAAGTGGAGTATGTGTAACCTAGGTTCGTTATCCCCGATGAAGGATTGAATGGAATTCGTGAAATCGGGTTTGTGCGTTTGTGTTTTGAAAATTGAGAACCGAAATGATTTGGAATAGATTTGATTTGATGAGTAACGAATGAATATGAGAAGCAATAAGTAATAAACTTAAATATAAATGAAAACAGAAATAAATAAACAAATACGGAAACAAAACGTAAATAAATAAAACGTGAATAAAATACGCGAATAAAAACGTGAAATAATTAAATACAAAACCTAGGGGTACAAATGCAATAAAAACTAATTTTATAACAGAAAATAAAATTCTACAAAAGTTTAGGGGCCAAAAGTGTAAAAATTTCAACTTTAAAAATACTAAAACAAAGGCAGGGACTGATTTTGACTTTTCTGAAACTTATTAATAACTAAAAACGGTTTTAGAATAAAGACAGGGACCAAATTGGATTAAACTGAAACTTAGTGGACTGACTTGTAAAACTTAAAAATTAAAAACGATTTTTAAACAAAAAACGGCCCAGGTTCGAACCTGGGCAACCACACTTGATTAACACTATTTTTTTTTTTTTTTACTTTTCTCTTAAAAACTACTAACCACTTAATCAAATAAGCTGATTCAATTAATTTTAGCTTTTTCTGACTCGAAATAAGATCAAAAATAAGCTCTAATTGAGCTAGAACTCACACGGGTCTGCTGCTACACTATGTGCAGGGCAAATATGGTCTATTTCAAGTCCTGAATAAGCTAATTTAAGCTACTCCTAAAATCTTGAAAAAATTACCTAAGCTAGATGAGCTGGGGAATTTAATTAATCCAGAAATTCAACTTATGAAAGTTTAAAATGAGTGAGCTAGAAAATTTATAAAACCTGCAAAAACCATGAAAACTTAAAAACTAGGCCTGCAAACCTATTCTATGGCCTGAACAAGGTGAAACTTAGAACCAGGCATATGGGATACTATCACACACTGAGAATGAGTTAAAAAGTACCTGAGGAGTGTAAAAATGGGTCCAAAATAAACCTGGCTTATTGTGAGCTTATTCTAGCTTGTTGACTGCCCAAATCCAAATCAGTGAACCAAGTACCTGCAAAAGCTTTAAAACTAGAAAAGCAAAACTAAAAATGGTTCAAATAAGCTGATATAAGCTCACTTAAATCAGAACAAATGGCAAATGTACAGTATTCAACCCAAATGACCCAATTTGACCCGAATCCAAACACCCCTTTAACTGGGCTGTTTTGGAGTTTAAGCTAGAAAACACTGACCCAGCTTAAGTTCTTGACTTCTTACTGACTAATTAACTTATTGAGACTGAGAAAAGCTAAGTTTCAAAGTAAAATACGCCCCAATAAGCTAAAGCCTATATTTTGACTTTTTGACTATTTTTGGGTGTTTAAATGGAAATCTAGACCTGAGCTAATAATGACTGAACAATTAACTAAATATGACTTAAAAATAGACAACTGATTAGTCAGAAGGGAAATAGCTTAAAAATAAGCACTGCTACAGTAATGGTTGACCACAGTTTGACTTTTTGATTTTATAGAAATGAACACTGGTGAACTCTAATACAAGCTCTCAAAAGCTATAAGCAGCTTATGTGAGCTTATATAAATGGTATGGGAACTTGTGATGGATTTTTAACAACTAAAATGCTTAATACGAATTATAAAAAAATCTTGAACTTTTATAAAACTGAAATATGAGACAAGGCTAAATGAAAACAGAACAAGGAACTTAAATATAACTTGAATTGATTGAAGAAAGCTTGGAATACAACTGAAACTAAGTTAAACTATAAAAACGTACTGAGGTAAAAACTACTTGCCCAAAATGGCGTACAAAGTGTGCTATTTATACTAAAGCTAACTAGGGTTTCTCCTTGTCTTGACTCTCTGATTCAATCTGCACCGTTAGATGAGTTTTAAACAATCCCAGCCTTCAAATGAGTTTTGGCGGGAAAATGTTATAACGGCTTTTCCACGCTTATCCTTGGGTGAATGATACGCGTGTGTAGACAGATACATGGGGTAGTGAATATAGGGTGCAAAGTCTTGGGGAAATGGGGATAGTTGCAGTAGGCATGAGGTTGGGGAAGAGGAGAAGCACAGTACTCAAGAGCGCCTTTTATCCATTGAATGGTCTGACTTTGTTGACCGAAGGGTAATAACAAAGAGGGTGCTGACTGGGTTGACCCAGTGTTTTAGCAAAATGGGGAGTGGGCCTTGGGTTTAATGTATTTATGAAGTGGGTTGGGTTGTGTTTCTGTTTGGATTGGGTTTGTGAGATGGGTTGGGCTTAGTAATGTTCAGCCAAGTATAAGTAGTAGTAGTAACTTAGGAAAGAAATGGAAATTAGGTGTTAACCATAGGGACCATTTCTGCCATGTTCTGAAACTCCAGGGACCAAAGCTGTAACTTCTGAAATTCCAGGGACCACTTTTGACAAGTATCAAACTTCAGGGACTAATGTGTAAATTCTGAAAATGAGCGTAGACAAATGGATTTTCTAGTGTACTTCTGAATCCATGAGAGAAACGGCAATCATTCTGAGTCAACAGAAATTAATATGAATCTCTCAATCCATCACAATACACTAAAAGACCCATGATCTGAAATCTCATATAAAGTCCCGGTCCAAATCTCATAATTTCCTTTCCCGGCTTCGGCTTTTGAACTCTTTTTCGTCTCGTGCTCGGTTTAGACCATTTTGATGTCGTTTTCGTCTGTTTTCCACATATCCGTACCTGCACATGCATAAACACAAAAACACAATATATTTGGCATTTTTGGTTAGTGTTTGGTTTATTTAGTCCGTTTTATTGAGCAAAAGATACGTGTAATTTAACACATATCAGACATATATATGTCTTTTATTATTTTTGGACATATGAACTTTATCGCTTAGAAACCGTTCCATAAAACCTAATCTAATCGAACAACCTATTGATTAAATTACATCACTCAATTCTCCATAAGTCACTCTAACAAGCTGCATTAATAAGCTCTTCTCATAAGCTCATGTGACACCTTTTTAAACCTCAAAGTTAACCACTATTGGATCTGTTTTTATAACTTATATATATCGATTGGGCTTTTTAAAGCCCATTAAGCACATTCGAATAAGCATTATAATAAGCACTTTGAATATATTTTTAGGATCATTAAATAAGCCCAAAGTCAGGCCCAAACTCCCTGGAACCCAATAGATCAAAAATCCTTATTGGGCTTTATATTCCACTCGTTAAAGCCCAATAAGCCAAAAATAAGCTCTTTTATTGAATAAGCAGTTTTTATAAACTCAAATAAGCTATTTAAGGCTGATGTAACTTTCGGAAAATTTTATTATATAAGTTTTGTAACTTTTGGACTTAAAATGCAAAGTATTTTACTATTTGGGTTAAAATTGTAACTTTCGGATAATTGTGTACTAAACTGTCAAATTAGTAACTTAAGGGTAGAAATGGATAAAACAGTAACCAGAAACCATAAAAAGTCATATTGAAACATTTTGGACTAATAATGTAATTAAAACCTAACCAGGGACTAACGGTGCAAATGTTTCACCGTTAGGGTTAAAAATGTAAATTTCATATAACTTCAGGGACCATTCAGTATCTTTATTCTATATGTAATTCCATTATGTATTTTATCCATTTTGATCATAAAAGGTCATTTTTACATATCATAAGATTCATTTAAATAACAATACGTTTATACATGTTTATATAATGTAACTTTTAACGAATACACGTAACTTATCATCCACCAACTTTTGAAGAGACGATATTTTATGGATTCAATAAACATAAGAACATGATAATATTATATATAATATTTTTTTTGAACTTTAAGCATTTTAAGCATACCATCCATTCTTATTACGAATCAATTCGTTATCCGATATTTTTCCACAATCACTATTCACATCAAGTCAATCTTAAACCATCGAAATCTCAGACTTCCCTATTATTCAGGTCGTGTGTTGGAGCCGTTCCCGTGATACTTTTGACATAACATTACTTTGACCTTTACAGCTAAGGTGGGTCATAGCCCCACTCTTACTCTTGTATATTTATTTTAAACTAGTTGGGGGAGATACATGCTTAGAAACACTTTACTCGTTTATTAAATACATGATTTACATTGTGATGCAAGTACTCAAACATTTATACTTTTATGATACGATACGCTTTTATACTTGTCTTTGGGAAATGGCTCCAAGTATTCTTTGGGAAGTGGCACCCAGTAGTCTTTGGGAAGTGGCTCCCAGTAATTCTTTGGGAAGTTGCTCCCAGTAATCTTTGGGAAGAGGCTCCCACTATGTGCAGTTTAGTATCTAGTAGTATTCTTTGGGAAGTGGCACCCAGTAATCTTTGGGAAGAGGCTTCCAGTATGTGTAGTTTATGCATAAGACTCTTTCGTGTGATTTTATTTAAGTAATCGTATTCACATCTATACAACTCATATGTTAGCAGTGGGTTGTAAACACACAGGTTGCAAGTCTTGTATGGGCGGGGCTTGGGACTGAGTGGATTTACAATGTCTTTACTGTGAAATCTTTATTCAATGCTTTACAATTAAACTAAACTCTATGAACTCACCAACCGTTGGTTGACACTTTTTAGCATGTTTATCTCAGGTTATTAAGGCGATAGTGGATGCATGGATCTTAGAGTCATTTGCATACTTGGAGACTCTTATCTTTATCTTTTACCATTCGATACATCTTGAAAACATCTATGTAACTTTATACTTTGGATCTCATGTTTTAACTCTGATTTAAATACTCCGAATGGCAACCATTCAAAACGTCTCATTTAGAGGTCGTTTTCTATACCTTGATCTATATTATGAAGTAATACCCCCTTGACACTATCGTTCCGCTGCGGTAATTTGGGGGTGTCACAGATTGGTATCAGAGACTTGGTTATAGAGAACTAGGTTGCATTTAGGTGCCTAGATTATAACTACTATATACGTTGAGACTCTTATCCCTATCACCTTGCATACGTAGAAGTTTTCCCATTATTATACACGCAGTTGGATGTTATAGTATTTGTACTGATAGGGGAATCTCAGAATTTAGTCGAGTCATCAAAAGTGTGGAGCTCAGTGATAACTAGCTATTTAACTTGATCTTGTGACAGTTCTTGTTTGATGAGACATGGGATTAAGTTAAATAAAGGTTATCACTTAGCCGCAGAAATTTGATGATTTTGCTCGAGGATGAGATCTCTCTCTCGAGGATACTTTTTAGGGATAATCACCCTACTCTTTCACCGTTTATGTAAAGTCAATCACTGAGATATGTGTGTTTGGCGATATGTACACGTGTGAAAGGAGGCAATTATAATTATGGTGGCCAACATAATTATAAATGCATCACGACTCACGTGGACATATGTAACCATGCTTACGTTAATCGGCATTGGCACCCTTTAGGATAACAGCTAGTGATATGGTTTTGTGAGAATGTTAAGTATAGATTGGATAGTCAATAGTTTTCCCTCATCTCTAACGTTCGCTAAATGTCCTTCCATGTAGAGACAATGACATCAAGGGGATCAATTATAACACCCCCTAAATTATGAGTTAACAACGAAAGACTAATCGGGGTATTAAGGGGATGATCATAGTCATAATCATAGAAAACGGCTCAAAAGAGGCGTTTTGAAATTACTTGTCATTCATATAATAATTCAGTTACAAAAGTGAAATATCAGAGTTGAGAAATCCATAAAAGGAGATAGTAGTTTGAACTGAATGACATAATTTATTTTAAATACCATAAAAACTATAAGTTTATTGCCCGCTCCGTGCCTTGACTGCTCCGCTAATTACCTGAGATAAACATGCTAAAAGTCAACAAAATTGTTAAGTGAAATCATAGAGTTTGGAATTATAATCAGTTCGAACACAAGTGTAGGATTGCATGAGAAATACAATCATTTGAAATGGTGATATTGCAGTTGTATATATATTGCCCTAAGTCTCATGAAACGCAAACGTTAACAGAGTACCGGGATTCGGTAGGGGAAACAATCCAAATTAATGGAGTGAGTTATGGCCCTCGGGATAAGAGATTTCCATCTTCCTATTTCATTTAAATATAATGCATTGCGACTAATCCGACTAGCAACTAAGGCTATTCGTCAAGGCATTAGTGGAATAGGCAGCCAACCTCCAATAGATCTATTCACTATATTCGCGTTCACTCGCAAGTGATTAATGGTTCATGATATAAGGGGATTTTGGCAATAGTGGGAACTTAGGAAATATCAATCAGGTGTATCATACATAAAAATACTTATGTTCTATTTGAGCATGTATCTCCCCCACAGAGTGTAAAGTGATAAAATGAGTAAAAGTGGGGCTATGACTCACCTTGAATGTAACTGGTGGGGTGAAATGTGACATCAAGTGGGTTTACGGTAACGGCTCCAACACACGACTTGAATAGTGGTAAAGTTTGAGAATTTGACTTAATATGAATAGTGATTGTGAAAGTGAGTAACGGATAACGATTTGATTGGTGATGTGAGAGTGTGATATGCTTAAAATGCTTAAAGTTCAAAAATAATATTATATATAATATTATCTTGTTTTTATGTCTTTAAATCCAATAATATCATTTCCTCGAAATTGGTGTAACGAAACGTTAAGTTAAATCGTTAAAACTCGTTATATATAAATATAACGTAACATGATTAAATATATGAACGAAACGTAAAAATGCACGTGATGGTGTTGAAAATGTAAAATATGAAATAGAAATGAAATGAGTATAAGGTTTCTGTTGGTCCTTGAACTTTTACAATTCTTAAATTTTCTACCCTAACGGAGTTAGCGTTGCACCGTTAGTCCTTGGTTATGTATATTTTACATTTTTAATCCAAAAACTTCCAAAATGACATTCCAAGCTTACTGTTTAATGTTTTAACAATTTCTACCCTTAATTTACTGATTTGACAGTTTGGGGATATGATTATATAAAACAGGATATGAT
This sequence comes from Artemisia tridentata subsp. tridentata, assembly GCA_021014915.2. Lineage (NCBI taxonomy): Eukaryota > Viridiplantae > Streptophyta > Magnoliopsida > Asterales > Asteraceae > Artemisia > Artemisia tridentata. The sequence continues at coordinate 219,471,375 of CP139505.1, read as the reverse complement.
TATATAAAATTTACACTTTTTACTCGATTTGGTATAACTTTTGCAAAACTAGTCCAAAAATCACCAAAAAGGTGTGAAATGATTTCCAAAAATTTTAGTATCGTTATAAAGCTTATTTAAGTTAAATCCAACTGCTTATTTGGCCGAAGTGCTTATTTTTAAGTTAATGGTCTTTAACGAGACTTAAAGAAAATCCCATTAATGTTTTACGATCAAAAAGGTTTTAAGGGAAGTTGGGCCTGGTCTTGGGCTTGTTTTAAGGTTACAAAATCATATTCAAAAGGCATATACGACCAGCTTATCGAATAAGCTTAAAAATCGTTTATTGGGCTAACTAGCCCAACCGACAAAATAATTATATTTAAAAACAGTCCGAGTAGCTTAAGCTTTGAGGTTTTTAAAGGACTTATAAGAGCTTATCAAGGAAAACTTATAACATCAACTTGTTAGGTGAGCTTGTGTAGAATCGAGATGTGTAATAAAATAGATATGTTATGCGTATGGTTTGGATTTTATATGATCATTTCTAGTCGACATATATGAGTTGGTTCAAAGTAAATATGACTTGTATATTATGTGTTATATGTTCATACGATGTAACAAAAATTAAAATGGTACACGATATGTAAATAAATGATCATGTGAGTGTCGTGTGATGGTGTAATCATGGTTTCTAGCGTTCCATCATAGGAGGCAACCATGTTTATGCGTAAAATGAATATTAGAAGCGTAAAATACATAAAAAGGTGAATATACGTTCCAAAGAAAATATATACGATGCATGGGGATGTTTAAATCGAAAATATGAATTTGAAATGAGTTTATAAAGCTTACCACTCCTTAAAGGTGGAGAGTTTTACGTGAAAATGGTCTAGATATCGAATAGAACACCCTTAACTTGCTAGAAATATAAACCAATGCTTCGAACAAGGCTTGATCGATTCGAATGAGGCTCGAATGAAATGGAAAGTAGATTCTGGTCTTCTGAGGTTCAAATATGATGGGAAAGACTTGGAAAAATGTATCGAAACCGTAGAGGGAGGGGGGTGAATACGTTTCCATTTAAAAATTTAAAACTTTTGTATCAAACTCTTGATCAAGTGTGACGTAATATGAAAAGTGTCAACTATGATTATATAACATCTAGAGATGAATATAGTAAACTACAACATATGCACAATCAAACCATGGAACATACATAATCAATCACGACATAAGCAACTAGCTACACAAACATACACGCAATGCAAATATAAATATAAAGCGATAACAAATGAAATGAAAGTAAAGAGATAAGTAAGAAGGCGCAAACCGGACACGGTGATTTATAGTGGTTCGGTCACGAAGCTCCTCTTCGCCCTACTCCACTCCCCGAGTACCCAACTCGAGAGTTACTTCACTAATCAACAAACTCCCTTCAGGCGGAGAAAACCGTACACGTCGCTTAACTTGTTTTCCGACACTAAGCTAGATGTCGAGTGCTAATCTTAGCTAGCACCAATCTACCACGATCTACCCGATCTACACGTTGCTTATCCTATTTCCGACACTAAGCTAGATGTCGAGTGCTAATCTTAGCTAGCACCAATCTACCACGATTTACCCGATCTACCCTTGATCCACATGATCAATCACACAAGCCCAATGGCTTCAAAAGATCTTCACTATCTCTTAAGATCACAATGATCTTGACTCACTCTCTCACAAAAGAAAAATAATCTTGATGTATGCTATGATACAATCAAGAGTGTAACAAATGTTACAAGACCTAACAACTCCAACTCTTGTATCTTCTTGGATACCTTGAGTTCTTCTCTTGTAAATGAAGAGGAATGATAACACTTTGTATCTACTTGGATACTTTGTGTTCTTCTATTGCTAATCAAGAGGGATGACAACACTTTGTATCTACTTGGATACTTTGTGTTCTTCTCTTGCTAATCAAGAGGGATGACAACACTTTGTATCTACTTGGATACTTTGTGTTCTTCTCTTGCTAATCAAGAGGAATGAAGAGGATCACTTGAGTGGATGATTGGATCACTCTTAAACAACCTAAGACTCTCCAAATGATCAAAGAAAGTCATCTAAGTGAGGAGGGATTAGACCAGAGAAAAAGGACTAGAAAAATCAAGTTGGAAGTGTGAAATGGTCCACTATTTATAAGCAAAGAAAAATCTAGCCGTTACGTACGGATGGCTCCATTAAATACCCTACGGCTCCGTTAACTTTAACGGAACCGTGGAGCCGTCGGTGTCGAAAAGGCTCCAGACGCTCCAAATTTTGTCTTTTAGTGGTGAAGGTTTATTTGGGGAAGTTTGGAGCTATTTTGGGGGGAAAAATAGCTGTTACTAATTCAAAATAATTTGAAATGATTTTTCCAAATAAAACATTTCTTTTTAATTCAAAAATAATTTGTAAAATGTATTTTTGAAAAATGTTTTGTCACATTTATAAAAATGTGATGTTTAGAAAAATATAATCCTTTGATCATTTGTCAAGTAGTAGATTTGTTTGTCCATACCTTGAGTGATTTACGTCGGGATGGAAATCTACGACTTTGTTGAAGCATACTTGAGGCGTCGAGAGATGTTGATGTAAGTATGCATTGATGATTTTTGTTTACAAGTAACTTGCACATTTTACGTTATGTATTACAAGTTACATGTTTGTCATTATTAAAACCGAAGAAATCGTTTAGTTTAAATATCGTAATATTTGCACTAACAATCTCCCCCTTTTTGATGATGACAAATATGTAAACCATAACACATAGTAAAATGTAAAAGTTACCTGTTTACACTCCCCTTCTCCCCCTTTTGTCGAATCAAAAAGGTAGTTGCCTTGAGCGCTCCCTACTCCCCCTTATTGAACTACATTCCTTTCTCCCCCGAAAGGCGAGCTTGCATCATCCTAGTGAAGCCTTCTATCAACACTTGTGAAGACGACTCCATGCTATGTATTCAAATACTCCCGAGCTCCCCCTAGCTCAATGCTCCCCTATGGTGACTTAATCCCCTTGTTTATTTACCTTAGTATCTAGCGGATCCATGGATCAAATTCTTACAAAGGCTTTTCCTACATCAAGGGTTAGCTTCGTGCAGCATAATATATAACAGTATAGGAGCAACATTATAGGGATATAATACACATAGCAAGACATGCATGGGTTAAACTATGTTAACACGTAAGTGTCACAACCCGACCGAAAACCTAAGGTGTAATTGTTCACTCAATCACACTAATCAAGAACGAGATTCGTTCATTGACTGACGCACTAAATGACTTATTCCAAGTTGTCATTGGGAGGAAAGTTCTAACAAACCTTTTGAACAACATAATCATCTACCTAAGATGATTGATGTTAAGGATAGTTTGTTGATAAGACATACTCTAAATGATTACTATTATGACAAGTCGTGCCATAAAGTAGACTCGATAGAGGTTATACCTAAATGATTCCATAAGGTGGGAGAGTGTTGGTTGTGGTGACAACAAGGACAACTTGGGTTATGTGGTTGTAGGAGATAAATAATGGGATGACCCATTAGTGGTTGTGGTGATAGTGATAGTGATAAGGATGATGTGTTAGTGCCAAGTGCAAAAGGTGATGTAGGTGACAAGGTTAGTGTGAGAGCTAAAGGTTGTGGTGATGGTGATGGTGATAAGGATGATGTGTTGGTGCCAAGTCCAGAGAGGTTTGATGGTGATAGGGTTAGTGTGATAGCTAAAGGTTGTGGTGGACTTGGTGGAGGTAAGGGTGTAGGAATCCTAAAAGTGGAGGATGATGATGATGTTGGTTTTGACCTTTGAGGAAAGGTGGGAAAGGATGGTTTAGGTTAATATATCGTTTGCACTGACAATGAGATGCATGATATATTTCAAAAGGGAAAAAGAAAAGGTGCATGTGATCCTAACAGGATTGTTGGTGGATATCTCTAACGGGGTTAAGGTAACGAAGTTCTAGGTTTCTAGGTTGGATGATCCTAGTTTTGTGTTAGAGATAATTTGGTGCATGAAGGGTTTCATGTGTTTGTGAGGATTGAAGGTTGTTGAACTAACTGTCACTTATCCAAAGTGAGAAGTAGTTGTAAGGTTTGAGTGTGATGAGTTGAAGGTTATAAGGTTTGAGTGTGATAATCTATGGGTTGAAGGTTCTTAGACTAACTATCATTGTCAAGAGTGAAGTGTAGCTAAAAGGTTTGAGTGGGATTGATATAAGGGTTGAAGGTTGTAAGGTTTGAGTGTGATGATCAATGAGTTGAAGGTTGTAAGGTTTGATTGTGATGATCTATGGGTTAAGGTTCTTAGACTAACTATCACTGTCAAGAGTGAAGTGTAGCTATAAGGGTTGAGTGTGATGATGAAAGATGTTAATGTGAGGTTTGAAGATGAGATGCAAGATAAGCTTGCAATAGTGAGGCCTTATATAGGCAAGAGTTGTGGGATTCGAACTAAAGTTGGTGTTAGAGTCCTATGGTGTAGTGAGGGAATCCTAGAGTGTATGTGAGTTTGCAAGATTTTGCAGGTTTGAGGTTAGGAATGCAGGGATCTAAGGGAAACAGTGAAAATTCGTCAAACATAGGCACGGTACCACTAAATACCACACGGTACCGTTAAATTTAACGGTACCGTGGCCTATTTAACGGTACCGTGACCTGGAAGTCACGAATTTTCTTGTGCAACCTAGTTCTGGGCAGCTAAAGGGAAGTTTCCTAGGGAATAAGAACCACATTAATGTGTTCTTGAGAGTGTTTGGTGAAAGGCTATATGAGTGTGTTTTCGCTCCCCCTTAATCTATGACCATCTGGACAAGATGCAAAAGATAAAGAGGAAAACAAACGTTGACGGAAGCGATGAGCTTAGTAACGTCATGACAAGTGGTGGATAGCATACGATAAAATTCACCTTTGAAGTCACGTAGCTCTTCTCAATCATTTTGAATATTCATAGAATATTTATATGATGAGGCATGTGATTACTTGGAGATATCCTAAGGGTTAAGAAGATAAAATCTTCAGGGTTGTGAGGTAGGTGATAAGGTTATAGGGTTATCTATGTTGATGAAGGAGGGTTATCTCAACGTATCCTAATGGTTCTTCGTTTGAAGTGTGTGTGAGATGAGTGGGATGCGGAAGCATTGGTAGTGTTTAGTACCATGCAGAAGTGAAAGTGAAGAAGGCTTAGGAATCAGAGGATAGATACAATCTATTCTGATAGGATACGGTTCTGGTTCAAGACTACATCGAGTGGGTTTCGATAGTGGTTTTGAAACAGTGAGAATAAACTGTCTCAGCAGACAACGGTCTGACGGTACCGTTAAAATTAGCGGTACTGTCCCCTATTAAAGGGTACCGTGACCTGCTGAGGTCAGTTTTGACCCAGAATTAGATTTCTGACAAAGAAATTTCACATGTGTTGTGATTTTTCTGGACCTTAGATTAAAAGAATTTATACCGAATAAATTCCTTTATGAATGAATCCAACGGGATTAGTTGAACGTTGATCGAGAGCGAGAAATGACATTTAATTGCATTTCGCAAATTAAATATACTTTAAATATTTCAGATGAAATATTTAAGTTGTTATTAGAATTTAAGAGGATTTCACGAATAAATCTCGCTGATTTAGTGAGACTCTTCGACACGAGGAAAGAATTTATACCTAATAAATTCTCTGAACGGTACTGGACGAGAAGAGATGACTTTTATATTTCCGAGGAAATACATAAATAGTCATTAGAGCAATGTGAAAGATGACTTAATATTTACAGTGAAATATTTAAATAGTCATAAGAGGGGTACGAGGGATGACTTTAATATTTCCAGTGAAATATTTAAATAGTCATATGATTTATGGAAAATGTTCCATCATTCCTAGACCTAGACGAAGATGGTTAGGGGATTCTCGGTTGAGAGGTTTGGTTGATTTACGGATTTTGATGTGCTTCGCACACGAGTGTTTCATGGGGTTTTGAAAGACGTAAGGCTAAGCCTATGGTGCTGATTCGCAGCAGGGTTTGGGATCTTAAGACGTGTATAATCACACAAGGATGAAAGGAACTACTAATCACTTATATAGCAACTCGTGAGTCCTTTGTCACCCGAGGGTTGATGTTAGCTTTTAGCTTTGGGATGAGCGTCTTAACATACGTTGTTAAAAGGCTTGAGTATGATGTTTCGGATATGACATTTAACAATTGCGATCGCAAGTTAAACTTACTTGAATATTTCGGACGAAATATTTAAGTTGTCAATCCTACTCTGAGTTCTACTAGGTTTGTATCTAACCTTCCCATGACAAACGGGTGTATTACTTGGAAGAAGGCGAAGTGATGACTGAGGAATTAGGACAACTTCGCGACTACTCTAACTTATAGGTTTTGACACTAGTGTATGACTCTATGACTTCTAAGGGTTCATAGTGATGGACATACCTAATTCCTAATGTGTCAAAAGAGCATAGTGTGGGTGCAAACTTTACAAGCAAATCATGTAAAATGCACATAAGGAATAAATGCAACCATCATGCAAAACATGATAATCATTTAGCATTTAAGATCATGAAGACATTTAATCATGTCTTATGAGAACATGTTATCATATTGAAACACGTATGTGGGATGCAAGCAATCTAGGTTTGCTAAGGCAGATCCTAATTACTACTTGTTTAAAATGAAATCCTAACGAGAGATAAAATTCACCGATGTAAACTATCTCTAGTCAAATGTAGGAATGAAAAATTTTCAAGTTGAAGAATGAGTATGAGACTATCACTAGTGGTGCTCAATTAAGGCTAAACACGACCATTTTTACGGGTTATACACGAACCCAACTTCTCTCCTCGAAGCAATTCAACCGTTAGGTCAAATTGAATTTCTAGTGCGATAGGTTCTCCAGTAGTCATTCTCATGTTAGAAAAATTTGAATTCCTATATTTTCCTATTGAAGTGTAGCAAAGATGATATTAGCTTACTTCGCTAATACATGGCCTAATATGACTCAATTAACCATACTTTGAAAGTCGGTTAAGAAAATGACATGTCTTACACAACTCCTAACAAAGGCAAGCGAGATGTTTTAATTTCGTGTTTGAGATTTAAAGGTTGTTTGATGGTGATGGTGTATTTTATGATCTCTTGGACAACATCTTTGTTTGTTGAGTTGTTACATGTTATTTTAACATGATTTGGTTTCCTAGAACCAAGAGACAATCTAATTAACAATGTGTTTTTGTGTTTCAAGAATGCTCCTTTGCATATCTTGAGTGAGAATCTAGTAAAGGTTACTTACCTCAATAGATCTTGTGAGCATTTTATTTGAAATGAGACATACTGTTTATTTCAACAAGTATGCTTTTCTAAGAGGAAACTTATCACTCTTAAGAATGCTTTGTGAAACAAGTATTTTAGTGTATGACCAATTTTACTTGTTTATGCAATGACACATGTTGTATTAGGTTATTATTCAACACTAATACCCTATATTTGTTAACAGGATGCAATGTATTCTCATGTAACATAACCATTCATGTTACAAAGGGAATAAGATGCATAGGATATAAGTTATCTTTTGTCAATCTTTTGATAAGAGAAGTACATGTGATATTCTCAAAGATTGATGACTTACATAATAGTTAATAACATATTATGTGTGACATTTTTACAAGACATGTGACTTTGAGTGTTGAATTGTTCATGAGCAAATTTTACATAAGTTGTTTGTGTTGCTCGTGTTTGGTTTTTCGGAAATGACACATTTACTTATTGCATTGCAATGTAAATTACTTGTATATTTCGGATGAAACATTCAAGTTGTCAATCCTACTTAGTTGTGTATTTTATGCATCTTTTAAACATATTAGTTTAAAGTTTGGAACACAACCATTGGACAAGAAGACTCAATATGGCATCGTCAACACAAGTGTGAGTTATGATCCGATGCATATTATTTTCGTCTTGATAGAACGTCATTATTTTCACAACAATCGAATGTGATTGAGTATGTAGATTCAAGATAATACTTTTCATCATATTTTGATGTTATCTTGAAGCTAGACACATAATGACTCCAATTTCATGTCCACACTAAAAAACTTGTCAATTAGATTCGATAATGATATCAATCATAATTTGAATAATGAATTGATATGTACTCGAGATCTTTCTTGACCCTCACAATCACTCCTTTTTAAAAAGAAATAAAATTTTTAGGAGTGTGTTCCATTTATTCTAACACTAGTTGTATGTGTGAGGTTAATGACATATTAAGTTACTACTTTGATATTGTCATTTATTTTTATTTGAGAAAAACTATTTATATTATTGAGTATAATATACTTAGTTTTTCGACACCTCATTTGTATAAAAATAATTATCTTAACTATTTTTATACAACATACGTAAAATACTAAATGTTTAAAACATTTTGTATGTGTGTTAGATCAATGCAAGTTTAATACATTTTCCTTTACTTAAGTACTAATGTATTAAAATGACCTTTTATCTTGTTTAGACAACCCATGGTCAAACAAGACAAAATGATGTAATGTTTTAAAGATCATATTACGGATTTTATGAAAGTGTTAAGTATTTTGGGGTGATGTACTTTTTACACTTAAACATTTGAAAAAATAATTGTGTAAGACAACATCTTTCGACACACATGATCTACCAACTTAGTTTCTATTCCTAAGAAAGTTACTAAACCATTTTAAGAACTTGCAACAAATGCAAGACAAATGGTTGATGCCTATATGCAATGCAAACTAATTACTTAATATAGTGCAAGTGATTTAGCATGAGCCTTATAAATGCATAAACCGGAAAACTATAATAAGCAAATAGCAATTTAGCTTAACACACAGAAATACTTATCGTCATTTTGTGTATTACGTATAACAATGTATACTAAGCTTGATTTCATTTAAAAATGAATTATTTTTCACCCCATTCAAAAAATTTGATCAAGTTCAGCACCTTAATTGAAATCATGAATGCATCAACGTGTGATGTTCACTTTGTGATTTGACAAAAAAATTTGTGCAATCGGTATGACCGGAAAAGACTTTCTATTACGAATTAAAGACATTCATAAATTTTACTTTACAATCACTTTCTAAAAATATTTTTAAGTGAAAGTAGACTCAATTACGTTTAAAACGATAGGTGGCACGACTCCTACGGACTTACAGTTGATTTTATACGAATTTTTGAAAATTACCGAATTTTGAAAAACAGACGACGGCTCCGTTAAATTTAGCGGTACCGTCCATATTTAATGGAGCCGTCTGTTGTATTTAACGGTGCCGTACGTGTCACTTCAGTTTTTGAACAGAACCAACTTTTATCAATTAAAAAAAAATTCAAGCTAGTATGACAACATATACTTAACAACAAAACTTGTAAGTATTATGCAACTAAATACTTTTCATATTTTTATCACCTTCATGGGTAATTTGATACATGGATTGTACTCAATTTTGAAAACCATTTGTTTTAAAAATTTGAGCGACCTGGCTCTGGTACCAATTGTGGAAACCGTAGAGGGGGGTGAATACGTTTCCATTTAAAAACTTAAAACTTTTGTATCAAACTCCCGATCAAGTGTGACGTAATATGAAAAGTGTCAACTATGATTATATAGCATCTAGAGATGAATATAGTAAACTACAACATATGCACAATCAAACCATGGAACATACATAATCAATCACGACATAAGCAACTAGCCATACAAACATATACGCAATGCAAATATAAATATAAAGCGATAACGAATGAAATGAAAGTAAAGAGATAAGTAAGAAGGCGCAAACCGGACACGGTGATTTATAGTGGTTCGGTCACGAAGCTCCTCTTCGCCCTACTCCACTCCCCGAGTACCCAACTCGAGAGTTACTTCACTAATCAACAAACTCCCTTCAGGTGGAGAAAACCGTACACGTCGCTTAACTTGTTTTCCGACACTAAGCTAGATGTCGAGTGCTAATCTTAGCTAGCACCAATCTACCACGATCTACCCGATCTACACGTTGCTTATCTTATTTCCGACACTAAGCTAGATGTCGAGTGCTAATCTTAGCTAGCACCAATCTACCATGATTTACCCGATCTACCCTTGATCCACATGATCAATCACACAAGCCCAATGGCTTCAAGAGATCTTCACTATCTCTTAAGATCACAATGATCTTGACTCACTCTCTCACAAAAGAAAAATAATCTTGATGTATGCTATGATACAATCAAGAGTGTAACAAATGTTACAAGACCTAACAACTCCAACTCTTGTATCTTCTTGGATACCTTGAGTTCTTCTCTTGTAAATGAAGAGGAATGATAACACTTTGTATCTACTTGGATACTTTGTTTTCTTCTCTTGCTAATCAAGAGGGATGACAACACTTTGTATCTACTTGGATACTTTGTATTCTTCTCTTTCTAATCAAGAGGGATGACAACACTTTGTATCTACTTGGATACTTTGTGTTCTTCTCTTGCTAATCAAGAGGAATGAAGAGGATCACTTGAGTGGATGATTGGATCACTCTTAAACAACCTAAGACTCTCCAAATGATGAAAGAAAGTCATCTAAGTGAGGAGGGATTAGAACAGAGAAAAAGGACTGGAAAAATCAAGTTGGAAGTGTGAAATGGTCCACTATTTATAGGCAAAGAAAATCTAGCCGTTACGTACGGACGGCTCCGTTAAATACCCTACGGCTCCATTAACTTTAACGGAACCGTGAAGCCGTCGGTGTCGAAAATGCTCCAGACGCTCCAAATTTTGTCTTTTAGTGGTGAAGGTTTATTTGGGGAAGTTTGGAGCTATTTTGGGGGGAAAAATAGCTGTTATTAATTCAAAATAATTTGAAATGATTTTTCCAAATAAAACATTTCTTTTTAATTCAAAAATAATTTGTAAAATGTATTTTTGAAAAATGTTTTGTCACATTTATAAAAATGTGAAGTTTAGAAAAATATAATCCTTTGATCATTTGTCAAGTAGTAGATTTGTTTGTCCATACCTTGAGTGATTTACATCGGGATGGAAATCTACGACTTTGTTGAAGCGTACTTGAGGCGTCGAGAGATGTTGATGTAAATATGCATTGATGATTTGTGTTTACAAGTAACTTGCACATTTTACGTTATGTATTACAAGTTACATGTTTTTCATTATTAAAACCGAAGAAATCGTTTAGTTTAAATATCCTAATATTTGCACTAACAAAATGCATGTAAAATACAATGGTGTGAAAGGAAGTTATTAGCAAGTGAAATATGTGTATATTTATACACATATAAGTGTATATGTTGGATTTTTGAGACACCACTTGTGTCGAATAGTAGTATGGCAGGGAATATAGGACTTTGAGGAGATTTGAAAAATATTTCAAGGAATTTAGAAGGGCTTGTGAGTGTAGGACTTGGTTGTGAGTCGATTGGTATATATTTGCATGTGTCGACATGCTCAAAAGGTCAAAACATATGTTCTATCGTGTGATATTGTGAACTTAGGTGAGAAATAAACTTAGGATCTCATATATGATCAAAGAAAAATAATTGAGCTAGGTAAAATAATGTTTAGGTAGATTTGTAAAAATGTGGTAAAAATGGAATGAACTTGAAATCAAGTCAAGGATGATTTACTTTGGCTCTCGTTCGTGTATCAGATGTTCGAATGGGAGAGTTAGTGTCAACTTACTAATTCCTTGGTGGGTGAGGAGTCGAGTGGTGCAAAATGTTGCATAAGGTGTGTGTCGAAATTAAAAGAAAACGAGATTCGATCGAGTGAGATATATGAAATATATAAAACTTATAAGTTGGGTTGGGATGTTGAATAGTACCAGGCTAGGAAAAGTTGGGCCGAGAGTTGTGTGTGACCCGTTTGGTGTATATTGAGTATATTTGATTTTTGTGGTCCGCGTGTGAGCTCGTTCCAATATTTGGTGAATCACGTATCAATGTGTGTTGATGCAAATAATGTTCTAAAAACGTTATTTATATCTTTCGATTACTTCACGTTTTGAGGATGACAAAATGTGAAATCACGATATGTTAAAATCAACGTAAACAAGTCTTTAATTGGAAGATCCCGTTTCTACGCAAATCACTCTAGAACAGAGTTACAACTTGAACTAGTGATCAAAGAAGTGAATTTATGTTTTGAGAATTCACATTTTAAATGGGACAAAACATTTTTTCAAAAATACACATGACAAATTATTTTTGAAATATTAAGAAATGTTTTAATGGAAAAATAAGTTTGAAAATCACAACAGCTATTTCCCCCCCCCCCCCAAATCAGCTCCAACCTTCCCCAAATAAGTTTTCATCAGAAAAGATAAAATTTGGAGCGTCCTAGTCTACGACGGCTCCACGGTTCCGTTAAATTTAATGGAGCCGTGGGGTATTTAACGGAGCCGTCCGTACAAAATTTTCTGTAACGTTCAGATTTTCTTTGCCTATAAATACCAACCCCTTTCACAGTTTTTAGGCATCCTTTCACACACAAAACTTTCTGAGTTGAATACTCTCTTCACACTTTCTTTATTTGATCATTTAGATTAGTTTTTCTTTTATTCAAGAGTGATCCAATCATCCTTCAAGTGATCCTCTTCATACCTCTTCACTAGCAAGAGAAGAACACAAGTATCCTAGTTGATACAAGGTGTTATTATCCCTCTTCATTAGGAAGAGAAGAACACAAGTATTCAAGTTGATACAAGGTGTTGTCATCCCTCTTCATTAGCAAGAGAAGAACTCAAGGTATTCAAGAAGATACAAGAGTTATAGTTGTTAGGTTTTTGTAACACTTGTTACATCCTTGTTGTATCTTAGCATACATCAAGATTATCTTTCTCTTGTGAGAGTGTGAGTGAAGATCATTGTGATCTCAAGAGATAGTGAAGATCTCTTGAAGCCATTGGGCTTATGTGTGAGTAGTCAAAGGATCTAGAGTAGTTAGATTGAGTAGAGTGAAGTGAGAGTTGATCTTTGTGATCTTGTTGAGATCTTGGTGATCTCTTGAAGCCATTGGCTTGTGTGTTTGGTCACGTGGACCTTGGTCGATTGGTGCTAGCTAAGATTAGCACTCGACATCTAGCTTAGTGTCGGTAATAGTATAAGCGACGTGTACGGTTTTCTCTGCCTAAAGGGAGGTTGTTGACATAGTGCTTGATACTCTCGAGTGTGGTACTCGGGGAGTGGAGTAGGGCGAAAGAAGAGCTTCGTAGCCGAACCACTATAAATCCTCTGTCTCGGTTTGATCTTTCCAACTCTACTCTTTACTTTTATTAGTTATCATTAGTTAGCTTAGTGTCTAGTTCATATTGGTGTTGATTGATTACAAATATAGTTCGAATCAAAGTTTCCAATACCATACTTTTAAAACAAGATTTTTAAAAGGAATTTAAACCGGTAAACTATTCAACCCCCTTCTAGTTTCCCACAATTGGTATCAGAAGCCACGTCAGTCAAGTTTTTTAAAGTATATTGTATTTTAAAACTTGAATCGATCAATGGATTCCGACAAATATCTAGAAGGGCAATCTATGCAAAGACCACCACTTTTCGAAACCGATTGTTTCATTTATTGGAAAACAAGATTCAAAACGTATGTGAAATCAAAAGACATTGATCTTTGGCATGTTATTACCGAGGGTGACTTTCAACCTATTCAAATGAATCTGGAAACTAAAAAGGATGAAATAGTTTCTTATGATAAACAAAGTGATGAACTTAAAAGGAAATTAGCCAAAAATAATGAGGCTAAAATGATGATTTATAATGCTTTGCCTAAAAAGGAATTTGAAAGAATTTTCATGTGTAATATGGCAAAAGATATTTGGAAAACTTTGTTAGTCACTCACCAAGGTAATAACCAAGTCAAAGAGAACAAGGTAGATCTTCTTGTTCAACAATATGAACAATTTTCCATTACGGAAGATGAATCTATAGATAATGCTTTTGCTAGATTCAATACTATTATTACTAGTCTTAAAGCTCTTGATGAAGGTTACTCTAGCATGAATTATGTTAGGAAGTTCCTTAGGGCTCTACATCCTAAATGGAGAGCAAAGGTTACCGCCATTGAAGAGTCAAAGGACTTGGCGATGTTGTCACTCGATGAACTTATAGGAAACTTGAAAGTTCACGAGATGATAATTAAGAAAGACTCTGATATAGTCAAAGGCAAAAGTGAGAGAGTTAGATCTCTAGCGTTGAAAGCCAAGAAGGAGTCTAGTGATGAGGAATGTTCGAGTTCCGATAGTGAAGATGAGGAATATGCATTAGCGGTTAGGGACTTTAAAAAGTTCTTTAGGAGAAGAGGTAGGTTCGTTAGGCAACCTCGTGATGAGAAGAAGACATCACAAAAGAACCATGCTAAAAAGAAAGGGACAAGTGATAGGAAATGCTTTAGATGCGGAGATCCTAATCACCTCATAGGAGAGTGTCCCAAGCCACCAAAAGTCAACAACCAACGAGCTCTCATAGGAGGCTCCTGGAGTGATAGCAGTGATGATGAAGAAAAGAAGCCCAAGGACGAAACATGTCTAATGGCTCATGCTTCTAATGAGATATGCTTGGGAATTGACTTGGAGCCTGACGAATGGGTCAAGGATAGTGGATGCACAAACCACATGATGGGCAACCAAAGTTTATTCTCATCATACAAGGCATACAACGGAGGTAATGTCACTTTCGGTAGCAAACTTAAGGGCAACATTATAGGCAAAGGTACGATTACTCAAGACTCTCTTATTATTAGAAATGTTGAGCACGTAGATAACTTAGGTTTTAACTTACTTAGCATTAGTCAAATGGTAGATAATAAGTGTAGAGTCATATTCTCTGAAGAGGGTAGTGAGATTATTAAGAATGGGAAAACCATAGGCAGAGGAGTTAGGAAAAACGGCTTATTTGTCATGAAGATAGGAAATAAGCCTGAAGATAAGATTTGTCTAGCAACTATAAATGATCATACCACCCTATGGCATAGGAGACTAGGTCATGCCAATATGCGTCTTATACAATCATTGGCATCTAAGGAACTAGTTAGAAACCTACCTAAGATTAAGTTCGACACACACTTTTGTGACGCTTGTAAAGTTGGAAAACAAGCTCATTCTATTCACAAAGCTAAGAATATGGTCTCGACCTCTAGATGCCTAGAACTACTTCACATGGACTTATTCGGTCCATCCGCCGTACGGAGCTACGAAGGAAATCTCTACACCTTAGTAATAGTTGATGACTACTCTAGGTATACTTGGACTAGATTTCTTAAGAATAAGACACAAGCCTTTGAGGAATTTGAAATCTTTAGTAAGAAAGTCCAAAATCAACTAGGATGTACAATAGTTTCTATTAGGACGGATCATGGTCGGGAATTTGATAATGAAGTGCAATTTGGAGTATATTGTGATGCTAATGGTATTACTCACAATTTCTCGGCTCCACACACTCCTCAATCAAATGGGGTAGTTGAGCGGAAAAATCGTACACTGCAAGAAATGAGTAGAACGATGTTGAATGAACAATCAATTCCGCAAAAGTTTTGGTGTAATGCGGTGGACACCTCAACTTACATTCTAAATAGGATTCTAATTAGACCTATCCTAGGAAAAACCCCATATGAAATCATGAAAGGAAGAAAACCTTCTCTTGATTACTTTAGAGTGTTTGGAAGCAAATGCTTCATACTAAACACTAAAGATTACCTCACCAAGTTTGACCCAAAGTCTTACGAAGGTGTATTCCTAGGTTACTCCCAAAATAGTAAAGCCTACGTTGTCCTAAATAGAGAAACCTCGAAAGTCGAAGAATCACTTAACGTTACATTCGATGAAAGTCCTCCACAATCTAAGACATCACCATTGGTTGATGATGACTTAGATGAGGATGAAGCCATTAAGGTTAATGGAAAGAAAACCCTAGAAGATGACATTGAGGATGAAATAGTTGAAGTTGACGAAAGTGTCAACATTAAGGAATCCAAAAACCATCCTATTGAAAATGTCATAGGTAACCTAAACCAAAGAACCCTTAGGTCACAAGCACAAAACAAAAGTAACTTCTTTTGTTTCATATCAACCGTAGAACCTAAGAATGTAGGTGAAGCAATTAAGGATGAAAGTTTGATAGTTGCCATGCAGGAGGAACTAAATCAATTCACCGCAAACCAAGTTTGGGATTTAGTACCTCTTCCTAGAAATCAAACAATCATAGGAACTAAATGGGTGTTTAGAAACAAACTCGACGAAAATGGCATCGTAGTTAGGAATAAGGCAAGGTTGGTAGCACAAGGCTACAACCAACAACAGGGAATAGATTATGATGAAACCTATGCACCCGTAGCTAGATTAGAATCAATTAGAATACTCCTTTGTTGGGTCATGAAAAACCCAAGAATGCTTCAAACATGATTTGGACACAAATTAACTAAGTGTTAACTTAAACCGAGAACAATTCAAGTCACTGAGAGAACAGCCTCTCAGTGAGTCATCTTCAGGATGCTTAAGGCGAATTCAAGAAGAAGGATTTACTACTCAGGAAGGCGGTACTCCCTGAGTAGGACTTAAGCCAAAGAAGAAGATGATGGTTCAGTGAGTGTTGGACAAGAACTCACTAAATCTGTTGGGTCTGAAATGCTGCTGATTGGAGAATTACAACTTTGCCGAATAGTTATGTAACTCTGCTGATTAGCACAAGAACTCTGCTGTTTTGGTAACTCTGCTGTTTAGGTATAATAGGCACATTGTAACTCTAATGCTAGCTTACGAAGACTCTGCTGCTAGAAGGATTACCCTGCTGCTTATTAATTATGTAAAGTATGTTAAGATAAGTATAGAAAAGATACGTATGAATATTTTACTTGTATAGGAAGTCTTGTAAACCGACTAGGACTCCTTACGCTATAAAAGGAGGTTCTAGGGTTAGAGTTAGATATCGATTGATTAATCATCTTAGCATACGTATTGTTTTACACTTCAAGGTTTCTTGTAACCCTATTGCTATTCAGAGCAATCGTATTAATATATTGAAGTGTTGTTTGATAATTCGTTTGTGTTTATTCTTCTTAAGATCAAATATTAGTTTCCGCATAATATTTGATATACAACTCAAGATCAGTTTCTATACCGATTACCTTAGATTTATCTAAAGTAATTAACAAGATCGTGAAGCTCAACTGGGATCAACAAGTGGTATCAGAGCTTGTGATCTAGAAACTGGTACCAAGAAGAATTACTGAAAACAAGATCTGTTTAATCATCAAAGCAAGCAATGGATTCCGATTCAACACACATGGTTACTGCTTCAAGAGTTCCCATGCTCAAGACTGGAGAGTATGAGATCTGGAAGATGAGGATGCAACAATACATGCGAATGGTTGATTACTCTCTCTGGGAAGTTGTTCTTGATGGTGATAAGGTGCAAACCAAGACTGCTACTGGATCAGTCTTGACTCTCAAGACTAGTGAGGAGAAAGCTCAGAGAAGATTGGAGGTTAAGGCTCACAGTATTCTCATGATGGGAATACCTAATGATTATCAATTGAGTTTTAATCATATTGAGTCTGCTAAGGAGTTGTGGGAAGCTATTGAACTTCGATTTGGTGGGAATGAAGCTACAAAGAAATCTAGAAAGAATCTCCTTAAGCACCAGTTTGAGACTTTTTCTGCTATGAGTTCTGAGAACATTGAGGGAACTTATGATCGACTTCATAAGTTAACCAGTCAGATGGCTCTGTTGAAGATTGAACCATCTCAAGAAGATGTCAATCTAAAGTTTTTAAGAAGTCTATCTTCTGAGTGGAACACTCATACAGTGGTTTGGAGGCACAAGGAAGATTTTGATACTATGACATTGGATGATCTATACAACAACTTAAAGGTGTATGAATCAGAAGTTAAAGGATTTTCAAGCTCATCCTCTACCACTAATAATCTTGCCTTTGTCTCCTCAAGCAACAAGACTTCTGGTAGTCATCAAGAGCACTCTGCTGGTGGTACTTTTGTTCCTGCTGGTGGTTCGCATGTCTCTGCTGCTGACTCTGCTAACCCCAACACCATCAGTGATGCTGCTATTTGTGCTTATTTGGCTGAACTTACTACTAGTACTTCAGTCATGCCTCAAGATCTGGATGAACTTGATCCTGATGATGTTGAAGAAATGGATATGCATTGGCAGTATGCAATGCTAACTATGAGGGCAAGGAGGTTTCTTAAGAGAACTGGTAAAGAGATGAAGTTCAGAAGAAACAGGAATGTGGGATTTGACAAGTCAAAGGCTGAATGTTTCAATTGTCGAAAGAAGGGACACTTTGCAAGGGAATGCAAAGCACCCAAAAGAAACATTGCAGATACCAAGAAGATTACTGTTGAAGAGTCAAGTCCTGATGCTGCTGCTGCTGCTATGGTGTCATGTGATGGGTTTGGAGAGTTTGATTGGAGTGAGCATGCTGAAGATGGTCCTAACTATGCTTTGACAGCTGAAGAGGAATCTCAAGTTCAACACTTTGCTCTTATGGCCTATTCTTCTTCTTCTTCTGGATCAGACTCTGAGGTATCCAATGAATCATCATGTTCCTTTAAATCATGTTCTGATAAAATTGATGAACTTAAGTCTAGCAATGGAAATCTTAAACAGGAAAATGAAATACTTAAGTTAGACAATCTCAGTTATG
This sequence comes from Artemisia tridentata subsp. tridentata, assembly GCA_021014915.2. Lineage (NCBI taxonomy): Eukaryota > Viridiplantae > Streptophyta > Magnoliopsida > Asterales > Asteraceae > Artemisia > Artemisia tridentata. The sequence continues at coordinate 219,452,684 of CP139505.1, read as the reverse complement.
AATATGGTTTAAAAAATTTAGAAGAGAAGTTGGAATTTTATAAAAGGGCTGAAATTGAATATCTTGATCAAATCACTATTCTTAAAAATGAGCTTATTAAGAAAGAAGATGAGATTAAGGTACTTATGGGAAAAGTAGAGAAGGCTGAACAGGCTAGAGATTTAGCTAAGAATGAGACTGAAAAACATGTTGTTAGGATAGAAAAACAACAATTTGCTACTGACATTCTTAGTAAACCAATAGGTAGGCACTTTGCTGAATCAGGTAGTGGACTAGGGTACAATGCTGTAGCTCACCCTAAGAAACTTAGTGCTCATGCCCCTCCTACTAGGACATTGACTTTCATATCTGAGTCTGGGGCTAAACCTGTAGGTGAAACTAGTAAACCTGTAGAAGAAACTAGTGAAACTAACATAGAGTCACCTAAGGTTGAATTAAAGAAATATGAGCAACCACCCCTGATTGAAGATTGGGAGTCTGATAGTGATGATGGGATAGTAGAATCTGATCCAACCTCTAAGAACAATAAGGAAGAAATTCCTGCTGTTGTTGAATCACAAGTACCTAGAACTAAAAAGGTTGAGTTTGTTAAGCCTAAGCTAGGTAAAGGTATCTCTAGGAAGATGGCTGAGTTTGATAATACACCTAGAATATATCCTAAGAGGACTAATAACTTGCCTAGGGGTAACCAGCGAAATTGGAACAACCTAGTTTCACATAAATTAGGGACTGATTTTCAATTATTCAAAAAGGCATGTTATAGTTGTGGTAGTTTTGAACATTTGCAAGATGAGTGTTATTACTATCAAAAACCAGTGTGGAACCAATATACAAGGGTGAACCATAGAAACTTTGGTAGAAAGACTCACCCACATCCCAAAAGAAACATGGTTCCTAGGGAAGTTCTGATGAGAAATGGTACTTCTAGAGTTATCTCTCCTATTGCCCCAAAAGTGTCCATAAAGAAGAATATAGATAACTCTGCTGTTCAGTCAAACCCTGCTATTCCAGCAAACTCTGCTGTTCAGGCAGACTCTGCTGTTTTGCCTAAAGTTATGACTGATACTGTTGTGGGCAACCATTTTTATGCTGTTAAAGCCTCAGCTTGCTGGGTCTGGAAACCAAAAGTTAAAGTTTTAGATCATGTTCTCAGACACAGCAGTGCACCAATGCAGTTGAAGAAATTTGACTACTTTGATGCACAAGGTAGATCCAAGTCAGTAATGGCTTGGGTCCCCAAGAGAAACTAATTCTCTTACTTTTTGTGCAGGGCAATCTACAAAAGGAGCTAAAGGACAAATGCATTTTTGATAGTGGATGCTCTTCACATATGACTGGAGACCAAAGCAACTTGGAGAATTTTGAAGCTTTGGATGGTGGTTATGTGGCCTTTGGGAATGATCCTAAAGGAGGTAAAATAGTTGGTCAAGGTATCATCAGAACTGGAAAGTTGGATTTTGAGAAAGTGTATTTGGTGAATGGTCTCAAGTTTAATCTTTTTAGTGTCTCACAAATGTGTGACAGGAAGAATTTTGTTCTTTTTACCGACACTGAGTGTCTTGTTTTGTCTCCTGACTATAAGATTCCTGATGATAAATTGGTTCTTCTTATAGTCCCTAGACATGACAATATATACAGTGTGGATATAAAGAATATTATTCCCAAAAGAGATTTGACTTGTCTGTTTGCCAAAGCCACTGTTGATGAATCCAAACTCTGGCACAGAAGGCTTGGACATCTGAACTACAAGGCAATGAACAAGTTGGTGAAAGGGAACTTGGTCAGAGGATTGCCTTCAAAGGTCTTTGAGAATCCTGAAATTTGTGTTGCTTGCCAAATGGGAAAGCAACATAGAGCTTCCTGTAAGTCCAAATTGGTGAATTCTATAACTGAACCTTTGTTTATGTTACACATGGACTTATTTGGACCTACATATGTGAATAGTTTAAATAAAAAGGTGTATGGTTTAGTGGTCACTGATGACTATAGTAGGTTCACTTGGGTATTCTTTTTAGCTTCTAAGGATGAGACTGCAGGCATTCTTAAGGCTTTCATTACCAGGATAGAAAACCTATTTAATTATAAGGTTAAAGTCATCAGATGTGATAATGGAACTGAATTTAAGAACAAGGTGATGAATCAGTTCTGTGAGGAAAAGGGTATAACTAGACAATTTAGTGTAGCTAGAACTCCTCAGCAAAATGGTGTGGCTGAGAGAAGGAATAGGACATTAATTGAAGCTGCTAGAACTATGTTGTCAGAGTCTAAGTTACCCACTATCTTTTGGGCTGAAGCAGTCAACACTGCTTGCTATGTGCAGAATAGGACTAAGATAGTTAAGCCTCATAACAAGACCCCCTATGAGTTATTGCATGGTAGAAAACCTATGATAGGTTTCTTAAGACCATTTGGGTGTCCTGTTACTATATTGAACACCATTGATCACTTAGGAAAGTTTAGTGAGAAAGCAGACATAGGTTTCTTTGTTGGTTACTCTACTGAAAGTAAGGCTTTTAGAGTTTTTAATCAAAGAACTGGGCATGTAGTTGAAAATTTACATGTGACTATTAGAGAAACCACACCTAATGTTGATGGAAAAGGACCTGACTGGATGTTTGATATTGATTCTTTAACCAAAAGTATGAATTATCAACCAGTTGTTGCAGGTACTACTAACATGTCTGCAGATACACAAACTAACCCTAATGCAGGTACACAAGCAAAGAAGGATGGATCTGCAGAGGAGTTTGTGTTGATTGAAAAGTGGAAGTTTGATCAGTATTTCTCACCAACAGTTAAAGAAGGAAAGAGTTCAGATGGTGATGCTGTACATAAGGAAATACCAAAGGTTGATGCAGAAGGTGATGATGAAACTGCTCATGATGATAAGGAAAGAAGTGTAGAGTCACAAGTTGATGGAATTCAAGGGAACAAACCGAGCAGCAGTTCTCTTAACTCTGCTGCCAAGTCTAAACACTCTGCTGTTAAGCCAAAGCACTCTGCTGTTAAGGCAAAACACTCTGCTGTTCAGCTTGGTAACTCTGCTGCTGAACTCAATGACTCTACTGATAAAGATGGTGATGCTGATGATGATTCTTCTGATGATATGCCCGAATTGGAAGAAGTATATGTGGATACTGATGATGAAGTTGTTGATGTTTTTGGTGCTGAAGCTGATTTATCTAACTTGGAGACTGATATACCTGTTAGTCCTACACCAACAACAAGAATCCACAAGATTCACCCAAAGGAGCAAATAATTGGTGATGTTCACTCTGCTGTACAGACACGAAGTAAATCAAAGGGGTTGAGTGATTTGCTTGATCAGGGATTATTTGCTCAGACACTTAAGAAGAGAAATAGCCACAAGGATCTACAAAATTGCATGTTTGCCTGTTTCCTATCTCAGGAAGAACCCAAGACCATTCACAAGGCTATGAAGGATGAAAGTTGGGTTGAAGCTATGCAAGAGGAGTTACTGCAGTTCAAGCTTCAGGAGGTCTGGACATTGGTTGATTTACCAAATGGAAAAAGGGCAATTGGTACAAAATGGGTGTTCAGATGCAAGAGAGATGAAAGAGGGATTGTTGTCAGAAACAAGGCTAGATTGGTGGCTCAGGGATACACTCAGGAAGAAGGTATAGACTATGATGAGGTCTTTGCTCCAGTTGCAAGATTGGAGGCTATCAGACTTTTCTTGGCATATGCCTCATACAAGAATTTTCCTGTGTATCAAATGGATGTGAAAAGTGCTTTTCTATATGGAAAGATACCTGAAGAGGTTTATGTGATGCAACCACCTGGGTTTGAAGATCCTAAGTATCCTGATAGGGTCTACAAGGTGAAGAAGGCACTGTATGGACTACATCAAGCTCCTAGAGCTTGGTATGACACCTTATCTCAGTATTTGTTGAATAATGGTTTTAGCAGAGGAACCATTGATAAAACATTGTTCATTAAGAAAGACAAAAAGGATATCCTACTTGTTCAAGTTTATGTAGATGATATCATTTTTGGGTCTACAAATAAGGTGTTATGTGAAGGATTTGAGAAACTAATGCACAGTAGGTTTGAGATGAGTTCTATGGGAGAGTTGACTTTCTTTTTGGGACTTCAAGTCAAGCAGATGAAAGATGGAATTTTTATTAGCCAAGACAAGTATGTGGCTGATATGTTGAAGAAATTTGGATTCCAGGATGTGAAGGCAGCCAAAACACCTATGGATAAAAATAAACCTTTGCTCAAGGATGCAGATGGAGTAGAGGTTGATGTACATCTGTATAGATCCATGATTGGCTCATTGATGTATCTGACTGCTTCAAGGCCAGATATTATGTTTTCTGTGTGTGCCTGTGCTAGATTCCAAGTGTCTCCAAAGGTCTCACACTTGGAAGTAGTCAAAAGAATTTTTAGGTACCTAAAGGGTCAACCAAAACTTGGTCTTTGGTATCCTAATAATTCACCATTTGACTTGATAGCATACTCAGATAGTGACTATGCTGGAGCTACTATGGATAGAAAATCAACTACAGGAGGCTGTCAGTATCTTGGTCATAGGCTTATCTCTTGGCAATGTAAGAAACAAACAGTGGTAGCCAATTCAACAACTGAAGCAGAATATGTTGCTGCTTCTAGCTGCTGTGGACAAGTGCTCTGGATTCAGAACCAATTGCTGGATTTTGGGTACAATTTTATGAACACAAAAATTTTTATTGACAACAACAGCACAATGTGTATCATCAAAAATCCTGTTTTTCATTCTAAAACAAAACACATAGAGATAAGACATCATTTTATAAGAGATTGCTATGAGAAAAAGCTAATTCAAGTGGTTAAAATACATACTGACAATAATGTTGCTGATTTACTTACAAAAAGTTTTGATGTAAGTAGATTTCAATTTTTAGTTGCTAGTATTGGCATGATCAATCTTTAAATCTCAAACCATCTTATCTCTGTATGTTTTTGTAAAATTTTGTAAGGATTTGTGCTGTTGATTTGTCATTATCTTGTGTTTAGTTAAAGTCTGCTGTTTAGTTGGATTGTTGCTATGCTACTTTGCTGCTATTATGGAATATTCTTGTTTGTGTTTGTTGTTTGCTACTAACCTTTTGCAGATATATAAACATACACAATCAAGTAAAACATTAACAGAGGAAATTCATTGATCATAAAGGCTTCAGTACATAATGTTTACATACATTCAAGCTATTCAAAAGACAGATCAAAAGACATCAAGCTACAAAGATACACATCCTACATTTTAGCAAAATCAGGCATGACTTTGCTTCGTGGTCCCCTTGTGCCCATGGCTTCATATACCCTTGGGCAGGGGAGTGCAATGACTACTGGACGAGGAGGTGGATTTTGTTGCTGACTAGTGGATGAAGCCGCTTTCTTCTGCTGGTTGTTCTTCCTTGGCACAGCGGGTTTCTTCTCAACTGGACTTGGTTTTGGCTGAGGAATGTGGACACTTGTTGCAAAGTCGGCTGCGGCTTTCTCCAGTTGTTTCTGAAGTTCAGCAGATAGTGGATGTTTTGAAGGGATGGTTTCCCAAGCACCTTGGTAGTATGTCATATGTTTTGGCCAACCTTGCTGTTTCCCAGGCCAATCAGCTGTTTCGTCATCGCTTGACTCATCAAAAGACGATGGTGTTGAGGGGAGTGAATCGGAGGATGATTCTTCTTTGATTGCTTTTCCTTTGTTTTGTGAGGTGGATGCGTTCTTTGGAAAGTAATTCGCCCAACCACTTGAGTCATCAGAGGATGAATCCGAAGAAATTTCAATGATAGGCATTTTTGAGGAACTCATGTTGGCTTGTTGTTGAGTTAGGGTTTGGAATTGGGGATTTGCTTTTGTAATTAAGGATTTATGGAGTTGATTGTGAGGTTGGTATGATATTTAAGGAGGTGATTTTTAACGATTTTGGGAATGTTGACTTTCGGTCAACACTTTCATAACTCTGCTGATGAGTTTGAAAGTTGAAGGGTTAAACTGAAATATTTTGGCGCGTTCTTAACCCTAATTGAATCAAAAAGGTATCTTTTACCCAATTGATCTCATTACGTTCTAATTGCTCCAAACTTACACTCAATTATCACTCAACCACAACAATTCATATCATTTCACCCCAAACCCCCAAATTCAATGGCTCGACGAACATTTCCAGAAGAACACAATGAGATAGCGTTTCTCAGTAAGGTTAATGCAGCGGATGGATTTTACGAGGTAATGGATTTTCTGGGTTCGTCTAAGTTGAGGTATGCATTAACAGTTGCCCCTACAATTTACAAATCTCATATGCGACAATTTTGGTCAACTGTTAGATTGGATGTCTTAGATGGTGAGGAACGACTAATAGGTAGTGTGGATGGGGAGGAAATTGTAGTTAGTGAAACCACAATTAAGAGAAGTTTGAAATTGTCAGGTACCCCAACACCCCCTACTATAACCCCAGAAGTTGTGATGGCTGAACTTGAGTCTTTTGGTTATGAGAAACCTGAGAATAGTGGGACATTTTTGAAAGGTCGTATGTGTCCCCATTGGAAGTTTTTACTGCATACTCTACAACATTGCTTGTTTCCTAAGATAGGTGGGTGGAGTGAGTTTAATGCATCTCAGGCAATGGCTTTCGTATGTTTAGCTACAGGGCAGCCCTATGATTTTTCTGTTATGATATTTGAAGGGATGAAGAAATTTGTTAAGAAGAAGTTTTACTTATACCCTAGGTTTCTACAACTTATAATAAATAAACAGCTAAGGGAACCTTTGAGGCATTCACAAATTGAGCCCTGTAGTAGAATGGCCATCAAGATGTTTGCATTTTTGAAGAAGGATGGGAAAGGATTTTCTGGTGTTATTACTCCCCTAACTGAGCATATCTTGAGTGTAGTGGCTGAAGTCCATGAGGATGAAGAGGCTGGAACACCCACAGCTTCCCATCACACATCCTCATCCACAAGTTTAAATGAATCAGTGTCACATGAAACCCAAAACACCCAATCACCTAGGAATTCACAAGAGGGCATTGTGCAACCTCAGGCCAATGTCAGTATGGTAGCAGATGAGGCTGATACAGGTGTTGGAGGTATCATGATGGAAGAGGCTGGCACTACTGTTTCCAACTTAGTAGTTGAACAGGACAGTGCTAACATACTTAAGACCTCAACCATGGCAACATCATTTGTAGAAGGTTCTCAGGAACCTGACACAACTGGTGGTAACCCCAGCCAAATGGATTATATGGGGGGCTCAGATGTTCATCCTAGGGATGAGACTGAGTTTATGTCCCAAGATTCACCTCTCAGAGAAGGTAACACATCTCGAAGTGATGAGGACAGAGATGAACATATTGAATTGATGGACACTTATGTACATATGGACATTGCAAATGATACACCTCTCGGACCAGGTCACACAGGTCGAAGTGTTGATGCTAGAATTGAACTTGAAACTGATGATTTGACGGCTAACATACCTGTACAAAATGACAATTCCAATGATCAACCTCTCGGGTCAGGTTACACAGACCGAAGTTGTGAGGATATAATGAAACAATTGAAAGAATTGACGGAAAATTGTACAAACTTGTCAAAGGAGGTCCTGGATCTTAGAAAAGAGTTAAAGACAGTCAGAGCTACTCAAGGTGCTGAAATTAGGAGGCTTAAACTAAGGGTTACACACCTTGAGGGGAGGCTCAAGAAGAGGTCCAAACCAAGTTTGGAAGAGGATGCTTCCAAACAGGGGAGGAATGATCAAGAGGCTGTTGTGAATGATAAGGATCAAGAGGATGTGGAGGATGTGACAGGTTCAGGGGAGGTTGAAAAGGATGTTGTTGAAAATGTTGGTAATGAGAGTGTAAAGGATGACTCTGCTGATGTAAACAACTCTGCTGATGAGTTGAAGGTTTCTGCTGATGAGACTGAGCAGAGTGCAGGTGTTAAGGACTCTGCTGGAGTAAATGATTCTGCTGATTCAGATGATGATCAGATGACCTTAGCTCAAGTATTGCTAAATATGCACAAAGAAACTACAACATCCACACCATCACAAAAACAACAACCTGTTGCTGAATCTGCTGATAAGTCTAAAAGAAAGCAAAAGTTGACTGATGAACAAGATCAAATTGCTCAGGATGAAGATTATGCTAGAAGAGTTGCAGCTGAAGAAGCAAGAAATCAGCTTGAACTTATGGAAAGTTCTTCATTTAAAAAGGTTAATCAAGAAGAGTTTGATGCACAACTACAGTATTTTGTTGACTCTGATATGATTGTTAGAGGAGAAGCTTTCTGTATAACACATGATGAGCAGTTGGATAGCAGTGAAAAGACAAAAGAGCTTGCTGAGTTTATTCTCAAGAAGAATGGATTAGCTAAATGGGAAGAGCTAATTAAGAGGATAACAGAAGCACAGAAACATGGTTACAAGGGAAAGTCAACTTCAAGAAGTGCATTGGTGAATGACATGAAATACTATTTGAAGAATGCTAGAGGCTATCAGATGAAGGATTTCAAAGGGAAGTCAGGTCATTTCATTGAAAAGGAATTTTATGAAACATATGCTAGGCTTAATCCTAGAAAGGGTTCTGAAAAGTAGAGTAAGCCGGAAGTTGTAAGATCTGACAGTGAGAAAGCATCTGGAAGTGGAAGTATTTTGGAGAATAAAGATGACAAACAAACCATGGATGTTGAGAAAGAGAAGGAAGTTGTGATTGAACCTGAAGAAATGACTGAATCTTCTGCTGGTATCAAGAGGTATAAAAGGAGAGTAAAGCAGGTGAGTAGGAAGAGGAGAAAAACTCAATCTGTAGTGATGAGTGAAAGTGAGTCAGAGAAAGAAGAAGTTGATGCTAATAAACCACAACCAGAACCTGAGATAATCAATGCAGTCCCCTTATCCATAAAGTATCCAATTATATCTTATACTGCTGATGTGTTTGATGTCTGTGATGCTTCATGGGAGGTAATGAGATCTAATTTGAAATGTGAAAAATATGTTAGATTTGATCAGATGTTGGAGTGCATGGATAGAGAGGATATTGTAAAACTCTGGGAACTTTACAAGGAAAGATATGGTAACAAGAAACCAGAGTCAGTGCCTGAAAAAGTACATTATCTTTGGCTGAGTAACATGTTTGAGCCTGATGCAATGTATACTGAATGGATAAAATTAAGAAGGTCAAAGAAAGTTGTTAAGTGGTACTTATATCAGTCATGTGGTGTACATGAACTGATTGGAGATGATGGACTTGGTGTTTACATGTTGGTGGAAAAAGATTATCCTTTCTACAACAATGTTGATGTTCTCACTGATATGATGCAACCTGGTAAGTTAACACTTCAAAGACCATATGATGTAGATCATCAAGCAACAGAATTGATTGAAAAATACAAACAGTTGCTGGTATCACAAGTTTCAAAACAGTAAGGTGTTTGGAAGCATCCTCCTGGTGGTTATCTGGGATTAAGGAAACTTGATGATTTTTGGAGAAAAATATCAAGTTTAGGGGAGGATTGTTGGGTCTGAAATGCTGCTGATTGGAGAATTACAACTCTGCCGAATAGTTATGTAACTCTGCTGATTAGCACAAGAACTCTGCTGTTTTGGTAACTCTGCTGTTTAGGTATAATAGGCACATTGTAACTCTAATGCTAGCTTACGAAGACTCTGCTGCTAGAAGGATTACCCTGCTGCTTATTAATTATGTAAAGTATGTTAAGATAAGTATAGAAAAGATACGTATGAATATTTTACTTGTATAGGAAGTCTTGTAAACCGACTAGGACTCCTTACGCTATAAAAGGAGGTTCTAGGGTTAGAGTTAGATATCGATTGATTAATCATCTTAGCATACATATTGTTTTACACTTCAAGGTTTCTTGTAACCCTATTGCTATTCAGAGCAATCGTATTAATATATTGAAGTGTTGTTTGATAATTCGTTTGTGTTTATTCTTCTTAAGATCAAATATTAGTTTCCGCATAATATTTGATATACAACTCAAGATCAGTTTCTATACCGATTACCTTAGATTTATCTAAAGTAATTAACAAGATCGTGAAGCTCAACTGGGATCAACAAAATCCCAGTCTCCTCAACCAACAAAGTGATTAAAAGACTGAGGAACCAACGCCTGAAGAAAAGGCGGGAACAATAGGGAAAAGATCTGAGAAGATAAAAGTGTCAGCCCAACACTCTTCTCTTGTCAGATCCAACCTTCTTTATTGCGGCTAAAAGTCATGGAGTGTCAGCCAACAACTCCCAAAGTCTTATTAGCCCTTTCCTATTGGTTCTTGGAAATGAAAATTACTATTTGTAATTGTCAGACACGCAACCTCAACAACTTGTATTATATTTAATCACTTATACTTAGATTACTTGTGTATAAATAGATAAGATGGGAGAGAAGTCAAAGTGTGCTTTGTATATTAAAAGTCTTGAACTTTTACAAAGGAACTTCTCTCCTACAAAGAGTATACAACTCACTGAGATAGCTCAGTGGGTATATTGTTACCACTCAAGCAAAACTTGAGTTTCGATAGGAGACACCCCATACCCTTGTCTATTCAATCCCAAGTGTTTGTTCCGCAAAACACTTGGGTATAGATTCTTGGAATTATTTCTAATAAGAATTTAAACGTTGAAAAATATTGTTGTTTTTATATTCACGTTTTATAACTGTTAGATTTAATCCTAAACATTGTATTAGTCATAAACACAAATAGATTAACTTTCTAGTTAACTCTAATCGTGTAAAGGGACCAACAAGTGGTATCAGAGCCTCTGGTTTATAAAATCTTTTAAACTAACCAAGAGTGCTCTAGGTTTTAAAACCAAGATCCTACTATGACTGATATCAATGTACCCCAGCTAGTCGACAAAAAGGGTGGCAGCTACTCAGCTGTTGCACCCATACTTGAAGCTGGGAAATTTAGCAAATGGAAGAAGCGTATGATTTGCTATCTTACTGGTATGGAACCCTACTACATCACCTGTATCAGGGATGGCCCATTTGTCCCAAAGACAGCCACAGGGCTAAACAAGCCTGAGGCCCAATGGACCATTGATGAGAGGAGGGTGGTCAATCAAGACCAACGCCTGAAAAACATCCTTATATCATGTCTTCCTGACGATCTAATGGAATCAGTCATCAACTGTCTAACAGCCAAGCAAACTTGGGATGACTTGGTAAACAGCTTTGAGGGTCCCTCAGATACCAAGGAAAATAGGGTCATGGACCTTAAACTTGAGTATAATACTTTCAGGGCAACAGAATCTGAAAGTCTCTCACATACCTACACCAGATACAAGACTTTGATAAATGAATTATCAAATGATGGTGTTGTACTGTCCAAACATGAGACAAATGTGGGCTTTGTCAACAGTCTCCCTGAGAAGTGGCTCAACTTCTCACAAGGCCTAAGGAATGCTAACCACATTCAGACCCTTGAGCTCCCTAAAATTTATGGGAAGTTTGTCTATGAAGACAACTTGATCTCAAGGAGATACCCTGACTCAAAAGCTTTTAAGTCCAAAAAGGCCTTAACCTCCACACCCATATCAACTGCTTTCTATTATAATGGTGCTGTGCAGGATATTCAAGAGGATTCTGAAGAAGAAATTAATGAAAGGACTGATGAGGAGTACCTGAATGACCTGAACTTGGAATTCCAAGAAAGGGCACTCCTTACTAGTTCAAAACGTTTCATCAAAAGAAATCAGTCCAACTTTACAAAATCAAAAGCAAATGAGACCACTGAATGCTTTAAATGTGGTAAAAAGGGTCATTTTGCTAGGGACTGTTATTCTAAAACTATTTCAGAACCCTCTTACAAATTCTCAGGAACTAGCAAGTTTCAACCTAAAATGTTTCAGTCCACCCAACAATTTCAAAACAAGGGTCAAAAGGATTTTGAAACAAAATATAGGAATATCAAAGCTAAACTTGCACTTCTTGAAACTAACCCCATATTGCCTCAGGCTGCTCAAACATCTAAACCTATTCAGACAAAGAACAAGGTATTAGTAGCTGAAGCATATGATTGGGATGATGAAGAGGTCTCCTCAGATGAGGAAATAAGAGTTAGTGCACTGATGGCACTTTCTGAAGAGGATCAGGTGGCTGTGGGAAAAAGCCATGCTAGAAATGGAGAGTGGGTCAACATCACCATGAAGAAGGTAAATACTTTACTTTCTATGGATGATGATTCTGATTGGCAGTCTTACATGAATTATATTTGTGTTGATTTAAAGTTTGTTGAAGAACAAAGGCTTAACTTGTTTTCAAAATATAACAATATTGTGTCAGAATTGAACAAATGTAGAGATGAACTGCTTGTACTAAAGCAAGCCAAACTAGAAACAATAACTCTACAAATTCAGAACACTGAGATTTTGAAACAAAACCAAGCTCTTCAAACTGAACTTAACAAAGAAAAGGCTATCATTCAAAGCTGGACCAAGAAGAACCCCAAGGTTTTTGACACTGGGGATTAATCTCTCAGAAAACCATTGGTATTGACCCTCTTATGGTTGATCCAATTGTGTGTCATAATGAAATAAACTTTGTTCCAGCCGGCATATCTTTTGAGCAAGAATTGCTTCCTAAGTCAAATGACTGGATTGTCAGGGACAACCCAGTCAGTATGTTACCAAACTTTGAGACTGGAAAGATCTTGCTTCCTGAAAGTCAGGCTTTGAAAAATATGCTTGGACTTACTGAACAACTCAGTAAGCTTGAACTCACTGAACAACTCACTGAGTCTTTGAATGAGTCTGAATCCGAATCATACCCTCCACTTCCTCCACTAAATACCCTTCAGGGTGCTGCACCTAACTTAGGCCTCCCACCTATGGTCTTCTCACCACACTCTCCAAAGGAGAGATCAGGAATGGAAACAACCATCCCAAAGAGAGCAAACCTTGATGTCTCAGTAAATACTGATGAGTCATCTACTTTAGTCCCTTCTGAAGTAACTACCCAAAGCCCTGACTTAAAATTTGATCAGTTGGCTGAAATGGCCAGGAAGCTGGGAGAGAAGATTGCATCTTCTGAGAAACCCTCTCAATCCAAGAAGGAACAAAAACCAGCTTCCTCAAAGACCAAACCCAAACCCTCAAAACCCCTGAAAAGATGTGAGCTATGCAACTATACAAATCATCTCACTGATGATTGCTATAGAGTCATTTATTGCATGATTTGCAAAAAGGAAGATCACATGACCTCTGATCATAAACAATGCTCAGTCATGTCAAACTTTTCAGGACTTACGGCTCAGTGCCTGAACTACCCTTCTGATTCTAAGCAGAAACAGAAGCAAAAAGCCAAGCATTTTCCACCCTGCCCTTTGTGTGGATTCAATGACCATCACCCTGAGGATTGTCAATATGACAAACACTGTAAATCTAGTGGAAGTTCCACTCAGAAATCCTCAGGAAAAGAGAAGGTCATTCAGTCAAAAAGAGGAATGAAACAATCCTTTCAGACTACTGAGGCTACCCCTGCAACTAAATGCAAAACATGTGGTAGCTCAGTCCACTCAACCTCTGACCATGAATTAATTAATACTTTCATAAAGACCTACAATACCAAACCCTCCATGAAATGGAGTCCTAGAAAGAACTGACCCAGTTTACTATTTGTGCAGAAGCATGCCAGGGATCCTATTTGGCATCTAGATAGTGGATGTTCAAGGAGCATGACTGGTGTTAAGGAGTGTCTGCACAAATATGTGGAAGAACCAGGACCCAAAGTGATGTTTGCTGATAATTCATCATGTCTCACTAAAGGTTATGGTTCAGTAAACTGCAATGGTATTGTCTTTACTAGGATAGCATATGTAAATGGTCTTAAGTATAATCTGATTAGTGTCAGTCAACTATGTGATGCAAAATACATAGTTTAGTTTGATGATAAGCAAGGAACCATCTTCAATGCAAATAAGGAAATTGTCCTCATTACACCAAGAAGACAAGATGTTTATGTATTAGACATGTCCAGTCTAACTCAGGATGGAACTTGTCTCTTTGCTAAGGCCACTGATACACTCAACTGGGTTTGGCATAAGATACTCACCCACCTGAACTTTAAGAACATTAACAATCTTGTAAAACAAAACAAGGTCCTTGGCTTACCATCTCTTGTGTTTTCAAAGGATAAACCATGCTCAGCTTGTGAAAAAGGAAAACATCACAGAGCATCCTTTAAAACCAAAACCAACTTTTCCATCAGGAACTGCCTACATCTTCTCCATATGGATCTATTTGGACCTATCAGTCCAAGGTCTATTAATCATGAGAAGTATACTCTGGTCATAGTGGATGAATACTCTAGATACACCTGGGTATTCTTCCTGATCAAAAAGAGTCAGGCAGCTGAAACAATCATGTTCTTTGTCAGGAACATTGAAAATCAAAATGACATTAAGGTTAAACAGATTAGAACTGACAATGGGACTGAGTTCAAAAATTATGAACTTGAATGTTTCTGTGATGAGAAAGGTATTTCCCAAAACTTTTCCTCTCCATACACACCTGAACAAAATGGTGTTGCTGAAAGGGAAAACAGAACACTCATTGAAGCTGCTAGGACAATGCTATGTAGATCAGTCCTTTCCAACCATTTTTGGACGGATGCAGTCAAAACTGCCTGTTATACACAAAACAGATCCATAATTGTCAAAAGACATGGGAAAACCCCATATGAGTTATTCAAAGGAAGAATCCCTGACATCAGCTACTTTCATGTCTTTGGGTGTCCTGTGTTTATTCATAGTCACAAGGATCACCTAGGGAAATTTGATGCAAAAGCTGATGATGGATATTTCCTGGGATACTCACTTGTCTCAAAAGCCTTCAGAGTGTTCAACACAAGGAGACAGCAGACTGAGGAAACATTTCATGTTACCTTTGATGAGAGCACTGATGCAATCAGGTTCTCAACTGCCTCAGTAGAAGAGATAGGAATTGATAATTCTTCAAGATATCCTCCTGATGAATATCTGTCTGTAAACAATCCTTCTACTCAGTATCAAGATGATGCTAATATCTCCTATTACATAATCCCTCACAACCTACCTAACCCAACCATCACTGAGTTTATTGAGGCACATGCACACACTGATGATATCAATCAGCCTGTTCAAAATACTCAAGAACCAAACAATCTCAGTGAGCTGGTAGACACTCAAGATCCAATCAATGATCATGTGTCTACTCCAGAACCAAACCCTCTACCCAATCAGGCCTCCACAAGTTCAAATCAGTATCCAGGACCTCAAGAAAGTTGGACTAGGTCTCAGGACATTGAACTTATGAATATTATTGGAGAGCCTACTGAAGGCATGCTCACCAGGAGCATGGCTGCTAGTCTAAGAGCAGCCTCATCCAATGAATGCCTATTTGTGGACTTCATTTCCACAACTAAACCCAAAAGTGTTAAAGAAGCACTTAAACATCCAAGTTGGGTTCAGGCCATGCATGATGAACTGGAACAATTTGACAGAAACAAGGTAATGACCTTGGTCAAATGTCCTGAGAATGTCTCAGTCATTGGCATGAAATGGGTATTCAAAAACAAAACTGATGAAAATGGCATAGTCATTAAAAACAAAGCCAGACTTGTAGCCAAAGGCTATAATCAACAAGAAGGCATTGACTATGAGGAAACATTTGCACCAGTAGCAAGGATGGAAGCCATCAGGATCTTCCTTGCTTTTGCTACATACATAAACTTCAAGGTGTACCAAATGGATGTTAAAAGTGCATTCTTAAATGGTTCACTGAAAGAAGAAGTTTATGTTGAGCAACCTCCTGGATTTGAAAGCCATGAGTCTCCTGATCATGTCTGTAAGCTTAACAAAGCCCTTTATGGACTGAAGCAAGCTCCCAGGGCATGGTATGAGACTCTCTCAGCCTTCTTAATCCAAAACAAATTTGTCAGAGGCAAGATAGACAACACATTGTTTATCTATAAGACAAATAATGATGTCATACTAGTACAAGTATATGTTGATGACATCATCTTTGGCTCAACAAGTTTCAAACTTTGCAAACAATTTAAAAAACTAATGGCAAAGAAGTTTGAAATGAGCATGATGGGAGAACTGACATACTTCCTTGGTCTACAGATCAAGCAGACTGATAGAGGAACCACTATCAGTCAAGAGAAGTATGTAAAGAATCTACTGAAGAAGTATGATCTCAGTGACTGTGCCTCAGTCAAAACTCCCATGGTCCCCCCAAACAACCTTGGTCCTGATCTAACTGGTAAACCAGTAAATCAAACTCTCTTTAGAGGAATGATAGGATCACTGATGTATCTACTTGCATCAAGGACTGATATCCAATTCTCAGTATGTCTATGTGCCAGATATCAATCTGACCCAAGAGAATCTCATGTCACTGCTGTGAAAAGGATATTCAGGTACTTGAAGGGCACTTCTAACCTTGGATTATACTATCCAAAGTGCTCAGGACTTGATCTCAAAGGATACTCAGACTCTGACTATGCTGGATGCAACATGGACAGAAAAAGCACCTCAGGCTCTTGCCAAATTCTTGGTGGGAAACTAGTCTGTTGGAGTGCTAAGAAGCAACAATCAGTTGCCTTGTCCTCAGCTGAGGCTGAATATGTTGCAGCAGCTAGTTGTTGTGCAAATGTACTCTGGATGAAAAGTCAACTCAGTGACTATGGAATTCAGTACAAGATAGTACCCATCTTTTGTGATAACACAAGTGCAATTGTAATCTCAAACAACCCTGTTCTTCATCAGAGAACAAAACACATTGATATCAGATATCATTTCATCAGGGACCATGTCATGAATGGTGACATTGAATTACACTTCATCCCTACTGAATATCAGTTAGCTGATATCTTCACCAAACCTTTGGATGAACCAACTTTCACAAGGTTGAAAGCTGAATTAGGAATGTTGGATATAGAAAATCAGTCCACTGATTGAAATCCTTCCAATGAAGTGTAAATTCTTAAAACCTCAGGTCCCTGACTCAATGTGTATATCTGTGAAAAACATCTCACTGAATCCTCAACCTCAGGAACTAAACCCAAGTTCTTGAAATCTTGAGGGTTCAGGAACTAAACCAAGTTCCTGAATCCTTGTTTCTCAGGAATCATTCCATATTCCTGAATCATCAGTGACTAATCCCAAGTCCCTGATTTACCATCACTGAATGAATAATCATTCAGGGCCCTGAAAAGGACATTAAATACTGACTTAAATGCTCTAAGTATCTAGTTAGTAAATGTCCGAGGTTGGTAACTGAACTAATATTTAATTTAAGAATATTTGTTCTTTTTGCCTTTCTGGCTTCCACCTTTGGGCCAGCACATGTCCACTTGGCATTAAACGCCTCTCCAATCACATTACAGAAATGTGATGACTCATCTCTGCAAAGTGCACTTTTGCAGAACTGCTCAACTGTTCACTTCGACTGTTGCGCCAAACCAAGAAAGTGGAGTGTTGGCATTAAATGCGGATCCCAAAACATATTATTCAAAACAATTTCCAATAATTCTTTTTGAATAAATTAAGATCGCTCAAATGTCCAAAACACCCCCATCTCCACTTTCCTATAAATACACCAACCAAAAGAAAACACACACATGTTTTTATAGAATCTTAAGCAAAACTCTACCATTTTTAATTCTCAAAAACAAACTGTGTGTGTATTCTTAAGCTTTAGAAACCCATAAACCTTAGTAAAACCTAGACTTACTCACGAATGGATTTTCTAAAGCTGTAAAATACGCCCCTAATGTGGATTTCACAATGGAGGGTGTAGACCTAACCAAAAACAATGTGGTGGGAAATTTCTCGTATCCACAAATCTACCCAGCCTACAAGAACGTTATGAAATTTCTTCGTAATTGTTTTCTTGCAAAGGCTTTCACCCACACCCCCTTAGTCATCTATCATGACTATTTGAGGGAATTCTGGTGTACGGCTGTGGCTACCAGCCCCAAAGATACCAAAGAGTCAATCATCACCTTCACGTTGATGAATGGGAGTAAAACCCACTCCTTTGACTACACAACCTTCATCAAAGCCACAGGCCTTGACTTTGCTGAAGAGTTTGCACCCAACCCTACTGATCAGGACATAAAGAATGAACTGATCTTTCTTGCACCTCATGACCCCAGACGTCCTACAACGTCTGCGGGAGGCTTATTGGAGAAGGCTCCAGTAGTCAAAATATGGTTCCACCCTATTTGGAGGATACTGATGACATTTGTCATTCAGGTCCTGGGTGGAAATAAATCCTCTACGGAACAATTGAACTCATCACAACAATTGATGTTGTTCAGTCTCCTTGAGGGTACAAAAATTGACATCGGAGGAATAATCTTCCGAGACCTTGTTGCTAAGCTCTCAGGAAAACATAGGCAAAGGCATATGTCCTATCCTAGATTTGTTTCCTGTGTGCTTCAGGACCTACTTGGTTCTGACTATGTGAGGCCTGATGCAGAAGGTACGAAGCCTGACGTCCTGCACAAGTCAAACTTCACTAGTAGCATCAGTGAGGTTACACATATTGCCCTGACTGAATACATGCAATCAGTCATTCAGGGTAATGATGCTATCTCTCCAGTTCCTTCACCGACCAAAAAGGTGAAGAAGACAAAGAAGGGTCAGTCCAGCCAGGTGGTTAGACCCAAGCCACTCGCCACTAAGACTGATCCTCAAAACCAACTCAACCTTAAAAAGAGGTTGAAAAAGGCCGAGACCTCTGAGACACCCATTTCCGAGACCCTCTTGACCTCAAAACAAAGGCCAACGGAGGTCACTGAGCAATCATCCTCAGTGACCTCGGGCACACCCATTCCACATGGTTCAACTGATATACACAAGTCAGAGGGATCAGGAAGCATTCCCCCCTCACATCCCGATGAAGGTACTGATAAATCACAATCAGTACCTTAGGGAGGAAAGGGTCCTGAATCCTTGGTAGGGCAGCACCACCCTACTGGGAAGAGGACCCACACCCCCTCACATCCCGATGAAGGAACTGTAAAAAAATAATCAGTTCCCAAGGGAGGAAAGGGTTCTAAATCCTCGGTAAGGCAGCACTACCTTACTGAGAAGGGGACCCACAAACATTCACATCCCGCTAACATTCCTGAGCAATCACCCTCAGGATCTCAGGGAGAAAAGGACCCTAAATCCCCTGAAGGACAGCACAATCCTGATGGGAAAGGGGTCCACAAACTTTCACAATCAGTACCTAGTGATACTACTGGAAAGCACCCATCAGTAGTTGAAGGTGCTAAGGGGGACAAAGACTCAGAGGGAAAGAAACAACCCGCTGATATGGAACCCATCAACCCCTCAGGCGGATCCAGTCTCTCAGGAACTGCCCCCAAAAGCCAGGCTGGTGTTACCCCAGTTATTATGGCTAGTCAGGCTGAGCAAACCCACTCAGTTATTATGACAACGGGGTCAGGACCTGACCAAACCGAAGGCAAGTCTTTTTATAAAGAGGAGCCGGTTGATTTTTTGGGTATTGAGTCCATGGGGGACTTTCAGGCTTTTATTGAGTCTGATGAAGAGCTCAGGGAAGAGAGTGAAGAGGAAATTTTTGAGGCAGGTGAGGATATGGAAACTGATGTACTACCTGAACAACCTGAACAATCACATCAGTCATCTCCAAGCCAAAGTGAAGAGTCAGGTTCTCAATCTTCTGATTCTTCTGATACTGGGGACATCCTCCAAAAGTATGATAACTCTCTTCCCCTCACTGAAAGAACATTGGTCAAATTCCTACTGAAGACCAACAGAGCTCTTTTCACTGGTCTCACTGATGAGATGTTTGATCATCACACTGAAGCTGCTGTTCACTATGCCAACCTGAAGGCAGATGTTGAAAGTTTTCATGATGATGTGATCAAAATCCAATCTGACACCAAACACTCCCTGACAGCTATTGATCTTCATTTCCAGAAGTTCAATCTTACTCTTGAAGGCATCACCAACAGCCTTGGAACTATTCAAACAGCTGTCAAGGATGACCCCGTACTCACCAAGAAGGTCCTTCAGGCTGCTGAGACTTACCAGAAGCAATCAGTTGAAATCAGTGATCTTCTCAGCTTACTGAAGGACTCTAAGCTTCAGGGTCTTACCTATTCACTGGACTCAATCAGGACTTCCTTGGGTCATCAGGAAAAACATCTTGGTACTTGGGCACAATCTTCAACATCCTTGGCATGGTCTCTTAGGTCAAGGATGTCAGGCATCGAAGCTTCTCAGGCATATCTGGCGGATCAGATCTCATGTCTTCAAAAAGACACCTCGGACATCAAATCAATGATGACTGAGATCTATCAGGCTTTCAAAGGTCCTGCTGCTCCAGTGACTCCAACTCTTGCTCTCACCATGGCTCAAGCAATAGTTGAGGGGGAGAAAGACACTGGAGTCTTGATAATGCTTAAATCTAACATGTTTTTAGGTGCGTTATTGTTAGTTTTGTGCATCATATTTGGTTATATTTGCATGTATTTGTTGCTAAATGATGAAAAAGTGTGTATGCAAGTAAATATAGCCAAGTACAGGAAGTGGAGGAAAAGAAAAAAGAAGAGATTATGCACATAAGGAGAGTTACGAGAAAGAAACCACATGATACTTCAAAGAATTGATTAGACCAAGACTTCTATGCTTAATATATCAAGAAAAGATCAAGTTCTATGAAGGAAATCAATGGTACAGAGAAGGATCAAGCACGTAACGAGAAATGAATAAAAGAAAATAAAAGTGCATGGCAGGATCATCCATCCGATCGGTTGCTGCCCGCATCTGATTCGGATGGAGTGAAGTTGGAAACACCGAGAGCTCCAACCGATCGGTAGGAGCCAAATACCGATCGGTTGGCCAACACTGAAGTTACAAAGTTGCATTAAATGGTGAATTTAAGCCCCATAATCATTAAGGCTTATCATTTCTCAGCTGTTAAATCATATGGGACATTTTTACTTGGATAAGAAGGGTTTCCTCACTTATTTAAGGAACCCTTGGTTAATTTACAAAGAGAGTTCTTTTGGGGAAGTGACATAACCTAAGAAAGCTACACCACTATTATTATTATTGCCCAAAAGCTTGTAGTTGCTGTAAAAACGTCCAGGAGATCTTGAGTTCGAGTCTCAAGAGTTGCGTCCGTGTGTGGAGTTGTTTACTTGTGATAATAGGCGATTGGAGGAGTGTGGATTGCTATAGTTCCACAATTCTAGTTCTTGTAATTCCTTGATAGGTATTTCTTGTTGAGTTATCATGAACTACTTTTACTTTTACTATATGATGAATGAAAGTTTGGTTAATTATTTGTGTTTGGTTATGATTGTTATGGAGTAATTTAGTTATACTTGTATGTGGATGATGTGACAATTGTAGGAGTAATCTTATCATAGTGATGCATGAAAACATATCTTGTTTTATGAGTTTGTTGAGATAAAATCTAATCTTGCTTAATTGGTTGGTGAAAACATTTTCAAAGATTCACAAGGCCGAAAGGAGTTTTCTTTATGTTTTTATTCCAAAAAGTTAGTGCACGAATTAGTATGGATTGTGGTGTGTGACAAGCAACGCCTTAACTCATTAAAATGGATTTGGAAACGATTTCATCACGAAAAAGGCCGAAAGGATTCGTAGGAATTCTTGAGATAAGATATGCTTTCAAACAACAAAAAGGACTTAATAGAATTATCGTAATAGTTAATAATGGCCGAAAGGAGTTAACTAGGAGATTGAATTCTTAGATATGATTTCTCATGACAAAAACCATAGATTGAGAATCATTCATTTTAAGTTGTGCATCATTACAAGTAACACCCAACTTGATTGGTTACTCTAAACAATTGTCATGGAACCTACACACAAGTATATTAGTTTTTGATTGATTGAACCTTGCTTGTTTTTAGAATTTGCTTCAAATTGGATTGACACTCCATTTTGCTAAAACTTATTTACTAAACCTCAACCCCAATTCCCTTGGGACGATCTCGACTTACCCACCTTTACTACCACGGACGAGTATACTTGCTCGTATGTGTGATTAGAGAATTGGATAAATCGTGTTTATAAATTTTAAAACTTGAACACAACGACACGCACATCAAGTTTTTGGCGCCGCTGCCGGGGAATTGTTAAGATTTTCTTGGTAGTTGGGCTTAGTAGTCTTAAGTTTTTTTTTAGAAGGTTAAAAAGAAAAGTAAAAAAAAAAAAGTTTGGTTCGGACCAACCGAATCGGATGGATTTCCATCCGATCGGTTGGTGGTCTCGGTAATATTTTTTGTTTAGTAATTTTTTGTTTTTTTTCAGTTTTTATGATTCATTAATGTTATGTTTAATTAGTAGAGTAATTAGATTAATTAATTTAGGGTATTAGAAAGTTTTATTATGTTTAATGATTAGTTAATGTAGTTAATTTATTTTAACGTTTGGTAGTTTTATAGTTTATATTGAATGAGTTATAATTAGTCTTTATGTTCATTAGTTCATTAGTTAAAAGTTAATTAGATAATTTGATGCTTGATAAGTAATTAGGATTATATTAATTAGATTTAGTTATTTCTTCTTTTTAGTTTCATATATATATAAAAAAAAACAAAACACAAAAACAAGTTAAATAGAGGTTGTCATTAGTTAGTTTAGTATTATTATTATCATAAAAAAAAAAAAAATTTTTTTTTCGATCGAACCGATCGGAGGCCGCCCGCATCCGATTCGGTTGGTGAGATTTTATCTTTTGCAGTTTTCCCATCCGATCGGATGGAAGGTGATGCCGATCGGATGGTTGCCTCGGTAAAAATTTTTATGATTTTTTATTTTTAGTTGTTTTGATGTTTTGATGATTTGAAGTTGTTTGTTAGCTTATTTTGATTTGATATTTTGATATGGTTCAATTATAACTAACCCTCACGCTAATAGTTTGGAATTTTTGTTTTGTGGTTATGTTATGATAGTGCTTAAGTAGAATGGAAAGTTTAAGCAATGTTTCGGAATATTTGAGGCATTTGGAAGAGATGTTGAGAGATTCAGGAGATTCTTTGGAGAAGTTGGAAAGCATTTTGGATGAAGCTAAGATTGGTTTAGAAAGGAAAGAAGAAGTTGGCGAAAGCAGTGTTTGTTTACCCAAGGAGAAAAGAGTGGTTGTGTTCACGCAAGCACCACCTAAAGAGTTTGATGTACCATTTATGAGGTATGCTACACCATGTGGTGTGGAAGGAGTTAAGGCTTGGGATGCTCAACTTAATATGGAGTATGGTGAGAATTACATTACGGAAGAAATGCTTGGTAAGATTGGCTTTGTTAGGCTTGATTATGAGGATTATGGTAGGAAGATAGTGAGAGATGTGAAAGTTAATATTCATGGTCACGTTTTCAAGATTGATTTTGTTGTGTTGGAATATGGAAATGTGGATGAACCGGAAGTTATGTTTGGTAGAAATTTCATGGTGAAAACTAAATGTAGGGTTGATTTTGCTATGGGAGAGATGAGAATTGATGTTGATGATGATATGGTAGAGAAGAAGGAAGGAAGAGGAGAGATTGTTAAAATGGGAAAGGCTAATCGCAAGAAAACACCACTTAACAAACTTACCCAACCCTCCACCCCTAAAAATGAGAGTAGTTCATCTAGTTCATCGCCCAAATCACCTCAAGAAGTTAAACCATTGACTCAAGCACAAAAAGAAGCTATTTTGGAGAACTTGGAAATGAAATTTAAGGAGCTTATGGAAGAGAAGCCGGTTATAGAAGTGTTGAACAATTACATGGTTTATCGTAAGAAGTTAGATGCGGTTATGATGGCAACAGCTAGGCTAGAGGATAAGAATTTTGATGAGTTTGCAAGGGAAAGGATAGTTGAAAATGGGTTGCCTAAGAAAGAGAGTGATCCGGGAAATTTTGTGTTACCAATTAAGGTGAATGGAACCGATGCAATGTATGCATTGGCCGATACAGGAGCAAGTGTGAATGTGATGCCATACCCGTTGTACAAAAGATTAGGACTTGGTAATCCTCAACCAAATCAATATAATCTTACTATGGCTGACAATTCAAGAGCAAAAGCAATGGGAGAAGTGAAGAATGTTAGAGTGCAAGTAGGATATCAAGCTTTCTTAGCCAATTTTCTTGTACTTAATATCCCGGAAGATAAGGAGTTACCTTTGTTGTTAGGAAGAACGTTTTTGAGAACTTGCGGAGCTATTATAGATATGGGTAGAGGTACTATGACTATTAGTGATGGGATCTTGAAGCATACCTATTATCCAAAACCTAGAGGCAAGATTATTAAGGAAGTGCATGAAGAAGAAGAAGAAGAAGACCATTTAGGTTGTTTTGAAGTTGGTAGAGATGAAGAGGGAAGACCTAAATATGGGCCGATTGTCCCTAGTTACTTTGGTATTGAAGATGAGTTGGAAAGAGCATTAGCTATGGAGGTTTTCTATAATCCATTCAAGAATGTTTTTGTATTCCATAAATTGACAGATTTTCTTGGATCCTTACCGGTTCAATTGAAGAATATGGAATGGGGACCCGAAGGAGTTAGTGTTTACAAGAAAGAAGAAGGTGATGGAGAAATGGCATGTGAAGTTTGATATAATTTGTCCGGATGGAAGAAATTTTGCAAGGAAGTTTAAAACACAAGTGACTAACCGAAAGCTATCTGGAAAATTTCAAAGTGAAGACATCTTGAAGCATGAATACTTTGAAGGATGAAGGTTGAAGAGCAAAAGTTGAAGAATAAAGCACAAGGCTTGTGCTAATGTTTGTTTGTTTATTTTTAATGCATTTTTAATAGTAGTTTAATGTTTTGCATTTAAGTTTGATTTAAGTTTAAGACCTTTTGGTTATCTTATTGTTTTATTAAGTTTTTAATCTATGGAGTTAAGTTTTGTTTTAGAAGTTGTAGAGATAGTTTGGATAACAAGTTGGGAGAATAAGTGTGTTGGTGGTATTTTTACTTAAAGTGAAGTCTTTTAAGGGAGTAAAGTACTTTCTATTTGTTATTGCAAAAGTCAAAGTATTGAAGAAAGAAAGAAAAAGTGAAGTTTTGCAAAAATTCAATCCGAATCGGTTGGATGAAATACTGATCGGATGGAGTGAAGTATATATACCCAAGATTTTAAAAATCATAAAAACACACACACACTCATTCCACCACACTTGGGGTTCATTAATTCGACCATTAGGAGAGTTTTAAGAGTTGCAGGAGAGTTGAAAGATCATCAATGGCACCAAAACAAGTAAGTAACATCATTAATTTGTGTCAATTAGGTTTTAATTCGGATTGATTGCATTAGGTCAAAATTTAGGCGTTTTTGATATAGTTCGAATTAAGGCATGATTTTTCTGGAATAGATGGGTAAATGATTAAGGAGATCATTGCAAAAAGAATGAGATGGATTGATTAAGTTTTGAGGAAGAATGAATTAATTGATTTTTGAATCATAAGGGTCAAAACTTTGAATCGATTCTGGGTAGAAATTAATGATTTTCAGATGTTGTTTAGATGTTAATTAGTGTTCCTAGGATGATGCATTGTGGATTAGAACATCAATAAGGTTTGATTTTGGATATGTTCATAGGTTCTAAGATTGATCATGCGAGTATGTTATGGATATGATTTGGAGATAAGTGGGATATGTAGAGACCATAGTGATTGATGAAATGCAGGATAAGGAAGAGTGGAACTAGATAGGATTGATTTGGAGTCAAAATTTTTTTGTTTTTGATACAGTGAGTACAACCGAATCGGTTGCGAGTTGCTACCGATCGGTTGGACAATGTCACAACTCCATCCGATCGGATGGAGAGAGATACCGATCGGATGGAGCCCTCGGTAAAACTTTTTGAAGATTTGCAAATCGAATCTTTTGGACTTCTTAATCATCTAACTTTGTTTCTTATACTCTTATACTAACGAATAATCATGGTTGCTACAGAGTTATCTTGCAGGTGGATCAGGAATCGCGAAAAGAACAAGAGAAGGAACTAGAAAGAGAGAACAGATGCCGATACCGGAATGTCACCCCAATCTATTGTGGAAAGGGGAGGAAGAGAGTGTTCGAAAAGCTTTTAGTGCTATACTTCTTAAGATTGGCGGATGGGAGATTCATTCACCAAGGATTATGAACTGGAATGACATGAGAGAGCTTGGTTGTGATGAGTTTCTGGAAGACATGTTTCTTATTAGGATTCTTTGGGATGGACGAATTTTGACTTCCAACATGTGGATGAAAGCATTGAGCATAAGGGAACCAATATACAAGGAATGGTGCTTAGAATTTTTGTGTTCGATGAAGATGAAAGAAAAGATCACTGATATCGGTGTTACCACCGATAAATTCCTCGAATTCAGACTAGGGGGACAAAAACACGAGGTTACACTGTTTGAATTTGGAAACCTATTAGGTTTATATTCGGAGGAAGATTTAAATAATAGGGATTTCAAATTTTTGGTAATAAGTGGAGGAAGAAATAAAAATAATTTTGATGCAAACGGATACTGGGAGAGGATTAGTACGGAAAGCAAGCTAGTGTTTGGAGAAAGTGAAGTGTCGACAATCAAGAAACCAATGTTACGTGTGCTTCATAGGATAATAGTGTAGTCATTGTTACATAGGACGTCTGGTGTGGAATTGATTTATGAAGATGATTTATGGGTACTACACGCACTAGATGAGAAGCATCCCTATAGGCATTTGAACGTAGCATGGGTGATGGTGCAACATTTGCACAAACATGCAGCAGATGGGACAAGAAATTACATATGTGCGGGGCATTTTATTTCTCGAATTGCTAGGAATCTTGGGTTGTTTAATGAAAAAGAAATGAGCGATTTTGGAGAACCAGTTGTTCCATGGAGCATTGATATAAAAAAGTTCACAAACCTTAGAGAGAGCAGGAACGGAAAGTTAAGAGGGCTTCCAGAAGTCTTGGATATTCAGCCAATAACCACTTAGGATGGTTTATGATTATGGTTTCAAAACAATGATGGTTGAACTATTTCTATTTTCTATTTTCTACTACTTTAAACTTTAACTCTTGTAGGATTTATTTGTTTTAACTTTGATTTGTTTGGATTTCTATTTCTATTTTTATTATTATGTTTGTTTGGTTTATTGTTTTTAGTATTTTGTTTGTTTGTTTTGAGCATAGTTTGCAGTATTTGCAGGGGAAGAATTGATGGAAGCTTATTGTTGATCAATTTTTTTTTGAAGTTGGAAGAACTCATGAGATTACTTGTGATCAACTAGGCTTATGCTAATTTTTCCGGGTAGTTTTTTTTTTTTTTTTTCTATTTTTCTTTCCATTTCCTTTACTTTGAAGTTCGTTTTATTACATTGAGGACAATGCAAAACTTAAGTGTGGGGGAGGGAAGTAAATAGGAAAGTTTTTTTTTTAGTTTTTTTAATTTTGGATTTCTGGATTTCAAGAACTAGAATGTGTGAATTTATTCGCCTTTGATTTTTTCTAGTTGATAGACAAATTGATTCAATGGTAAATAATAAGGTTATAATTTTTTTTTTTTTGGAATGTAGTCAAGTTTTGAGAGTTTTTGGTAGCTATTGCTAAGTACATTTTACCACCACTTTATATTGTGAGGATTCATGCCTTATATTTCGTATGAGTGTGCCGGTGATTATGTCGATTCTAGAACTTGTACTTGTTATGCATTACGTTAAAATTACTTTCAAGTAATAAAATATATTCAAATGATAAGAGGCAAATTAGGATTTTCACCAAATGGCCTTCCATTTACAATACATTTTTGCTAACCGCATCGGTTAGTTGTCCTTAGTAATTGGAACCCATTTGTTAGCATTATATGCTAGATACCCTTAGTTACACCCTTTTGAGCCTATCTTTTCTTTTGATTTAACCCAGAAAAATTATTGCACCATATACCTTAGACTGTCCCGAATCAAGTCCGAATGAAGTTCGAAACTATTTATTTTTGATGATTGCATGATTGACCACACCTTGTATGTGTATATGTTGTTCCAATGAAGAAGGAGGTCGCTACTCTTATTTATATTTTTTGTAGCGTGTGCTCATCCAAAGTGTGGGAAAAAAAAAAAAAAAAAAAAAAAAAAAAAAAAAAAAAAAAAAAAAAAAAACCAATGAGCTATGTATGTGTGGAAATAAGATATTCAAAGAGTTATCATAGAAGATGGAGTTTATATGAAATGCGGAATAAGGATCGAAGAAGTTGGTGAGTAATCATTTGTGATGTAAAGAGTTAGGATTGAATTTGGGCTTGATTCTTGATTGTTTTTTTTATAAAACCAAATCAAATTCCCATGTCTTATCCCTTTCCCTTACCAATTACTTTATTCGAGCATTCGGATTTAGTGATGGCTTTGTTTAGATATGTAGCACATGTATGTTCTAGTGACCATCCGAGTTTTTGGATAGTTGAAAAGCGTTGTTAGCGATCTGGTGAGTAAATTGGTGACCATCCGTTATGCAAATAACGTCGTTAGCGAACCAAGGCACGATCTAGTGACCATCCGTTGCTTGACTATACAAGGATTCGTTGTTAGCGAATTATGATGTACTTGTATGAAATATCTATACATTAGCTAGGTAATCAAAACCCTTTTGAAGCCTAAACCCAAATAAAAGACCTCTTTGATGTTTTATTTTGTTGTTTTGATACAAGTACAAGCTTATGGTAAGAGACATGAATCGCGTCTGAGCAATTGAGTGATCTACAATCAAATCTACGATCGAGAGTTGTGTGAATTTAAAAATTTCCTTTGTGAGGTACTTGGTGATGTTAACAAAATTCAATTTAATTTGCGTACATTTCAAGGATTTTTTTTTCATGAACATAATGAAAATACCATTGAGTTCAGTTTTTCTAAAAATTAGACTTGCTCGAGGGCGAGCAAAACTCAAGTGTGGGGGATTTGATAACGCTTAAATCTAACATGTTTTTAGGTGCGTTATTGTTAGTTTTGTGCATCATATTTGGATATATTTGCATGTATTTGTTGCTAAATGATGAAAAAGTGTGTATGCAAGTAAATATAGCCGAGTACAGGAAAAGTGGAGGAAAACACAAAGAAATGAAGAGATTATGCACATAAGGAGAGTTACGAGAAAGAAACCACATTATACTTCAAAGAATTGATTAGACCAAGACTTCTATGCTTAATATATCAAGAAAAGATCAAGTTCTATGAAGGAAATCAATGGTACAGAGAAGGATCAAGCACGTAACGAGAAATGAATAAAAGAAAATAAAAGTGCATGGCAAGATCATCCATCCGATCGGTTTCTGCCCGCATCCGATTCGGATGGAGTGAAGTTGGAAAAACCGAGAGCTCCAACCGATCGGTAGGAGCCAAATACCGATCGGTTGGCCAACACTGAAGTTACAAAGTTGCATTAAATGGTGAATTTAAGCCCCATAATCATTAAGGCTTATCATTTCTCAGCTGTTAAATCATATGGGACGTTTTTACTTGGATAAGAAGGGTTTCCTCACTTATTTAAGGAACCCTTGGTTAATTTACAAAGAGAGTTCTTTTGGGGAAGTGACATAACCTAAGAAAGCTACACCACTATTATTATTATTGCCCAAAAGCTTGTAGTTGCTGTAAAAACGTCCAGGAGATCTTGAGTTCGAGTCTCAAGAGTTGCGTCCGTGTGTGGAGTTGTTTACTTGTGATAATAGGCGATTGGAGGAGTGTGGATTGCTATAGTTCCACAATTCTAGTTCTTGTAATTCCTTGATAGGTATTTCTTGTTGAGTTATCATGAACTACTTTTACTTTTACTATATGATGAATGAAAGTTTGGTTAATTATTTGTGTTTGGTTATGATTGTTATGGAGTAATTTAGTTATACTTGTGTGTGGATGATGTGACAATTGTTGGAGTAATCTTATCATAGTGATGCATGAAAACATATCTTGTTTTATGAGTTTGTTGAGATAAAATCTAATCTTGCTTAATTGGTTGGTGAAAACATTTTCAAAGATTCACAAGGCCGAAAGGAGTTTTCTTTATGTTTTTATTCCAAAAAGTTAGTGCACGAATTAGTATGGATTGTGGTGTGTGACAAGCAACGCCTTAACTCATTAAAATGGATTTGGAAACGATTTCATCACGAAAAAGGCCGAAAGGATTCGTAGGAATTCTTGAGATAAGACATGCTTTCAAACAACAAAAAGGACTTAATAGAATTATCGTAATAGTTAATAATGGCCGAAAGGAGTTAACTAGGAGATTGAATTCTTAGATATGATTTCTCATGACAAAAACCATAGATTAAGAATCATTCATTTTAAGTTGTGCATCATTACAAGTAACACCCAACTTGATTGGTTACTCTAAACAATTGTCATGGAACCTACACACAAGTATATTAGTTTTTGATTGATTGAACCTTGCTTGTTTTTAGAATTTGCTTCAAATTGGATTGACACTCCATTTTGCTAAAACTTATTTACTAAACCTCAACCCCAATTCCCTTGGGCGATCTCGACTTACCCACCTTTACTACCACGGACGAGTATACTTGCTCGTATGTGTGATTAGAGAATTGGATAAATCGTGTTTATAAATTTTAAAACTTGAACACAACGACACGCACATCAAGTCTCAAGCCAACAACCTCCTTCTCACTCTGAGGGGGAGATTCCTGAAGCCTCTTCCTCCCATCAAGATAAAGGCAAAGGCATCCTTACTGAACCTGAGCCTCAACCAGCACCGATCTCGGTTGCAAAGGATCCTGAATCACCAATCAGGATCCCATATGAAATTGATGGAGTCCTTCACCACTTCACAGCTGATGAACTCAGTGCTTATCTTCAGGAAGAGGAAGCAAAGAAGAAGTTAAAGGAGGAAGAGAAGGTGAGCAAGCCTGCTATAATTAAGGTTGTTCATGAAGAGGCTGAGAAAATTGGTCTTGAGGCTAAGGATCTCTCAGGAAGAGAAGGTGGTATGACCTTTGTGAAAGCTCAGTCTGAGGAGATGACCACTCTCAGGCAGAAAAGGGAGGAAAGGAATAAAAGGGCTGAAGAGATCAGGCAGAACAGGATTAAGAAATATCAGTGGTATATGACTAATAGGTTGAAGCCAGAACCAATCACTGATGTTCATATTCAAAGAAACACCAATCCTGCCGTTGTTACTGTCTACAGAGGTGCTGACATGAGAAACTTTGATGTTCATAAACCTTTCAGATTCGCTGACTTCGGGATCACAGAATTGGATGAGTTGGGTCCATTAATAGCAAAGAAATCAAATGTTGTGGTCCCTAATCTGATGAAGTCTTTGAGTCTGAGGTACGAAAGATTGGCAGCAGCACCTCAGGAACTTGGCATTCCATCTCTTCTTCCTGAATCTGCACAACCAGCTCCCTCTCAGTCTTCTTCAAGGAAAAGAAAGAAGATAGAAGCTGAGCCTGAGGTTTGTTCTTCATTGATGAGTTCGGTGACAAAGCCTTCCAAAGGTGGAGTGATATCGATTTGTCAGGGATCAAAGCAATGCTTGGCTTTCTAATGATGGCCTCTCCACTCAAGAGTCCTGAAAATGTGAAGTTTTGTCAAGATCTGAAAAGAAAAATCAATGAACATCCTGACCAACAAGAGCTGCAGTCAAAGAAGCCCAAGCTTGAAGCCCTTGGAATCAAGTTGAACTGATGACCTGCCTGAATACCCACCACTATCCCTCTTTTTGTACTTAGCTTGTTAGGACTTGTAATGATATCAATGATGATGTTTTTATTATTTCAGTGTACTTATTTACATTCTAGTACATTCAGTATGAGTAGAAGTCATTAGCTCACTCATAACTGATCAAAACACTTAGGAATAATTTATATCCAAATAGGGGGAGATTGTTGGGTCATGAAAAACCCAAGAATGCTTCAAACATGATTTGGACACAAATTAACTAAGTGTTAACTTAAACCGAGAACAATTCAAGTCACTGAGAGAACAGCCTCTCAGTGAGTCATCTTCAGGATGCTTAAGGCGAATTCAAGAAGAAGGATTCACTACTCAGGAAGGCGGTACTCCCTGAGTAGGACTTAAGCCAAAGAAGAAGATGATGGTTCAGTGAGTGTTGGACAAGAACTCACTGAACCCCAGTCTCCTCAACCAACAAAGTGATTGAAAGACTGAGGAACCAACGCCTGAAGAAAAGGCGGGAACAATAGGGAAAAGATCTGAGAAGATAAAAGTGTCAGCCCAACACTCTTCTCTTGTCAGATCCAACCTTCTCTATTGCGGCTAAAAGTCATGGAGTGTCAGCCAACAACTCCCAAAGTCTTATTAGCCCTTTCCTATTGGTTCTTGGAAATGACAATTACTATTTGTAATTGTCAGACACGCAACCTCAACAACTTGTATTATATTTAATCACTTATACTTAGATTACTTGTGTATAAATAGATCAGATGGGAGAGAAGTCAAAGTGTGCTTTGTATATTAAAAGTCTTGAACTTTTACAAAGGAACTTCTCTCCTACAAAGAGTATACAACTCACTGAGATAGCTCAGTGGGTATATTGTTACCACTCAAGCAAAACTTGAGTTTCGATAGGAGACACCCCATACCCTTGTCTATTCAATCCCAAGTGTTTGTTCCGCAAAACACTTGGGTATAGATTCTTGGAATTATTTCTAATAAGAATTTAAACGTTGAAAAATATTGTTGTTTTTATATTCACGTTTTATAACTATTAGATTTAATCCTAAACATTGTATTAGTCATAAACACAAATAGATTAACTTTCTAGTTAACTCTAATCGTGTAAAGGGACCAACAAGCCTATGCATGTGCCTTAGACTTTAAGCTATACCAAATGGACGTGAAGAGTACATTCCTTAATGGTTATATCAACGAGGAGGTGTATGTTGCGCAACCTCCGGGATTCGTTGATTTCGAATGTCCAAATCATGTTTATAAACTCAAGAAAGCACTCTATGGTCTTAAACAAGCTCCTAAAGCTTGGTATGATAGAATAAAAGCCTTCTTGATTGAACATGAATATACCATGGGAAAGGTTGATAACACACTCTTCACAAAGAAAAGAAATTCACATCTCATCATTGTTCAAATATATGTCGACGACATTATATTCGGATCAACTTGTCAAGAAATGTGCGATGATTTCTCAAAAATCATGCACGACGAGTTTGAGATGAGCATGATGGGTGAATTAAATTTCTTCCTTGGTTTACAAATTAAACAAATAGAAGATGGCATCTTCTTTAATCAAGCTAAGTATAGTAAAGAGATGCTTAAGAAGTTCAGTTTAGAAGAGTCTAAGCCCATGAAAACTCCCATGTCCATGGAAATGAAACTCACGAAAGATGAAGAAGGTGAGTCCGTGGATAGCACTAAGTATAGAGGTATGATAGGAAGTTTACTATACCTCACGGCAAGTAGGCCCGACATCATGTTTAGTGTCTGCCTTTGTGCTCGCTTCCAAGAGGATCCCAAAACCTCTCACCTAGAAGCGGTTAAGCGTATCTTCCAATACATTAAAGGCACTATACACTTGGGATTATTTTATCCCAAGGGGACTGGTGTAGAAACTGTTGTCTATGCCGACTCTGATCATGCGGGAGATTATGTGGATCAAAAAAGTACGAGTGGCATTTGTACCTTCATGGGTTGTGATGCGTGGTTTTACGACCTTACAACAGAGGGATCTCAAGAGGCTTGTAATCCCTACCAGGCAGTGTACCTGACCGATGTAGTATAGTGAAGTGGCAAGTACCGGGGGATTGATCGTTCTCTAGGGGAATAGTGTCGTTAGGATTGAAAAACTACTCTAATAGGTCTAAGGGTGAGGGAAGATTCTTTTTGTATTTTTATATTTTTTTATAAAAGCAAGTAAAATCTCGGGTTTGAAGGAGTGGGCGGAATTAGTTGCTAGTCAACTAACCCAAATAATACAAATGTAAATAAAATAAAATAACTGAAAATGAAAAGGTCGTGTAACTTATATGGGGAGAAATGTGTTTACTTAGATTTCGTTACTCCCTAACTATCTTTTACCGGTTGATTAGTGTGTATTAATTGCGTGGATGACGGGTGTATTCCTTAATACCAATCGTGGGGTGGCGTACGTACTTCCCCAACTCTACAAGCTCCTACTTCACTCCTATATCGAGCCGGCTAAGAAGCTCCTAACATGGGATCACTAGAATTCGCTCATGCATTAAATACAACCATAATAACCTTAGTACGCATTGGTTCATGTTTCTTAAGACGTTCAAGCAAATTACCGTATAGGAGGTTAGCCAGTTTTCTTAAGCCTAACATCGATAAACAATCACCCAATACAATTAATAACACACTAACAACTAATAATCAATAGTTAGGTTTCATTAGATCTAAGCAAACACAAGATAAATCTAGCCTAGCATGTTAATTAAAAGACAAGAACAAGATATAATCAAACAACATATAGACATATTGATTGATTAAGTGATTACTTCTCTTCAATTAAACATAGGAGATCCAAGGGTATGAAAACCCTTAAAAATGGTAGAAATTCGTCTTAGGGTTTCTCCTCACAAAGTTGCACACTAATGACAAAAAATTGCAAAACTATATATAGAACTTAGTGGCTGACGGCGTCACGTTATAGATCTTGACGCCGTCACCTCGCCGTGGCTAGGGTTCCCGGATGGTCTTCCTGACGCCGTCCCTCTTTAATCCTCCAAAATCCGCTCTGGCCTATCAAGGCTTGACGCCGTCAGAATAGGGCTTGACGCCGTCTCTCTTTAGCTTAAACTGTGATGGCCTTGATCACCTTAAAGGGTGACGCCGTCAGACTTTCCATTGCAAAATTCTCTGGCGCGTCACGTGTATTTTTCATATCCACCTCTTTTGCCAAGCCATGACGCCGTCAAGAGCAATACTTGACGCCGTCAAGTGTATTTTTCCAGCAGCTTTGGAGACTTTGTCGTTTTCTTCACTTTTATGCTCCAAAAACGTCCAAAATGCTTCCTTTTCCAGATTTCTTCTCCAAAGTACCTAAAATGAAAAAAGGAACGATTTAGGGCAATATTTGATCAAATAAATACGATTTAGGGCTTAAATGACCCCCTAAAAGCGGTACACTTTTCGCTTCATCAGGTTGTTGCATAACTTCTTGGTTCTCCAAGAAACAAACGGCTCTTGCTATCTCCACGACCGAAGCCGAGTACGTAAGCGCCGGAAAGGCATGTCAACAAGTGTTGATATAAATAATGCCTAAACACGTTATTAATATTTTTCGATATCTCTACGTTTTGATAATCACAAAATGTAAAATCATTAATCGGAAAATTATGACGTAAACAAGTATTTAGTTGTAAATATCTATTTCTACAACTCAAATCACTTAAGGTATGAATAAACTAATGCCTAATGCATTATATGATCAAAGGAACATTTTCTTAATAACTAGATTTTTTATAAAACATCAAAAAACATTTTATATATTTTTGAAAAACATTTTTGGTATTAAATAAAAATGTTTAATCTTTTACAAAAATATGAATTCAAATTTTTAACCAAAATCAGTTAAAATGTTCCAGAAAAACCTTCCCCACAAAAGGACAAAATTGGCCAACGTTCAGTAGGGGCGGCCCCCTTAATTTTGCTAGGCGGCCCCCTTAATAATTAAGGGGACCGCCCCCGCTCCAGTAGGCCTCCAGCTGTCCAGTTTTTCTCCTATAAATACCAGCCTTCTCCTGGATTTTTACTTACCTTTTGCACCCCAAAACTTTCTGTTTTAAATCTTGTAAATACTTTCCAAAATCCTTTGATCATATAATCTTAAGCTTTGGTTTCCAAGTGATCCAAGCTTCCTTCTTTCAAGTGCAAAAGAAGAATACTTCTATCAATCAAGATTAGAAGTATTACAACTTAGTATCATCTTGTTACTTAAGTTGTTAGTTTAACAAAGTTTGTAAATCATTCATTCATTTGTATAAGGTGTGTATAGTAGATTAGTGTTGTATGTAAGTAGTGAAGAAGTTGTATAAGTAGTTGTGGTATAGAAGTTGTGAAGACATAGTGTAGAAGTTGTGAAGCCACGGAGTAGAAGTCGTGAATCCGTTGTGTAGAAGTTGTGAAGCCGTAGCTTTGAAGTCGTGAAGTCCTAGTGTTGAAGTTGTGAAGCCGTAGCTTTGAAGTCGTGAAGTCCTAGTGTTGAAGTCGTGAAGCCGTAGCATAAGAGGTTGTGTAGCGGTCGTGTTGAAGCCTTGAAGTCCTAGTCGTGAAGCTCTAGTGTTGAAGTCGTGAAGCCGTAGTCGTGAAGACATAGTGTTGAAGTCGTGAAGCCGTAGCATAGAGGTTGTGTAGCGGTCGTGTTGAAGTCGTGAAGCAGTCGTGAAGCCGTTGTGAAGTAGTCGTGAATAAGTCGTGAAGAAGTTGTGTTGTGAAGTTGTGAGATTGGTTCTAGCTACGATTAGAACTCGACATTTAGCTTTGTGTCGTTAAGCCGGTGTAAGCCAAAGTCGTGTAAGGTTTTCTCCGCCATAAGGGAGCTTATTGAAGTTGTGAAGAAAACTCTCGAGCTCGGTGCTCGGGGAGTGGAGTAGGGCAAGGAAGGTGTCCTTGTAGCCGAACCACTATAAATCTCTCGTGTCCCGGTTAGATCTTTCCATACCTTATTTACTTCTTTACTTATATCGTCATTACATTCATACACATAGGATTATATAATTGCTAGTATTTATTAGAGATCGACTTCACATAAAGATCAATTTGAAAATCCATTCAAGAAACCAAAACATTTACAATCAATTTAAAAGAATACATATATAACTAATAATAAGATTTAAGTCTTAACAAACTTGAATCTAAGTTTTTAAAAGTAAACAAAGCTTTTATAATAAATTAAAAAGACGTAAAACTATTCAACCCCCTTATAGTTTTCCACAACAAGCACTATAGATGAAACAAGCCCTTATCGACTATGACATCCATCTGGATGATGTCCCCATTATGTGTGATAATAAAGGTGCTATTGACTTGAGCAAAAACTCCATTCAACACTCCCGTACCAAACACATCGAAATTCGCCACCACTTCCTTCGTGATAATGTTCAGAAAGGAAACATTTCCATTGAGAAAGTTCCTTCCCAGGACAATATCGCAGACATCCTAACCAAACCTCTCAAACGAGAATCCTTTAACTATCTCCGTCTAGGTCTAGGAATGATGGAACATGTTCCATAAACCTCATGACTCTTGAAGTCATCTCGTGTGTCTCATTAAGTCTAGTTTAGGTTCCCTAGTCAAAGGAATTTATTAGATATAAATTCCTTCCTCGTGTCATAGAGTCTCTCTAAAACAGCGAGACTTATTTGTCAAACATCAAAATGGGACAGAAAACCATCCCTGCAGATACACGGCTCCACTAAATGTGGCACGGCACCGTTAAATTTAACGGTACCATGGAACCGTGCATCTGGAACATTCCGTATTTCAGTTCCCCTTTTCCACACTACTCATTCCAAACCCTCATAACCTCAGCAACTGCTGTCATAACTTAACCTCACACCCAACACTTAATTACACCCCTTCAAGATCATATTCAAGACATTGAGTTTCAAGATCCTCAATCATTCTCACCCTTTTTCAACAAAAATTGTAAGTCATCTTACTCCAATTTTTTAATTTTTAGTCTAGGGTTTATGCATTGATGAAAATTGAATTGGGGTTTTTTCAATTTTCTCTAGGAAATTTTCAATTAGAAGTCATCAACACCAAAACATTTCAAAATCTTTGGTACCAAAAACATTGAGGTTACCAAAACACCCCAATTCCATCATTTTCAAAATCTCACGAAACTAGGACCATGAAATTGTTCTTTTCATGCATTGTTGATGCAAACTAAAAACATCTTTTCATGCATACATGATCTCACGAATATTGATCGAATTACATAATCAATATGTATTTTTCGACATATTTGTTTGAGCAAAAGTAAAATTAAGAGTGTTAGGGTCATCTCATTATTTTTTTTGAGTCGAGATTACCACACCTCCACATAGTTTGCATATAGGCACACACACTAGGCATGTGCATAATGCAACTATTCTTCACTCTAATTTTTCCTTAAATTTTTTTTAGGAAACAAAAATGTCTCATGAATATGATTTTGATCATCTCCTAACCGATACCTACACACCCGAAATTTCACAAGAACCCACAACTCCCGGTAACCACATTCGTGCCTATGTCAATCTTGAAACCCGTCGGTTTCATGAAGGCCGTGTCGTTGATCCGTCCCTAATTTACCATCGGGACATCAACACTTCCTTTAGAGCTATAGGATTCGATTGTCTACTCCACATTAACGAGCACATTTGTCCTCGTTTTGTGTTGGAGTTCTTTCGACAAGTTGAACTCGTACGTAACGAGGATCAATCCTTGTCACTTTGGTTTTGGGTCCAAAACTTCAAATTCGTCCTAACTCTTGAGCAATTTGCTCAGATCCTTCGAATACCCAATCATGGGCAATGTGCCTATACTAAAGATTGGTGTCTTGAGTCTCTCTTTCACTATCGTGAGGAGAATAGTCTGTACTGTTCGTACATACCCTCTCCAACCGAACTAACCAAACTCATCCGTACTTATAAGTACCCCTCTTACCCTAATCCAACGAAAATTCGTTTGGAAGAGGTTCGTCATGAACTACTTTCTTGGGCAGTCATCCTGCGAGAAAATGTTCTAAGTCTCACAGGAAATCGTGAGCAACTCCCGGCGTATTGTGCTCATATGATTTACTGTCTCCTAACCCAACAACCATACAACCTCGCTTACTTCTTCGCTAAGCGAATTGTCCATCTCAAGGGTAACAAGAATAAATTGATACCCTATGGGATGTTCATAACCCGTCTCTATCATCATTTCATAAACCTACACCCTTACCTTAACGGTCCTCAATACTCCCTTGTCAAACCCATCATGCAACCCATAAACGTGTCACATGTCTCATCAATCCTCATTTCCGAATCCTCCACCCATTATGCACGCTTTGATGATCTAAATCATGAAAATGAGACTCATGCTCAAGACAAGAGTATGCCAAGAATGGGGGAATGCTCAAGTCATAAGTCTTGAAGAAATATATGTTTCTTATTAAGATTTATCTATGAATAAATACTAATGGATTTATTGCATGCTTAACTATCTCCTTGCCTAATCAATCTATGTGATATTTGGATGATAGCCTATTTTGTCCCTTCTTATTGCATGCTTATAATTATCCTAGGAAACTACATGATAGTCTTTATGTGCTAGTTGTAGCTTAAATGGGACACTTTAGGAAAACAAGTACCTAGTGAGTTGAGGCACTATCATTTCCAGGAATTAGTTCCCCTAGAAAACATCCCCCTAGCTGCCCAGAACTAGCCTGCACAGAAATCTTCTTGCAAATAGTGGCACGGTACCATTAAATATGGACGGTACCGTTAAATTTAACGGTACCGTGGGTCATTTAAAGGAACCGTACCCCTGTTTGACGGATTTTTACTGTTCCTACCAAAAACCCTACACCCCTAACCTCAAACCTGCAACTTTTTGCAAACCTAACACACCCTAACATTCCCTTCCTACACCATAGGACATTCCCATCACCTTTAATTCAAATTTCACCCATCCTCCCTATATAAAGCCTCATCTTGCAAGAATATCTTGCACCTCACCTTGCAAGAATATCTTGCACTTCACCTTCAACCTCTCATCACAAACATTCATGGCTTCCAACCAAGGATCCACCTCTCACATTTCCAAGAAACCTAGAATCGCCGTAAAACCACCTTCCAAACCACTCTTTGTAGATCTTACAAAGATGATGAAGCAATGACACCACTTTCCCAAGCCACTCCATACTCACCATCACCACCTTATGCACCCTCTAAAACATTCTCTACCTACACAACATCTTCATCATCCTTCTACACTACATCATCAATGGAGTACACACCATCCCCCTTAACTCCATTGGACAATGCCATGCCAATTTCACCTCCAACAAACCTACCACAATCACCATCTCCTATCATGGCACAACCCAATCAACCACATCCCTTTGATTTACATAGTGCTAATTGCCTATGTTGTCTCTATAACCGTAACCTCATCTACTTCTTAAGAGACGAGATTCATTTCATGTTCTACTTTATAGAACATCTCTTGACACCACCACCACCCCAAATGGGGCCTCAATCTCCACCACCTCCTAACCCACAATAGGTCTTTAGGAGCCCTCTTGGAAATGAAACATGCCTCTAGTCATTATGGATTTATGCTTATCATTGTCTCTTTTATGTTTCCACGAAGTCATATCCATGTATGACATTTATTTTCTTTTAATGAATGAATGGGCTCTTATGAGGGTTGTTGATTATCGTTTTTAGCTCTTAGCTACTTTTCTTCTTGTGTGGTTGGATATTTGTCATAATGTGATACTTGTTACATATTATATATGTATCTTCTAACTTTGTTTTGTAGCAAGAACCATTGCTCGATTCCTTTGTGTTCTCCAAATGAGGGGGAGTACACATCAAGGGGGAGCCTTTGTCACCTTTTTGATTAGACAAAAAAGGGGAGAAATGGGAGTAAACTCATTAAAAACTTGTTAACACTAATTTTAACCTAACATGAGTTTATATTTTGTCATCATCAAAAAGGGGGAGATTGTTGATGCAAATAATGTTCTAAAAACGTTATTTATATCTTTCGATTACTTCACGTTTTGAGGATGACAAAATGTGAAATCACGAAACGTTAAAATCAACGTAAACAAGTCTTTAATTGGAAGATCCCATTTCTACGCAAATCACTCTAGAACAAAGTTACAACTTGAACTAGTGATCAAAGAAGTGAATTTATGTTTTGAGAATTCACATTTTAAATGGGACAAAACATTTTTTCAAAAATACACATGACAAATTATTTTTGAAATATTAAGAAATGTTTTAATGGAAAAATAAGTTTGAAAATCACAACAGCTATTTTCCCCCCCAAAATCAGCTCCAACCTTCCCCAAATAAGTTTTCACCAGAAAAGACAAAATTTGGAGCGTCCTAGTCTACGACGGCTCCACGGTTCCGTTAAATTTAATGGAGCCGTGGGGTATTTAACAGAGCCGTCCGTACAAAATTTTCTGTAACGTTCAGATTTTCTTTGCCTATAAATACCAACCCCTTTCACAGTTTTTAGGCATCCTTTCACACATAAAACTTTCTGAGTTGAATACTCTCTTCACACTTTCTTTCTTTGATCATTTAGATTAGTTTTTCTTTTATTCAAGAGTGATCCAATCTTCCTTCAAGTGATCCTCTTCATACCTCTTCACTAGCAAGAGAAGAACACAAGTATCCTAGTTGATACAAGGTGTTATTATCCCTCTTCATTAAGAAGAGAAGAACACAAGTATTCAAGTTGATACAAGTTGTTGTCATTCCTCTTCATTAGCAAGAGAAGAACTCAAGGTATTCAAGAAGATACAAGAGTTATAGTTGTTAGGTTTTTGTAACACTTGTTACATCCTTTTTGTATCTTAGCATACATCAAGATTATCTTTCTCTTGTGAGAGTGTGAGTGAAGATCATTGTGATCTCAAGATATAGTGAAGATCTCTTGAAGCCATTGGGCTTGTGTGTGAGTAGTCAAAGGACCTAGAGTAGTTAGATTGAGTAGAGTGAAGTGAGAGTTGATCTTTGTGATCTTGTTGAGATCTTGGTGATCTCTTGAAGCCATTGGGCTTGTGTGTTTGGTCACGTGGACCTTGGTAGATTGGTGCTAGCTAAGATTAGCACTCGACATCTAGCTTAGTGTCGGTAATAGTATAAGCGACGTGTACGATTTTCTCCGCCTAAAGGGAGGTTGTTTACATAGTGCTTGATACTCTCGAGTGTGGTACTCGAGGAGTGGAGTAGGGCGAAGAAGAGCTTCGTAGCCGAACCACTATAAATCCTCTGTCTCGGTTAGTTCTTTCCAACTCTACTCTTTATTTTTATTAGTTATCATTAGTTATCTTAGTGTCTAGTTCATATTGGTGTTGATTGATTACACATATAGTTCGAATCAAAGTTTCCAATACCATACTTTTAAAACAGGATTTTTAAAAGGAATTTAAACCGGTAAACTATTCAACCCCCCTTCTAGTTTCCCACAACGTGTTTGAGTTATTATAATGTAATAAATAAAAAGTTCAAAATTTTCCCATGAAAATGGTTAATTAAACATTAATGATGATTAATATTTGATTAACTATTACAAATTACTAGGGATTTTTACAGATTGCTACAGTACCCACCCGTCATACAGAATTCCGTCCTATAATTAAAGTCTAAGATAGTTGTGAGGGTTTTCTAGGGAAATAAATGTGGATATTTGTCGCGGATTTGGTCCTCACGTTCCCATGTGTATTCTGGTGCTCGTTTGGAGTTCCATCGAACTTTGACAATGGGAATACGATTTTGATTTAGCTGTTTCACCTCCTTGTCCATTATTTCTACTAGTTCTTCTATGAACACGAGTTTGTCATCGAGTCTTATTTCTTTCAGTGGGATGACAAGAGTTTCATCTAACAAACATTTCTTCAGTTGTGAGACGTGAAATGTGTTGTGCACTCTACTGAGTTCTTCTGGGAGATA
Organism: Artemisia tridentata subsp. tridentata; assembly: GCA_021014915.2. Classification (NCBI taxonomy): domain Eukaryota; kingdom Viridiplantae; phylum Streptophyta; class Magnoliopsida; order Asterales; family Asteraceae; genus Artemisia; species Artemisia tridentata. The sequence continues at coordinate 219,410,035 of CP139505.1, read as the reverse complement.
AAGTTTGTAAGCAACTGGACCAATCCTTTCAAGGATTTTGAATGGTCTAATGTACCTTGGATTCAATTTTCCACGCTTTCCAAAGCGTACCATTCCTTTCTATGGGGAAACGTTCAACATAACCCTATCATTAACTTGAAATTCCATGGGTTTTCGTCTTACATCAGCGTAACTTTTCTATCTGTCACGAGCGGCTTGTAGTCGTTGTCTGATCTTAAAAATCCTTTATGTTGTTTCGTGTATCAGTTCTGGTCCTGTGAGTTGTACGTCACCAACTTCTGCCCAACAAACAGGCGATCTGCACTTTCAACCATAAAGTGCTTCAAATGGTGCTGCCTTAATGCTGGCGTGGTAACTGTTGTTGTAAGAAAATTCAGCCAATGGCAAGTGTTTATCCCAACCTTTTCCGAAGTCTATTACACATGCTCGGAGCATGTCTTCTAAGGTTTGGATCGTTCTTTCACTCTACCCATCAGTCTGAGGATGATAAGCGATGCTCATATCTAGACGTGTACCGAGAGCTTTTTGTAGAGTTTGACAAAATCTTGAGGTAAATCGGCTATCTCTATCTGAGATGATGGAGATTGGAACTCCATGTCGAGTCAATATTTCCTTGAGATACAACTGAGCGAGAGTGCTCATCTCGTCAGTTTTCTTGATTGGTACGAAATGAGCGGACTTGGTGAGACGATCAATGATGACCCAGATGGTGTCCAATCCAGTTGACGTATTTGGTAACTTAGTGATGAAATCCATGGTAATTCTCTCCCGTTTCCATATTGGTAGTTCAGGTTGTACATGTAATTCTGACGGCTTTTGACTTTCTGCCTTGACCCTTGAACAAGTCAAACATTTCCCATCATACTCAGCGATGTCAACTTTCATGTTTGGCCACCAATAAATCTTCTTGAGATCTTGATTCATCTTGTCAGAACATGGGTGAATAGACTACTTGGATTTGTGGGATTCATGCATGTTGAGATCTCGAATACCTTCGTAGAGAGGAACCCAATTTCTTTCCTTGAAACACAACATTCCATCAGATCTTTTCACAAAACCATTTTCATTCTCTGGCATGCCATAAATTTTCTCATGGGCTATTTTCTTCTTTGAGAGCTTCTGATTGGGCTATGAGGATTTGTGATGGAAGTGGTGAACAAATGATCATTCCCAGAGATCGGACTCTGAGAGGTTTGATTCTTTCTTTTTTGCTCAAGGCATCAGCCACAACATTCACTTTACCGAGGTGATAGCGAATTTCGCAATCGTAATCGTTGACCAATTCTAACCATCGGCGTTGTCTCATGTTCAGCTCCTTTTGATCCAGTATGTATTGAAGACTCTTGTGATCGGTGAAAACCGTACACTTGGTACCGTACAAGTAATGTCTCCATATCTTAAGAGCAAAGACCACTGCTCCTAATTCTAGATCATGAGTGGTGTAGTTTTCTTCGTTCTTCTTGAGTTGCCTAGAAGCATAAGCTATAACTTTGCTTCTTTGCATTAGTACTGCACCTAAACTGTGATGTGACGCATCGTAGTACACCACGAAGTCTTCACTTCCTTCGGGTAGTGCTAAGATAGGTGCTTCACAGAGTTTTTGCTTCAAGAGTTGGAAAGCTGACTCTTGTTTTTCTTCCCAGATATACTTCTTGTTCTTCTGGGTGAGTTCTGTCAAAGGCTTTGCAATCTTTGAAAAGTCTTCTATGAACCTTCTGTAGTAACCAGCGAGACCTAAATATTAACGAATCTCGGTTGGGGTTGTAGGAGATGCCCAACCTTTAACTGCTTCAATCTTGGTAGGGTCTACATGGATACCTTGACTGTTGATGATATGGCCAAGAAATTGTACCGTTGGAATCCAAAAATCACATTTGGAGAATTTAGCGTACAACTTTTCGTTCTTGAGCAACTCCAAAATGGTTCTCAAGTGTTCAACATGATCTTCCTTGCTGCGTGAGTAGATAAGATGTCATCGATTAACACGATCATGAATTTGTCCAAGTAGGGTTTGCATACTCGGTTCATCAAATCCATGAACACTGCAGGTGCATTGGTGAGACCAAATGGCATTACTTGAAATTCATAATGCTCGCACCGCGTTCTAAAGGCTGTTTTGGGAATGTCTTCTTCCCTGACCCTTAGTTGATGATATACCGATCTTAGATCAATTTTCGAGTAGACACTCGATCCTTGCAACTGGTCAAATAAATCATCGATCCTGGGCAATGGATATCGATTCTTCATGGTGAGTTTGTTCAACTCCCTATAATCAATAAACATTTGGAACATTCCGTCTTTCTTCTTGACAAACAAGGCCGGAGCTCCCCAAGGTGATGAACTTGGTCGGATGAATCCTTTATCTGACAGATCTTTCAACTGATCAGAAAATTCTTTCATTTCAGAGGGTGCCAATCGATAAGGCGTTTTGCATCTGGTGCTGCACCAGGTACTAAATCGATTTGAAACTCTACTTGTCAAACTGGTGGAATACTGGGCAAATCTTCTGGAAATACTTCAGAGAATTCCTTGACAAATGGTACTTCTTCGAGTTGTTTCTCTTTTGATTCATTCTCCGTCACCTGAACCAAAAACACGTGACATCCTTTGTTCATGTACTTCATCATCTTGATATACGAGATGATGTTGAGTTGGGTTTTACTGTGATCGCCACGAACAATAATAGTTTCACCGTTGAGTGGAATTTGGACGACCTTCTCGTCACAAATGATTCGGGCGTGGTGCTTAGATAACCAATCCATGCCAATAACAACGTAAAAGCTACCGATTTGAATAGGCATGAGATCAATTTGAAAAGGCTTGTTTAGAAGTGTTAGGGTGCAACCTTGGATCATTGTGTTGGTGCTTATGAGGTTTCCGTTAGCTATTTCGATTTCGTAGGTAGTGTCTAGTTCTACTGGGCAATATTAAGCAGTGAAGCAAATAAAGTAGACACAAAGCTCTTATCAGCTCCAGAATCAAATAATACTTTAGCACTTTGTTAGTTTAGTAAGAATGTACCCGTGACGACGTGGTGGTCCTGTGGTGCATTCCCGTCACCAAGCACATATGCTCTCCCACGAGCAACATTGTTCGGGTTCTTTGGGAAGTTGTTCTTGTAATGCCCTTTCTCACCACAACCATGGCACACTACTGCTATTGGTTGTGTATTTGCACCCGTGGCTCTGCAGTCAATAGTTTTATGACCCACTTTTCAGCAATTTCCGCAAATTGCACTACAAGGCCCAGCGTGATGTAGTTTACATCGGTTACACTGGGTCGTTTCCTGGCATAACCTTTTTCTTCTGTGAGTGCAGCAACATAAGCTGTAGCAGCTTCCTATCTGCGATTCTGTTGGTGGTGGTGGTTGTTGCGATTCTGTTGGTAGTTTTGGTTACGGTTGTTGTTGTTGTTGTTTGTGGGTTTCCTGTTGTTATTGTAGTTGTTGTTGTTGGGGTTCCTTTTGTTGTTGTTGTTGGTGGTGTTTCCACGATTTTCCAGACTTCGTTTGTGATCATTGCTTGTGGAGGTAGAACTCCGTTTGATTACTCGTTCCAATAATTGCTGAGCTAGTGCGATAGCTTCCTCCAGAGTTGCTGGGTTTGACGAGGTGACATCTCCCTCGATGCTTTAAGGTAGTCCCTCAACATATCTTTCTAATGTCTTTTCAATATCCGGCACCATAGCTGGACATAGTACTGACAGTTCTTGGAACCTCTTGTTGTAGGCTTTTAGATCATTCCCTTTTACAATCAACTGGTAGTATTCCTCCTCCAGTTTCCTTATATTCATACGGGGGCAGTATTTCTTCAACATTTTTGTTTTCAGTTCAGCCCAGGGAATTTGATATGCTTCCTCCACACCCATGGTCTGGGCGGTAGCATTCCACCAAGACAACACATTTTCCAGAAGGGTCCCCGTAGCAAAGGTGACCTTGCTGTTCTATGGACTGTTGCTTCTCATGAATACCATCTCTGTGCGCTCAAACCACTAAGCTAGTTTGGTCACTCCTTCTGAACCTTTGAAGGAAGTTGGCTAGCAACCTATGAAATCTTTATATGTGCACTTACGAGGTACAGATGCCACGCCCCCAGCTATTGCCCTGTTGTTGTTACTAGAGCTGGCTAGGGTAGCTGCTTGAGTTTCAAGAGCCGCAACAATACAATCGGCTACCAGTTTCTGAACAGCTGCAGGAGTCATAACTGTTGCGGGAGTGGCAGTTTCTTTTCTTGTGCAAGGCATTTTTCTGTTAATACCACAAGAAAATATAGATTTAGAATTCACATAATGACCATGTTAGGATAATTTGAGTAACAGAGTATTTGCAAACAATTCCTAACATTATTGTCACAATGTGAAATTACAACCAATTGAGAATCACAAAAATCATGACATGTCTGTATACTATCGTAAGTAAGTGATCAATTCTTGGTATCAGATTGCTAAGGAATAAAGTGATTCATCATCTACAAAAGCTGAAGTTCAGCAACTTTCTCTTCATTCATCAAGTTTATTTGAAATTTTCTTTATTATGTGTTGGTAATTACATTCTAGTTGTAATATTCAAAGAACCATAACAATCACAAGTAACATCACGATATGTCTGAATATAATCACAATACACATGAACAACCACAATAACATAAATCGACATCGATATATAGTAAATCAAAACCAACAACGTATATTAATAACTTGATCAGTTGTGTTACATAACATAACGATACAAGATTCTTTATTAATGCCACACGCGGCAGGCTAAGATGCCTCAAAACTATACAGATGTAAACTATGTCTAACTGCTGGAAGTCTCATCCATGGGTCGTATGAGTTCTGAAATCTGATCCAGAAGCCTCTGTATGTCAGTTTGATGCTGGACTTGCATGTCTTCCACGAGGGTCTCTAATGTACCGGCTCTGTGGCGCGCTCGTAAGGCTTCCTTATTCTTTCTTTGTCCCTCCCACTGTAACATTATCATGTGGGAGCGTGTTACGAACAGTTCTGATTGAATTGTCGTCAGACTGTCCTGAAGATCTATCCTATTGGATACGAGTCCATGTAGGGTGTCGTCAACCGTGAGTGGTGCTCTGTCAACGATGCTCTGAAGTGCATCAATTTTCTCCTCAAGACGCTCCAGACACGTCACGATGGTGGATGAGGTAGGTGTGTGGTCAACTGCTGCCCTGGAGCTCTCTCCAGTCTCGAAGACTCGGGTTGGAGGAGTGAAACCAGGTGGGAATAGTAATGATGGTAAAGATCGATGACTGGCACCTGCTATAAGAGCTCGGTTCTGAGAGGGTAGATCCTCCTCTAGAGTCGGCTCCCGCTGGTGGGGTGTGAACGGGTAAGTCTGGGTGAGTTGGTTGAAGAGGTGGTTGGTTCGTAGTGGTGGTGATGCGTACTGATACTTTGGTGATGTTGGTGGTGTAATCCCGATCATGTCTAGGGGTGAAGGAGGAGAGTAGGGTGGAAACGGTGGTATAATCGGCACTGGGTGTAGGCGTACCCTATTGCGAGGTGTATTCTTCTTGATAGGGCCATTGGGATGGGTACGAAATAGTTTCATAAATGGTTCGGGCTCATAGGGTGCTAAGATCCTGAATTTTCTGCCCCCGGAATACCGGTGAAAGCGGGGGTGTTAGAGTAGGTGATGGTGTATCTGAATCTTCTGCAGGTAGCCATTGCTGACTCTGCATGTACTGGTCATCAGTAGGTGGGGTGTAGATAGGAGAAAACAGACTGGTTTCCTGGTGTGGTGGTGATATATGTGCCCGTGTAGCTAGTATATACGAGTCTTCAGATAGGGGTGAATCTGGGGTACCTATTATAATAGGTGACATGGGTGGTGTAGCGGCAACTTCACCCTCCTTAAAGGGCTCCGTTTTGTCTGATGGGATGTTCGACAATGTAGCAGTTGAAATGCTAGGAACTATGGGTGAGGTGATAGATGATAAAGTGTCCTCGGACTCTGTGTCCGATGAGATGCTAATGTGAGAGACTGTAGACATGGTACTTTAATAACCTGTAAATAGTAAATGTAAGTAATCAATAACATCAGGGGTGTGAAAATAAAGGTGAAATAATCAAGTATGTAAGGCTAAGTGTGAGATGTGAAGATTAGTGTAAAATAATCTTAATAGGTAATGTACTGAGCACGGTGATATGCAGGTACGGAGGGCGTAAAGGGGTATGGTGTAAAAATAATTCATTTTGAAAGTGTAGTTATAGTCCAATGTTTGAAAATATTTGGTTCTCTATAACCATGTCTCTGATGCCAATCTGTAACACCCCTAAAATTATGAGTTAACAGTGGAAGACTAATCGTGGTATTACGTGGAGGATCATAGTTATAATCATAGAAAATAGCTCAAAAGAGGCGTTTTGAAAGTACTTGTCATTCATATAATAATTCAGTTACAAAAGTAAAATATCAGAGTTGGGAAATCCATAAAAGGAGATAATAGTTTGAACTGAATGACATAATTTATTTTAAACACCATAAAAACTATAAGTTTATTGCCCGCTCCGTGCCTTGACTGCTCAACTAATTACCTGAGATAAACACACAAAAAGTCAACAAAATTGTTGAGTGAAATCATAGAGTTTGGAATTATAATCAGTTCGAACACAAGTGTAGTATTGCATGAGAAATACAATAATTTGAAATGGTGATATTGCAGTTGTATATATATTGCCCTAAGTCTTATGACACGTAAACATTAACAGAGTACCGGGATTCTGTAGGGGAAACAATCCAAATTAATGGCATGAGTTATGGCCCTTGGGATAGGAGATTGCCATCTTCATATTTCATTCAAATATAATGCATTGCGACTAATTCGACTAGCAACTAAGGCTATCCGTCAAGGCAATAGTGGAATAGGTAGTCAGCCTCCAATAGATCGATTCACTATATTCGCGTTCACTCGCAAGTGATTAATGGTTCATGATATAAGGGGCTTTTGACAATAGCGGGAAATTAGGAAATATCAATCAGGTGTAGCATACATAAAAATACTTGTGTTCTATTTGAGCATGTATCTCCCCCATGGAGTGTAAAGTGATAAAATGATTAAAAGTGGGGTTATGACTCACCTTGAGTGAAACTGGTGAGCTGAAATGTGACATCAAGTGGGTTTACGGTAATGGCTCCAACACACGACCTGAATAATGGTAAAGTCTAAGAATTTGACATAATATGAATAGTGATTGTGAAAGTGAGTAACAGATAATGATTTGATTGGTGATGTGAGAGTGTGATATGGTTAAAATGCTTAAAGTTCAAAAATAATATTATATATAATATTATCTTGTTTTTATGTCTTTAAATCCAATAATATCGTTTCCTCGAAATTGGTGTAACGAAATGTTAAGTTAAATCGTTAAAACTCGTTATATATAAATATAACGTAACGTGATTAAATATATGAACAAAACATAAAAATGCATGTGATGGTGTTGAAAATGTAAAATATGAAATAGAAATGAAAAGAGTATAAGGTTTCTGTTGGTCCTTGAACTTTTACAATTTTTACATTTTCTACCCTAACGGAGTTAACATTGCACCGTTAGTCCTTGGTTATGTATATTTTACATTTAAAAACAGTCCGAGTAGCTTAAGCTTTGAGGTTTTTAAAGGACTTACAAGAGCTTATCAAGGAAAACTTATAACATCAACTTGTTAGGTGAGCTTGTGTAGAATCGAGATGTGTAATAAAATTGATATGTTATGCGTATGGTTTGGATTTTATATGATCATTTCTAGTCGACATATATGAGTTGGTTCAAAGTAAATATGACTTGTATATTATGTGTTATATGTTCATACGATGTAACAAAAATTAAAATGGTACTCGATATGTAAATAAATGATCATGTGAGTGTCGTGTGACGGTGTAACCATGGTTTCTAGCCTTCCATCATAGGAGGCAACCATGTTCATGCGTAAAATGAATATTAGAAGCGTAAAATACATAAAAAGGTAAATATACGTTCGAAAGAAAATATATACGATGCATGGGGATGTTTAAATCGAAGATATGAATTTGAAATGAGTTTATAAAGCTTACCACACCTCAAAGGTGGAGAGTTTTACGTGAAAATTGTCTAGATATCGAATAGAACACCCTTAACTCGCTAGAAATATAAACCAATGCTTCGAACAAGGCTTGATCGATTCGAATGAGGCTCGAATGAAATGGAAAATTGCTTCTGGTCTTCTGAGGTTCGAATATGATGGGAAAGACCTGGAAAACTGCATGTAAAATACAATGGTGTGAAAGGGATTTATTAGCAAGTGAAATATGTGTATATTTATACACGTATAAGTGTATATGTTGGATTTTTAAGACACCACTTGTGTCGAATAGTAGTATGGCATGGAATATAGGACTTTGAGGAGATTTGAAAAATATTTCAAGGACTTTAGAAGGGCTTGTGAGTGTAGGATTTGGTTGTGAGTCGATTGGTATATATTAGCATGTTTCGACATTCTCAAAAGGTCCAAACATATGTTCTATCGTGTGATATTGTGAACCTAGTTGAGAAATAAACTTAGGATCTCATATATGATCAAAGAAAAATAATTGAGCCAGGTAAAATAAAGTTTAGGTCGATTTGTATAATAAGTGGTAAAAATGGAATGAACTTGAAATCAAGTCAAGGACGATTAACTTTGGCTCTCGTTCGTGTATCAAATGTTTGAATGGGGGAGTGAGAGTCGACACACTAATTCATTAGTGGGTGAGGAGTCGAGTGGTGCGAAATGTTGCATAAGGTGTGTGTCGAAATTAAAAGAAAACGAGGCCAAGTGAGGGTGATTCGATCGAGTGAGATATATGAAATATATAAAACTTATAAGTTAGGTTGGGCTGGTGAATAGTGTCACACCCCCAAAATCTAGATTGCGGCGGAATGGAATTCCGGGGGCGTGATGTTCATGGATAACAAAGTACAAGGTAATAAAGAATGACCTCTAAGTGAGTCATTTTAAAACAAGCGTTTGTTTTAAACATAAACGTTTTACAAAACATAAATATCAGAGTTCACCATCAAATGCAAGATTTTAATACATAATCAAACGCTAAATAATGCAAGAAAATCTTCATCACGATGTGCTTCCAAAATGTGACTCTAAAGTGCTTCATTCATAGATGGTTGTCATCACCTAATTACCTGAGAATACACGCTAAAAGGGACAATATAATTATTTGTGAGATCATAGGTTTAAGTAAACAGTAAAGTGTGGACCACAAGATTTCAATAGCAAGACAATTACAACAAATATAACGTGATAGCCAAAAATAATATACAATGCACTAAGCTCATGACCCCGAAGCTCGACGTACTGGTATGCAATCAAGCATAATAATAATAATGCCCCAATAAGTGTTTGCCAGATACTCGGAAATAATCCGAATGATATGCGTCCGTTTGACAGGTTGGCGCGACCAAGTCGGACGGGGGTGTCAACCCAAATAGATCTATTCATAACATCCGCGCTTACAAGTAATTAACGGTTCATGATTCAAGGGGGACTTTAATGGCAATGCGGTAACTTAGGCAAAGTAACGGTTTTAATACTTGTGTCCGAAAAATAAGCAATGTATTCCTACCTCGAGGGTTTAGAAATCATGTATAAATAATGTAAAAATCGGGGCTATGAAACTCACCTCAGTAAAGCAAATCCCGATTGGTAAATTGGTAAACGGTGAATAAAGTCCGATAACTCTAACCACGACCTAAATAATTCATATGTCTTAGGTTCGAAAACAAGGTCATGCACGCAAGTTCATATGCTACTTTATCACTTGTACATTTTTGTTGTAGTATTTATCGTCAAAAATGTAGTTGCGTCAATGTGATCTTTTATTTAGAAAATCACCCTTTTTAGAAAAACGTAACTTGTTAATCTCGTGATCAAACTATAGTCGTCTTGTTAATAGGTATTTTGAAAACCTCTAACGCGCCTAATAAGTATACATAATGTTCTACCATTTTCGTTTACGTTATTTTAGCCAAAATACACTCTAAAGTGTCCAAAATCCATTTTATATATTTCTAACAGCTTTTCTAATAGCCAAATAATAAGCTGTCAAAACTTATTTGTCGTCGTAACTTCTTAAGGCCATAACTTTCTCGTCGTAGCTCCGTTTCTTAAGTTTTATATATCCCCGGGTTCGTGTTTAAGTATACTAACATATTTTTAGTGTCCCGGCTAGTCAAGTTAACTTTTGAAATCAGTTTTTACCACTCAAAAATTCCTAACAACATCTAACATTTTCAGAAAATTTAGTTTTCGCCGCATAACTTAAAACTAACGTATCTTCTTCGTTATAAGTCCGTTTTAACTCATTCAAGCGGCTATGTTTTCGTTATTGAGTATATTTTCTATATTTCTAGCCTAAACTTGTCACCAAGCTACTGAGTTTTCTGTGGAAGGTCGAATGGGACAGATTGCTTTCTAAAAGTGTCAAACATTTTTCCTAGCTTTCTAGTTATCAAAACCACTTAACAACAACTCCAAAACTAATCCTTGTTCATCCACCAATTTCTCAACATATCAATAGTGATCTAACACTAAACTTAGCAATATTAAAGAGTCCATTTTTCATGAATGTTAATGATCATCAAGGATGGTTAAGATCACAAGTTTACTAGTGTATATATATATATATATATATATATATATATATATTATATATATATATATATATATATATATATATATTTATATATATATATATATGTGATGTTTTTATCCTTACTTTCTTGTTGAAATTTATACCAATTAGTTTACTCATGATAAAGATTTTTTTAAAACATAACCATTTGTTAAAAGATTTTTGTGGTTATAGGGTTTTATTAACATGTATAAAGTGATAACAAGCGTATACAACTTGAACTAGCATCATGATATGAAGAGTATGAAACTTGTCAAGATCAAGATTACTTACTTAGGGGGGATTAGTGTGATGAGAATGCAATATCTTTGATTAACCCAAGTTTAGTGTTCCAAAACCCTTACTAGAATACTCTAATGTCACTTGAATTCGCCACAATCAAACTCTCTTCTTCCTTGCTCCCTTTTGTGTGTCGACTTTTATGTGTAAATGAGAGGTGATATATATATATATTCTTCTAACTAGTGCTAGTTGATAAATACTTGCATGTATATATACTAGAGAGTATTCAAAGCTTGCATAGTTGGGACAAAAATATCCATGGGCTAGTCATCATGGTTGTGGCCGAATAGGGCTATATGGGGGGGGGGGGACATTGGCTTGGTCAAGCCGCCATTTTATGTTTTTGGACTCCATATTTTGGGGTTGATTGTTGGCTAATTAATGGGATGAGATTTTTGTCTAGTAATTATTTGTGGAACAAAGGGGGGGGGCACATGTAAAATATTTGGAGTAGAAGAGTTGTTTTGGTACAAGAGTGTATATGTTGTATGTATTGGGTATTAAAAATAGGTATTGGTTATTGGTTTGGTGATTAACGTAAATTATAAGTAATTAAACGTAAAAAAATAAAGAAATTACTTTAGGCCTAAGGAAATATTTTTGGAACTTTGGTAATAATTTAGGAAGTATAAAAATGCGTTAGAAATAATCGTTAGGAGTATTGGGTATATCGGGTGTTAAATTTTAAATTGTGAGTAGCGTTTGTTGAATTGACAACCGTAAGTAAATAAAGAAAAGGAAATTGGTTTAGGGTTTAAAATTTTGAACCGGAGTAGGAGCAAGGTACTGGAACGTTGTGGACTAAATATAGCCTAAGTCCTAGTGTACTTGAAATATATTCTAAGTTTCACGTTGGTTCAAGTAAAAAAAGTTATATGTAGATTGTTCTCAAATAAATGTCAAGAAAAGAAATTCGAGTTTGTTAAATAGTATTGACCTGTAATTTAGCGGGTTGTCATAGTCTACCACCCATAAAAATGAATCTCATCCTCGAGATTCAGTCAGTGTTGGTCATTGGAGTGTTGTCAGTGAAGAGATGCGGATACTTTTGACGGATCTGGTCTTCTCGTCACAAGTGAACTCGGGACGCCGTTGAGAATTCCAGCGAACTTTGACGATAGGAATTCTACTATGTTTCAATTGCTTGACATCACGATACATAATTTCTATTGGCTCTTCAATGAAATTAAGCTTGTCATCGAGTTGAATTTCTTCTAACGGAATGACGAGGGATTCGTCAGATAAACACTTCTTAAGATTAGAAACATGAAAGGTATTGTGCACACTGCTAAGCTCTGGCGGGAGCTCAAGTCTGTATGCCACTGGACCGATTCTTGCTAGAATCTTAAATGGTCCAATATACCTAGGGTTCAATTTCCCGCGTTTCCCAAATCGTATCACACCTTTCCAAGGTGATACCTTCAACATTACCATGTCTCCAACTTTGAATTCTAAGGGCTTGCGCCTCACATCGGCGTAACTTTTTTGATGGTCTCTGGCGGCTTTTATTCTGTTCCGAATCTGAACAATCTTCTCGGTTGTCTCGTGAACAATTTTTGGGCCGGTAAGTTGAGCATCTCTGACTTCGGCCCAACAGATTGGCGATCGGCATTTCCTTCCGTAGAGTGCTTCAAATGGTGCAGCCTTTATACTTGTGTGATAACTATTGTTGTAGAAAAACTCAATCAATGGCAAATGAGTATCCCATCTATTACCAAAATCAATCACACAGGCATGGAGCTTGTCTTCTAGTGTTTGGATGGTCCTCTCACTTTGACCATTGGTCTGTGGATGATAGGCTGTACTCATATCAAGACGGGTTCCAAAGGCATCGTTAAGGGATTCCCAAAATCTTGAAGTGAATCGACTGTCTTGATCTGAAATGATTGAAACTGGTACACCATGTTTCAAGACTATCTCCTGGATGTAGATTCTGGTTAACTTATCTATCTTGTATGTTTCCTTAATTAGTAGGAAATGAGCTGATTTGGTGAGACGATCGACGATCACCCAAATTGCATCGTGACCTCTTGGTGTTTTAGAGAGTTTAGTGATAAAGTCCTTAGTGATACACTCCCATTTCCATTGAGGAATCTCTGGTTTTTGTAGTAAACCAGATGGCTTCTGGTATTCGGCCTTAACTTTGGAGCAAGTAAGACATTTGCTGACATAAGTAGCAATGTCGGCCTTCATATTTGGCCACCAATAAAGCTTTTTGAGGTCTTGGTACATTTTATCGGAGCCTGGGTGTATGGATTATTTGGACTTGTGTGATTCGTGCATTATCAACTCTCGTAGGCCAACAAAATGTGGTATCCAACTCCTATCTTTGAAGCATAACATTATATCGGATCTTTTTTATAAAACCATCCTTATTTTCTGGCATACCATGAAGATTCTCCTTAGGTCGGTTCTCTGTCTTAAGTGCTTCGGCCTAAGCCTCAAGTATTTTAGATGGGAGAGGTGAACTAATGGTCATACCCAATGATCTTACTCTTAAGGGTTTAAGTCGCTCTTTCCTGCTAAGGGCATCTGCTACTACGTTCGCTTTGCCAGGATGGTATCGGATCTCGCAATCATAATCGCTAAGTAGTTATAGCCAACAACGTTATCTCATATTAAGCTCTTTCTGGTTTAAGATATGTTGAAGACTTTTGTGGTCTGTGTACACTGTACACTTAGTACCGTAGAGGTAATGTCTCCAAATCTTTAGCGCAAAGACAACTGCTCCTAACTCTAAGTCAAGAGTGGTGTAATTCTTCTCATGAACTTTGAGTTGTCGAGAAGCGTAAGCTATGACCTTTTCCTTCTGCATCAGCACAGCCCCAAGTCCTTTATGCGAAGCATTACAATAAACTACAAAATTTTCCATCCCTTCGGGTAATGCCAAAATTGGCGCACTGCAAAGTTTTTGCTTCAACAACTGAAAGGCGGATTCTTGTTTCTCTCCCCATTCGTACTTCTGATTCTTCTGCGTTAGCTTGGTTAAAGCCTTCGCTATCTTAGAGAAACCCTCGATGAATCTTCTGTAATACCCGGCAAGACCTAGAAATTGACGAATCTCTGTGGGAGTCTTAGGTGTTTCCCAATCTTTAATAGCCTCGATCTCAGCTGGGTCAACATGCAATCCCTGGCTATCAATTATGTGCCCAAGAAATTTGTACTTTTCGGATCCAAAAATCACACTTAGAAAACTTAGCGTACAACTTCTCGTTCTTGAGTAATTCTAAGATCATCTTGAGATGTTCTTCGTGCTCTTCTTTGCTTTTAGAGTAGATTAGAATATCATCAATGAATACAATTACAAATTTGTCCAGGTACGGTTTGCACACACGATTCATGAGATCCATAAATACTGCCGGGGCATTAGTTAATCCAAACGACATTACTTGAAACTCGTAATGACCATAACGAGTCCTAAAGGCCGTCTTCGGGATATCTTCCTCGCGGACTTTAAGTTGATGATAACCCGACCTCAAATCAATCTTCGAGTAAAAACTGGAACCTTGCAACTAATCGAACAAATCATTGATTCTTGGGAGTGGGTAACGGTTCTTCACCGTTAACTTGTTCAATTCACGATAATCTATGCACATCTGAAACGATCCATCCTTCTTCTTTACGAATAAGACCGGCGCTCCCCAAGGCGAGGAACTTGGTCTAATGAATCCCTTGTCTAGTAGTTCTTGTAACTGATTAGACAATTCTTGCAACTCTGATGGTGCTAGTCGGTAGGGTGCTCTTGCTACTGGTGCCGCTCCTGGCACCAAATCTATCTGGAACTCTACTTGACGGGTAGGCGGTAGTCCAGGCAAGTCTTCGGGAAAGACTTCCAGAAAATCTCGAATGATCGGTACATCTTCCAATTGTTTCTCATCCGACTTCTTTTCGGTTATGTGTGCTAGAAAAGCATGACATCCCTTCTTTATGTACTTTTCGGTCTTGATACATGATATGTTGTTTAGTCGAGTCCCGCTTCGTTCACCACGGATAATCAAGGTTTCACCATTAAAAGGGAGATGAACAACCTTTTCATCGCAAATGATCCTGGAATGGTGTTTAGATAGCCAATCCATACCAATTATAACGTCAAAACTACCGATTTCGATAGGCATAAGGTCGATGTTAAAGTGATGGTTTAGGAAGTTAAAGGTACAATCGCGGATTATGGTGTCGGAGCCAACTAAGTTACCATTCGCTAATTCAATGTTGTAGGCGGTGTCTAAGGTGGTCGGTGAGATGTTAAGTAAAGGAGCAAAAGTAGTTGACACACAACTTTTATCGGCACCCGAATCAAATAAAACTGAAGCATAACGACCATTGAGAAGAAACGTACCCGTGACAACGTTCGGGTCCTCCGTAGCTTCCCTTTTTCTGAGATTGTAGACTCTTCCCTGAGCTCCATTATTCTGAGTTCCCATTCCCTGATTCTTCTCCTTTGGGCATTGATTCTTGAAATGTTCTGTTTTGCCACATCCGAAACATGTTCCGAGAACCCTTTGATTTGTTGCAGAAGTAGGAGACCTACAGTCTGTGGTTAAGTGACCAATTTTCTTACAATTGCCGCATGGAGTAGGGAAACATCCAGGATTGTGGTGGCGTTGGCACTTGTCACACTTTAGAAGAGTTCCTTCATAACTTTTCATTTCAGTCGGGCCCGCTACATTAGCCTTAACGACTTCTTGTCTTTTGTTGGGTTGTTGAGCAGCATTTCCTCCCTGAGTAGTATCCCATTTTCTCTTGTTGTTGTTACTGTTATGGTAGCGGTTGTTGTTATTGTTGTTGTTACGGTTACTAGTATTGCCATCTCGAGCAGCCCTTGATCGAACAATTTGGTCCATTAAATTATGAGACATTCGGATTGTCTCATCCAGAGTACATGGCTTAGAAGATGTGACATTTCCCTGAATACTAGGAGGAAGTCCCCAGATGTACCTCTCAATCCTTTTTCGTGTAGTAGAAACCATCTCAGGACAGAGAGTAGCCAATTCATGGTATCGCTTAGTATAAGCTGCAATATCATATCCTTTCACTGTTAAGTTCCAAAATTCAACCTCCATCTTTTGAACCTCATTCCTCGGAAAATACTCAGCTATTACCATTTCCTTAAATTCAGCCCATGGTAATTCAAAAGCAGCATCAATTCCTACTGGGCATAAGCATTCCACCATGATAGGGCACCATCCAAAAAGGTACCTGTAGCATATTTCACCTAACAGTTCTCCGCGCAGTTGCACATACGGAAAACCGATTCCAATTTCTCGAACCATTGTACCAAACCGAAAGCTCCTTATGCGCCACTGAAAGTCTGCGGCTTGCAACCCAAAAATTCCTTGTAAGTACATCCATGAGTCGTGGTTTCAACCATGGTTGCCGTTCCACTAGCTTCTCCGCCGTTACCACTGTTGCATTGGGTCTCGTATTCAGCCATAGCAACAGCAATCTGTACCGTGACCCGTTGGGCAACGAGTCGATCGATATCAGTTGCACTCATGCTTTGTTTCTTAGGTGGCATTGTTCCTCTATTAACAAGAAACAACAATAAATAGGATCCACAAGTAACAAAGGTCATTACAAGCATATATATATAACCATGACATATGAAAATCACAACAAGATCATCTACAACAATATAGGAATAAATTATGACAAATAAATAAATCATGATAAGAATATGACGTGATAAGAATCGTCCACACTAGATCACAATAACCATAATATATTTCCATCATGAGTAGATACAACCACAAAAAGATAAAAATACATCACGACAAGGATAAATTGTGATAAGAATATGGCGTGATAAGGATCAACAACAATAAGAATAAATCACGACAGCCATAATATAATCACAACATGAGTAGATACAATCATAACATTCATGAATACAAAATGAAAAGTCTCGGTTCACATCGACCGATATCATATCATAGCGTAACCATACAATACATCCCAAAATAACTTGCTACATTGTTGTACAACTAACAAAAGATCACAAACGTCATTACTAATGCCACACACCCCGTGGCTAGGATATAAATACAAAAGCTATCTACAATACAAGTCTAGTATAGGCACTGCCTGATGCACCATCGAGACGACGCTGGAGCTCCCTGATCTGCTCGAGGAGACTAGCAATCAATGCATCCTGGTCACGTCATTACGCCTGCTCATCCTCCATAAAATGCTCAAGTGTGGCAATTCGGGAGTGGGCAATGATCTGATGCTCTAGCTGAGTCTCTATAGTCTCAATGCGCTCTAGGGGAAGCTCATCGAGACGATCAAATGCTCGATCAATGCGGCCCTCATGGCGGACCATCCTAGCGATCAGAAGTGGGATAGTATGATGGACAGGCTCACCGGTAACTGGTAGAACTTGTGCAGCAGCCATCGAAGAACTCTCTCCCAGCTCAAAGGTGCTCGGAGTACCCTCATCGTATCTCTATCTACTGAGAGTAGGCGGAATGAATGACCACCTGCGAGCGTCAACTCACGTGTGAACCCCGGGTCAAGCTGAGGCCTCAGCAGCAGCCATAACATAGGGATCAGAAGGTGAAGGTGCTATGGTAAAAGCCCTCTTACGAGGCGGTAGCAAAGTATCGGAAACATCTCTGGGTGATGGTGGTAATGGGACTGTGGTAGTCTGGTGGTAAGTAAACGATGGTGGTGGTGGTGGAGATGATGGTGGTGATGGGAGATGAGATGGAGTAGTAGGTGCTGGTACACGGCTGGATCGATATCGTACCCTTTTCCTAGCGGTTCGAAGCATGATAAGGCCAGTCTTATGTAGCCAATAGTGGCGACCAATGGGTATCTGATCCGGCTGTACTACAGGAATACGCCTAGCACGGCGTACCGGAGGTGAAACTGGTGGTGATGGTACAGGTGGTGTAGATATGGTCTGAGTGTCCTCAAATGGCTCAGTCTCCGCAGAGTCATCGCCGGAGGGTGCAGAAACTGGAATGGCTGGTATGATCGGAACAGTGGATGATGATGATGAATCTTCCATGTCTGAATCCGAGTTGAGGATAATAGGATGGGTAGGTGAAGACATATCGCTTTAAACCAGGTCAACATAAATATATATAAGTACAAGTACTCATATAAAATAAGTAGATAAAAACATGTATCGTAATCATATGCACATCATGATGTTGTGAAGTGTCGTGGCCTAATGGTTATAGTCTAGGGTCAATGATGCATCCTTGTTCTCTATAACCTTGGCTCTGGTACCAATCTATCACACCCCCAAAATCTGGATTGCAGCGGAATGGATTTCCGGGGGCGTGATGTTCATGGATAACAAAGTACAAGGTAATAAAGAATGACCTCTAAGTGAGTCATTTTAAAACAAGCGCTTAATTCAAACATAAACGTTTTACAAAACATAAATATCAGAGTTCACCATCAAATGTAAGATTTTAATACATAATCAAACGCTAAATAACGCAATAAAATCTTCATCATGATGTGCTTTCAAAATGTGACTCTAAAGTGCTTCATTCATAGATGGTTGTCATCACCTAATTACCTGAGAATACACTCTAAAAGGGTCAACATAATTGTTTGTGAGATCATAGGTTTAAGTAAACAGTAAAGTGTGGACCACAAGATTTCAATAGCAAGACAATTACAACAAATATAACGTCATAGCCAAAAATAATATACAATGCACTAAGCTCATGACCCCGAAGCTCGACGTACTTGTAGAACCTAAGACCTTGATAGATCTTTGAGCACTCTTGGATCGATAGTAATGTTTATGTAATCACAAACACACTAATAGAAAGTCTCTAATACTTGTATAAAGCGGAATTTAAACACAAGTAAGAACACAAATAACTAAGAACGATTGATCCTCTATGGATCTTTGATTAATACTAAGAACTTGTTTTTCTAAACTCGTACATATTACATAATAACGTGTTCCTTTTATAGATAAGGAACCCTAAATCCGTTTCACTAGAAACCCTAAACCGTTTCACAAGAAACGTATATCTAAAAACTAATAGAAAATATGCTATATAATTTCCTAAAAAACTCGTGCATATCCAAACTAATAACAAAGTACGCTGAATATCTATATCAGCAGAAACCAACTATGCAGAATCTTTACTTCCGCAGAAACACTCTTCAGCAGAATCCAATACTTCAGCAGATTCCATCAGCAGTAACCATCAGTAGAATTCTTCCTTAGCAGAATTCCCAACAATCCTCCCCTAATCTTGAATTTGACATGGTTAAGTTCAAGATTCTTGATAGATCTCTAACACTTCAGAATAAGAGGATTGAATTCGAATATCATCAGCAAAGAAGCAAAGGAACCACATCTCTATGAATGGCAAAACTTTAAACTTCAGGTCTTTGCAGCAACAAATGACATAATGTACATCAAAACAATTTAGTTTCAGACTATTCTCATCACATCCAGGTGTGTAAACTCCTGTGAGAGGTGAATCATTGAAAATAATGGATTTGATGTCTCTTTACCAATAGCCATCACTACTGGAGTAGCCAAATGTTTACGTTCGAAAACTATGGTACACTGATAACCATATGATTTTTAGCAAATCATCAGCTATAAACGGATTTGAGATGTCTTTACCTGTAGCCGTTTGCTCAGGACTAGCCAATTCTTTGGTTTCAACTGAACCTTGGTGAATTGAATACCAAATATGGATACCAAATGTCTTTACCACAAACCATACTTTTGTGGACTAGCCAATTCTTTGGATCCCAGAAAGGGTTACATCCATGGTGAATTGAGAACCATTTCAACTCTTAGGAATGAACCATCGGTGAGTTGAAGTACCCTATAGCTTTGAGCAAGCTATTACAGCTATCAACAGATTTGATGTGTCTTTACCAAAGCTGTACCCTTTGGACTAGCCAACTCTTTGATGGACACAAGTCACATCTGGTGAGTTGATAACCATCAACAGAGTTATACAACAAACCTGCAGAAAAGTTAGTACAAATATACAATTTATTTATTTTTTATTTTATTTTTTATTTTTTATTATTATTTTTTAACTAAGAAATAAGAATGAAATAAGAAATAAATGAAAGAAAGAAAGATAAGATACAAAAATAATACACACTACCAAAATCAAGAAGAAGCTTGGTGATGCAGAAGCTTGGACTTGATTAACCCAACCAACTGTTCAGCATGAGTCTGATCATTAGCCACTGGATCAGGAGGAACTTCCAATTTTCTTTTAAGCATACGATTCATCAGAGGAATGGACCAAGGATAATGCTGATCAGAAAACATACATACCCTAATGCCAGACTGTGTTTCAACAACATGCACATTAGGCATAGGGTAAAACCTCCAAGAATCAACCCTCCATTTGTGTGAATTCTCCCAGATTGAGTAACCTTTTCCATTAGGAGAGTGAGAATCAAACAGAACTTGCAGATCTCCCAATAAGTACAAACCAGCCCCCTGTGGTGTATGAGAAGCATAGTACTCTGTGACCATTCCATAGAGAGTATGCAAATCTTGCCTATCCACCAAGTGAAGTATTTCTTGCAAGAAAGTAAACTCCATATAGGAATGATCTTGCCTATAAATGGTGTTTATCTGCCCATCTGTCAATGTCCATTTGACCAACACATTGTAAGAACCTTCAGGAAATGTCTCAGAAGAACCCACTTTGATAAAGGTTGCATCAGCAGCATTGAGATCCATAGGCTTAGAAGAACTCCCCTTTTTAGACTTATGTGTTCTAGAAACCGTCTCTCTAGCTAACCTCACAGATCTTCTGATGGCAATATGTCTGCTATGTGCCATCCTTTTCTTTCTTCTCCCAGGTATATAAATCCCCAGTGGACTAACATTTCCAGATGCACCAGAAGCATCTTCAGGAGGAATGGAAGAAGTGGGAACAGAACCACCTTTTGCAAGAAACTTCTCAGTATCTTCTCTGGCCTTTCTAGCCTCAGCAGCTTCTAGTTCAGCTTTCCTCACCAAATCTGCATTATAGTTGGAAATAAGTGATTCCTCTTGTTCAGCAGATGCAGAAGAAGGAATGGTAGCAGCCTTAGTAGAGGTGTCAGCAGATTGATTGCCTTCAGGAGTTGCCTCAGCAGAAACAGCTTGAGGGAGCAGGTGGTCTTTATCACCAGAAGATGAAGTACCAAGCTCAGCTATTTTGATCCTTTTAGCTTCTGAAGCATCTATACTTGCACTAGGCCTCTTCAATTGAGTTTGAGATGAGTGAATAGCCTTCATAATTTGATTATATGTTTGATGCAAATCAGATTCAGATAAGGCCCATACTTGCTTCTTGGACAAAGCAGAGTTATATACAGAAGTATATTGATGATAAACCACATTCCGCATATAATTCTTGGTTTGTGCCTCAGTCTGGGTTTTAGCTCTCTTAGCTTTGGCCTTCTGTGTAGCAATGACCTTTCTCCTTTCTGCTGCAGCTTTCTTCCTCTGTTGACCAAGAGCTACCATTTGTGCAGCAAAGTTGTTGCTATCAAAATCAGCTCCTAAGATGCTTTGGGCCAAAGTAGGATTGGAAGCAGCTTGTTGAGTATAAGAATCCCATTGTGCATCAGTAAACTGAACTGATTGCTCATCTAGTTCTCTTTGCCTTTCAGGAGGCAAATCTGAAGTAAATTGAGCTGTCATCTTTTGTGCTAAAGCTTGACTCTTCATCATATCCTCATATTCTTTAACCAGTCTAGCTTGCTCCTTCCTTTCTTTTTCACTTACAAGATCTGTACCAAGATCTTCATCAACCATCACTCTTTGCTCATTGCCAGAGATGTTAACACTAGATACTCTGTCAATATTGTCAGAAGAAACACCAATAGAAGCATCAACAGAAACATGTTGAGTGGTAGATTCAACATGTGGAGTAGAAACCTCAGCATTAGGATTCAAGACAAAGGATCTCCCAGCAACAAACACTTCAGCAGAAACTTCAGAAGATGTGACATCAGCAGAAGCCACATTAATCATTGATTAATCTGCCTGAACATGATCAACTTGTTCTTGAACAACATTCAAACTTGGAATTGTAGATTCCTTGCTCAAATACTGTCTTCTCCTCTTTCTGTAGAACTTGATCTGCTCTTTTTGTTGTGAGGATTCAGCAGCCTTTGGTGAAGAAGTATGAGTCTGCTGAGCAGCTTCAGCCAATAAATCAAGATGATCCAAATAAATATCCTCCTGCTCTTCATTAGAGGCAAACACAAACTTCCTTTTCTTTTTCTGCCCAAGTTGATCTTCTAATTCCTGAACCCTCCTTTTCAATACTACAATCTCATCACCAAGTGAGGATTTGGTATCTGCAAGCTCCTTCTTCAACTTCTCAATTTCTTGAACATTCCTGTTGAGCAAATTATACAGAGAAGTGAGAGTAATAGGGTCCTCAGCTCCACCAGCAGATGTCTCAGTGGTAAAGGGAGCTTCATTGGGCCTTTCAGAAGAAATATGTATATTCTCAAAAGTAGGAGTGCTTTCATCTATTGGGTCTCTAAAAGGGCTAGGTGTGGACAGTCTTGTAGTCTCATCTTCAAGAGGTGTAGGCATATGAGTATCAAAAGACTGAATTGTCTCCTCAACCTCAGGAACAAGCTCATCAGGAGCTTCATGAGTTTGTATTGGAATAGGACTGGGTGAAACATGTACATGTGAAGGTGTAGGTTGGTCAGGAGAAACAATGGGTGCTTCAGCAGTTGTGGATGGACCCTCATCCCTTTCCACTGATGGATTACCATCAGCAGTAACACTTGGAATTGATGGAGTACCATCATCAGCAGCATTGGGAGATGGTGGAGCACCAGCAGCATTACCCTCATCAGCATCATCATTGCCATGTGGCAACATAGCTGGTAATAGAGGGTTATGTTCCCCAACATAGTGAGTTTTCATTGAAGCAAACAACTTAGCACTCAGGGCTCCTATGGGATAATGTCCTCTATCTTGGGTGTTTATGTCTAAGATTATTTGAAGAAACCTAGGGTACATGAGAAACTTATGCTTTTTCTTTTGAATATTTTCAACCATATTATCAAAAATAAACTTAGAGAAATTATAAGTTAAACCCTGTGAGAGACATACTATACCACAACCCAATTGGGTAGAGAATTGATCCCATCCTCTAGACTTGTTACTGATGCACTGAAGCAATGTGTGTACCAAAAACCTCCACTTGGGGCAAAACTTGTTCTTGAGCCACATAATTGTATCCAAACTTTGATAACCAGCAGCTCTCAGCCCAGCAAGTATCTCTTCAGTGTTGGTGTGATAGACACCACCTTCATTATCTAGTTGTAATCTTTCCCTAATCAAAGCTTCAGTCACCACATACTCTGCTCCATCAATCTTTGCAACAGTCTCTGCATCAAAACGTTTCTCAGCAGATGCCCAAAAT
Organism: Artemisia tridentata subsp. tridentata; assembly: GCA_021014915.2. Lineage (NCBI taxonomy): Eukaryota > Viridiplantae > Streptophyta > Magnoliopsida > Asterales > Asteraceae > Artemisia > Artemisia tridentata. The sequence goes on along the minus strand of CP139505.1, from coordinate 219,386,676 downwards.
TGCCTGACCAAAGATTCGTGTACTACATCTAGATAATGAGTCAGTGCAAAGTGAATCTTGGAACGCTTCAAGAAATCCACCATAGTTTCATACATTTCGTGTCCCTTTGCTTTTCCCAGAAAAGCAAACTTTGTTATGATCCTTTTTAAATTGTAGGGCCTCCATGGAAGAACTTTTAAGAGATAGGGTATGAAGTAAGTGAATGGAAAATGGGTTTAAATTGCTCGAAGAGAGAATCAATTGATTTGGGCGAAGATTATATGAAGTAGGTTATAAATAGAAGTTACCCAGTTATGGTCAAAATTTATCGGAACTAATTGTTGACCGTATCTGACGTGTAAAGTAACTTCAACATTCAAAATTAACTCTTTAGCATAAATGACGGTCAATCTGCTGAAGTGAGAAGTCAATCAGCAGAAACAACTCAAGAGTAATAATATCTTCAGTAAAGATATTACCACCCAACTCGCATTTATTACCATCAACCCTTGACTTCACCTATAAAATAACCCCAAATCACAATCTGCACATATTAATTAACCCTAATTAACCATCAAACCCTCATTCAACCAAGATCAATCATCAACACCATGAACAACCAACCAGAAGTAGTTGATCTCACTTCTGAGTCATCAGCAGACTCAGGAG